>ML783105.1:709193-758775 GCA_009831015.1 Picea engelmannii
TATATATTGCTCAGAAAACTTTACAAGGATAATAAGCTAAAATCTCAAGTTTCCTAGTTACACAAGAATTCAGGATGAGTAAAATAGATTCAATAAAACTCTTACCATTTAGGGATGCCACCTTTGAAGTCGATGAAAACCAACCATCCACAAGCCGAAAAAGTTGTGAATATCCCGAATCTTGCAAATAATCTTACTGTGAATGAAAATGGGTTTTGGGAAGTTATATATTCACCACCGTAACTCATGAACTCTCAAAATACACAGGAGGGTTCGGTTAAACTATAAATCTCTCGAAAAACCTCTCAAGGTGAACATGGAATTGAAAAACGAAACTGAAAAATGTGAAATGAGCCAAGTTCGGGAAAGGTCAGAATGGTTTAAGGATCCGAAAAGAAACCCTAACACCTGAGTGTAAAAACATGACACATATGATTCCCTAGGAAAACTTTCGTTGAAATCTTGTCAAGATGGTAAACCATACAGGTGGCCCATGCAGGAACGATGCATGGTAAATGCTCTATATTGCACTCTGTTTAATGAAGAAACAACCGACAATATTTTCAATAATAAATTGTACCATAACACGAGACCAGATCCCTCATAAAACTCTGTATTAAATCCCCTTAAGAAAGATTCTTCATTTGTATTCCACGTAATATATATCAGGATAACAAAGATACAATAGTTACAATAGAAATCATATTGTAAATGCTTACGTTAACATGGATACGTAAGACAAAATGCATGCCTGAATACAATGACTTGTATATGGTAAATTTATGACTAGAGTGTTATCGTAACAATCCTTAAACAATGTTAAAGTGCCGAATATAGAACATATAACTGTGGGGTGTTATAACAATTAAACAACCCTTTATGCGACCCCTTATACATGGTATTTTATCATTTCAAAATAATAAAGATTTTATAAATACGAGTAGATTATGAAACACAGTCATAGATATTAAAAACAAGTTATATAAATGTTTATCAAGTACCTATAGTGAATAGTCTTAGTGGAATGAGACTTAAGTTAGCATTTATAAATGCTATGCTATGTATAGTGAAGGACCGAATCATTAAGTGTTATGTCTTTTTTTTCAATTATCTTATGGCATAAGTTACTACAAATAAGTTATAAGAAGTTGGAAGGAACAATCTTTATAATATTTAGTCTTTATGGTTTCTCGTTCATAGTAAAACGATAAAAGAATAAGGAGACTATCACAAGACAATTTGACTTATGTCAAATGAAAACATGAAAAACATAAGGATAGAAAATAAAATAAATTATTAGACATATATGCGACAATTATGACGACAAGAGATCATTAGATCATTATGATTTGTATATATATATTTTTTGTGAATGGAATTAGAGGTGTGACATAATGGTATCAGAGCTGTAGGTTACAACACTTGGCCTTTTTATGGGCTTTATGACTGAAAAATCTAACATGTAAATTGTCTTTATTTTCTTCTTAACTCTAGGAAGAAAAATAATTTGATTTTGCAGGAAAATGACAGAACTACCTAAACCTCAGGGAGAAGACCCTCATAAAGAGAATCCTGAACAAGGGAACTTAGGTGATGGAAATCTATGGGTGGATCTGAATAATGATAGACATTCAGAAATTATAAAAACAATAACAGACATGAGAGAAGAACTAAACATTGTTAGAGCAGATAACGAAAGAATTTTAAAGACTCGAGAGGAACTAAATGAAATTATGATAGAAAAATTATGAAATCAAAATACTAATAAAAATAAGGGGAAAATTTCTAGTAACCCCAAGATAGCCCAACCGAAGAAGAAAGCAAGAAAATTGGAGTATCCTGAACCTGAGACAGAGTCAATGTATAAGGACACAAAAGATACCGAAAAATTCTATTGAAATTAGTTCTACTCCTAAACAAAGAAAAAAAAATAAACCTAAACAACATGATGAAGTCATGGGATAATTTAAGAATATTAAACCACCTACCTTCAATGGAGAAGTGGAGACTGGTGAGGAAGCAGAGGCATGTCTCTCTAGTATGCATAAATACTTTCAATATTATAATTACTCAAGTGAGCTTAAATCCCATATGGCTATCTATAATCTTGATCCAGGTGGATATCGGTGGCCACCCAGCTTTTTCGACTGGCTCAAAACAATTTTCTGGCAAATTTGGCAATTTACTATTTTTAGCAGTTTTTAACTTCCAGGGCCATTTTGAGGGCCCAAATGAAGGTTTTTTGAGATAGAGGTTCTCAATGATATCCAAAATCATGATTGAGCCCCCAAAATGAATCTCCTCGATGATACCTTTCCAATGAGCTATCATACGCCTAAAACGGAGATCGTATGCAAAAGTTACGACCTTGGGAAGTTGATGTACTAACTTACCCAAACGGGACCCACATGACTTTTGGCGCTTCATCTCCTAGGGTTAAGTTTTTGGATGTCTAGGACTTTTGGCATTCCTGTTTATTGTAAAAATTCCTTCAGATCCTCATTGTAATCATCTTCTTGAGAATGCGAGTAGTTGTCACATCTCTTCTTAGAGATAAGCTACCACCATTCTATCGAGTCTTTCACTCTGTATTTTACAGTCTCTGTACATTTATTTCATTAATAGAAATCGTGTATTACTGTATATCTATGTTTATGGTTTCATCTCTAATATATTTCTGTTATATTATTGAATATCTGTGATATCTCTATGCATTTCTTTATTATACCTCCGATCTCATTTCGTGCCGAAAATAATCCGGATCAGTGGTATCAGAGCAGGCTGTTCTTGGTCGTTTTTTTTCAGTGCATGTCCCCGACGAGGTCTGAGTATAGAAATTTAGGTCTCGATCTTGTCTCTCTTGAGGAAAATCGCTCTCACACACCCAAGAAACCCTCAATGGTGGAAGAAAGAAAAATGACGGAGCAAACGATCCTATTAGTCTGTTGCTTGAGCAAGCTCTCACGTGACAGAGGGATGAAATGATGGAGAATTTTTCCCACATCCTTCAATGCCTGCTGATAGCAACAAGCACATCTTCATCAAGCGACCACTTTGGAGGCACCTCACCTTTCAAGGTACGAAATAATTTTGATATTCCTGTATTTGAAGGACAGATAGATGCAGAAGCCCTAGACAAATGGTTAAATCTTCTAGAAGGTTATTTCTCTGTTCACAAATTTTCTGACAAAGAAAAGATCACCTTCGCACTCCTTAAATCTCTCCCCCATGTCAAACATTGGTGGGAAAATTATTGGGAGCAGAGTTCCACAGAGGAGTCTGAAATATATGGGGCCGATCCCACTTGGGATTTTTTGTGGATGAGGTAAAGGAACAATATTACCCTATTGGCAACTATGAAAACTAGTACATGAGATGGACCACACTGTGACAAGAGAGGGGCCAAGCAGTTCTAGAGTTCACCAATACCTTCCATACCTTGCGCACCAAGCTGGGTATCAAAGACTCCGAATGACATTTGGTTCTGAAATACCATGGGGCTCTACACAGATACATCCAAATTGAAATGGATTTTCTGGACATCTCATCACTCGGTGCTGCCTATCGATATCCTGTTAAAATCGAGCAGAAATTTAAGCACCAGAACAAATGGGATTTTGGCTTTGCAAATCCACAACAACCAAAGTATGACAAAGACGTCCCTAACAAACAGTCTCCCGAAAACCAGTCCAAGCCACATGAAAAGAAGGGTCACAGGAAGACAAAGAAGGACACCGGAAAATGGTGCGATTTCCACAAAATCCACTGGCACAACACCGATGAATGTCGCTCAAAACAATCATTGGTGGCTGAGATCAAAGACAAGGAGCCGAACCCTGATTCAGAATCTGATTCTGAAAATACTGGTAAATGACAGATCATTGACGCAGACCCCACTTCTATTGTCGCGACCGCAACAATTCAACCAGAAGAACCAACAGATCCTGAAGAGGGGGAGCACCTTTTTTATTCACAGATGTGGGTGAAGGGGACCCCGTTGCATTTTATTGTTGATAGCGGAAGCCAGAAAAACCTCATCTCAACAGAGATCATCAAACAGTTGGGATTGTCGACAACACCACACCCACAACCATACAACATCGGGTGGCTTCGCCAAGGATGAGATCTCCATGTCAGCCAACAATGTCGATTGTCATATGGCATCCAACCCTATTATGTGATGTTGCCCCACTAGATGTCTGTGATGTTTTCTTGGGCCAACCATATATGTGGAAGCGCCACACTGTTTATGAGTCTCGACTCCACAGTGTCATTGTTTCGCTGGGGGGTCATCTCTACAGAATACCAGAGGTAGTTCTAACTACTGTTCCACCTAAAAAGTTCTGTAAGGTAGTATCTCATACTGCAAAATTCAGCTTCTTCACAATCTGTTCAAAAGGGGAACAGAAGGACACTGCAACCACTACAGCTTCGCCCCAAGCACCTTCTATCCAACAGAAGCAGGTCGACAAGGTTGCAACAAAGTGAAAATATTCCTTCTGCACACCATCCTCTCATGTAGCCCAACTTTTTGAACAGCCTCAGTCTCAACAGGTTCATGACAGACTTCCACAAACTGAGCAGCGCGACGTCTCTAGCAAGGCAAGCAACTCACTAAGATGCAGATTCAACAAACACTTTTCCCTCTCCCCCGGGAACTAAACACAATGGATACCATTGATTCCTAAAGAGGGAGGATTGATCCAGGTGGATATCAGTGGCCACCCACCTTTTTCGACTAGCTCAAAATAGTTTTCTGGCAAATTTGACAATTTACTATTTTTAGCAGTTTTTAACTTTCGGGGCCATTTTGAGGGCCCAAATGAAGGTTTTTCGAGATAGAGGTTCTCAATGATATCTAAAGGAATTATTGAGCCCCCAAAATGAATCTCCTCGACGATACCTTTTCAATGAGCTATCATATGCCTAAAACGAAGATCGTATGCAAAAGTTACGACCCCGGGAAGTTGATGTACTAACTTACCCAAACGGGGCCCACATGACTTTTGGCGCTTCATCTCCTAGGGTTAGGTTTTTGGATGTCTAGGACTTTTGGAATTCATGTTTATTGTAAAAATTCCTTCAGAGCCTCATTGTAATCATTTTCTTGCGAATGGGAGTAGCCGTCACATCTCTTCTCAGAGATAAGCTGCCACCATTCTATCGAGTCTTTCACTCTGTATTTTACAGTCTTTGTACATTTATTTCATTAATAGAAATTGTGTATTACTGTATATCTGTGTTTATGGTTGCATCTCTAATATATTTCTGTTATATTATTGAATATCTGTGATATCTTTGTGCATATCTTTATTATATCTCCAATCTCATTTCGTGCCAAAAATAATCCGGATCAAATTTGACATAAAAAGAAGATATATGGTCCCAAGACATAAAAAGAGTAAAGAGTATTAAGGAAAGAAAAATCACATGGAAAACCATTAAGAGATATTTTAAGAAACAATACCCGTCTGAACAATATTATGAGGGTAAATCCAAGGAGTTCTATGAACTAAAACTGGGAAATATTACAATGAAATATTTATGTAGTAAGTTTATGAGTTTACTGTGTTATGTGCCTTACATTGTGGATGGAAAACCAAATATTCAACGATTTTTGAGTTGCCTACCTAGTTCTTATAGAGACCAAATTGAGTTTGATAACCCAAAAACATTAGAAGAAACCATGAGGAAAGATATACTCTATTTTGAGCAATATAAAAATAGAAATGAGAATTCTAAGAATTGGAATGGGAAAAAGGTTGAGAGGTTTGACCCTAAGAAGAAAGGGGGAGCCTACTTTAATAAAAATGCCAGTGAATTATTTCAAGGAGGTAACAATTTCAGAACTAGTAAACCTTTCAATCAGTCTGAAAATAAGAATGCCAAACCACCAACCTTCTTCAATAAAGAAACTTCCCAAAAAAAAATAGTAAAATGTTGGGAATGTAATGGTCCAAATTACTATAAGGACCGTCCTCTCAGGAAGAAGGGCAATAACAATGTGCAAACAATACATGAGGAAACTACAGTTGGTGAGTTGGAAAGGTCTACACCAAAAATTAACGCAACATTGGAAAATCGGCATGCATATCATCAGACTTCAACGGTAGAAATTGAAGGTATGATACATAACCAACCAATTATTGTTTTAATTGATCCAGGGGCTAGTTTAAGTTATATTTCACAAAGAGTTGTAGAAATCTATAAGTTACATAAGGAAAAGTTTGAAAAGTCCTGTTTAGTACAATTAGCTACATGAACTAAAAGGAGAATTACAGATGTTGTTAAAAACTGCGAACTTGGTATGGATGTATTAAGAACATAAATAGACTTAAACATATTACCGTTAGGATCTTACAATGTGCTAATCGGTCTGGATTGGATGGAAAAGTTTAAGGTGGTCTTAGATTGTTATAATAAAAAAATTACCTATGTAGATGAGAGAGGTAACATTGTAAATATTAAAGGTGTATCAAGACATGTTAGTATTAGAGAAATAAGAACCTTACATGTTAAAAGATGCATTCAAAAAGGATGTAAACTAGTTGTTGTACACATAAATTACAATGAAAAAGGGGAAAGTAATAATGGGCTAGATAACTTTCCAGTATTGCAAGAATTCCATTATGTATTCCAATATATTCCCGGACTACCTCCTAGGAGACAAATAGATTTCTCCTGTAACATCCCGCTCTTGCAAGCACATGCTATTGACTTATTCTTTGAGGAAACTTGCGTGCAAGTGATCCGGTTATAGTATATGGTTATTTGTTTCACTTATGGATTCTTATGATGATGTTGATGGATTATGATTTAATGTTATTTGATATATGCGTATTGACATATGCTATTGACGAGTTTCCCTGAGTGTGCAGGAAACTGGACAGATTATGGATGCTGATGTCATCAATGGACCTCCTTGGACTCCAGATTGAGTCAGGGAGTGGATTATATTGGTTTGAGTATTTCATTTATGCATATGTGACATATGATCGATTATAGTATGCTTTTATATATGGATCATTGACAATGTTTTGTTGATGGATGCAGGTTGACAAATGTTTCCTAATCTGACTCACATAAGGCATAAGGGGGCCATGCACATAGACCATATATTGAGGGAGAGGTGTGGAAGAGTTCCTGTCACAACCTACTAGCACTCGCGTCATGGATTGAATTGTAGGTTAACGATTACCTAGTTCGAGAGGTCCACGATGTCATGAGGGCAGACTGAGACAACCACTCACGAAGATTTCTAAGGGGTGCATAATAAGGCTAGGTCCTTATTCCTTAGAATCCCTTAGTCTCTCACAAGGTCACCCGAATGGAGTGCTGACTCCAAGGGTTGGACAACTACAAAAACCAGTCAAAGGCGAGTGGCACCCTTGGAGCATGGAGTTACGCCTTGAGGGGAACATCGCGTGATTAAAACTTGACTCAACGAATCTAGGTGGCCTAGAAAACCCTGAGAGAATAATTGAACCTTGAAATATATTTAAGCATTTCCAGATTTAATTAATTAATTAAGGATTGAAATTACTAATTGTAAATCCAAAGTGAAAGTCTAAGCCTATTAAAAAAAATTGAGCTTAAATCTAAGTTCTTGTAAGGAGACTAAACTAAATTATTAACTAAATCAAAAGGGGAATGAGGTAAATAAATAAAATGAAATAAACCTAAAGATTTATTTAATACACATGTGTGCAATAAAATACCAAATTGGAATTTAAGATAAGAAAGGAATAAAGTTGAAAGAATGTTTACGCATGTAAAGGTATCTAGAGTCTAGTTAACACTATTCTAACTAGAAGAAGACTCCTATTTTAAATCAACTCAGTTTTAGTAAGGCGTCAGTCATTAAATGGGAATATGGGGAATAAAGAGACAACAAGGGGTGAATTAAGGAGTGCTTTTAGGAAAGGTGAGGGCAATTGACTTTAATTAAAATAAATTGTGGAATTACTTGTGCAACTTGGGGGAGAGGATGACAAGTGTGAGGGGGAAATAATTATAAATTATTTAATTAAAAATAAAATTAATTGTGCAAGTGGGGATGTGTCATTGAGAAAATTCTATAAAACAAATGGTCTAGATGAGAAATGGATCACACTAGTTATGGGTAAAGTTATGCTGCAAAATTTTTGACTGGTTTTACTTGTGAGAGTTGGGATACCCAGCTTGAGAGAAAGTTGTGGCTCTACCTTGCGAGGAAAAATTGGCACTAGAGTATTCTGATTGTGTGCATGGCCCCTTTGTGGCTCAGGGGGCTAAGGGGGAGGAAGAGTACCCCTAGCGTTGGCTGGGAGGTACCGGTGAAGTCTCTACGATTAGCAAGCAAAAGGTTGGGAGGAGCGTCATCATGAAAGACATCTCGGTTTCTTCTCCATTGGTTACAATATTTTAATTGAGATTGTAATGCATTAAGATTTTATTGTGAGCAAGGAATTATTAGAAATTCGCCGTGAATGGTGACATAATTTTATATCAAAATTTTCATTGAAATTTGTTGTAGATTCCAATACATTTAATAGTCATAATTGAAATTGTAAATTGGATGGATGCTTCTGTAGTCAAATTATGATGAAATGTATTGAAATTTTATTGTTTGAAACCCATTACCTAATGGTGAAATTCTAATTTCTGCTCGTCAAGATCTTGGATGGTTTCATGGATACTAGAATGTCAAATTGCTGCTAGTGGATATAGTTATCTAAGTTAACAATGGCGAATTTACTGGTCACTGCCTTTGGAATGCTTAGTAGAGTTTTCATTTAAATTTTGAATTTGTTTCAACTGTCATCGAGCAACGTTCCTTGGTTCTCTTCTTAGGTTAGTTGGCCACACTACCCTCCTACCAAAAATAGGCCCAACGAATACTAAATTTCTCTGAACTATCACAATGTGGTCGTTGTTCCAAGTATCAATTTGTTGTCTAGTTCACATATTTTATAGATGCAAAGAGTTTTGTTTAATTATCTTGAGGAGTTTCATTTCCTGGCCATTTACTTGATTGGTTTACGATAATCCATCCTCTCCCCCTCCCCCCCCCCCTTTTTTTCTGTCCCAAGTGAACTCCAATAAGTCTTGTGATCTTGCCTATTTGTTGTTGTCTCTAGGTCGGATAAGAGAGAAGTTACAAAGTGAAGCAATCTTGCTAAATATGAATGGGTTCACGAAAAATGGATAATAAAGACTTAAAATTTATTTTTATGGAGTAACGAATCTTCCCAACCCCACTCATACCTTGTCTGTGTAACAACGCTTGTGAAAAAAATAATTTGAGTCTCTACATGTGCACAGAACAAGTTGTTGAAACTTGTTCTTCCCATGGCCCCATTGGAAACAATGTTTGTTCTCCAGTGGAAGCTCCAACAGATCTTCATCAGTTGTTTGAAAGGGTAGGTCACACCCACCTCCTTGATGTTCTTGAACATGCAGACACGGACCTCATTTCAAAATAATCTGCAAAATAAAAAACTAACGCAATTCAAATTAAGCCTGACTAATAAACTAAACATAAATACGCATTGGAATTCCAATACCATGAGCTTAGACAATCTATTATTTCTTGAAAAATGAAAAATAAGAAAACAACCTGTTACTGCATGAAAATTGAAAAATAAGCAATAACTTACAACAATGTATACCTCATTGTGACTGTCTTTCCAGAAGAAGCCATTCTTTCATAATTTGGATGACTGAGAATGAGAGGGAGATGATATATATACTTGTAACAACAATCTATAAATAGTTCATTATTCGTAGAAAAGTGAGCAAAAAAAATCATATGTGGAGGTGGCTCCAACCTATGTAGGAGAAGAGAATATACCTACCATTCCATTCCTTGATGCGCCATCCCTTGATGAATTTCCTATAGCATTTCTCTTTGCCTAGCCTTGTGTTTTTCCTACTGCTAATTCAATGGCACCTACCATTCCTTAACTCACTGTTAGCGATATGGATGGCACTTTCCAGTCTTTAAAAAATGACAACGATTACTTAAATACTTAAATACTCCTAAAGACTCCTAAAGACTCATACTTAAATACTAAAGACTCCTACTAAAGCATTGTATTACTTAAATACTAATATAGTACTAATTTTAATCTTAGTTGAGGGATAGGTAAGTAGGTATATGAAGCCTTTTTGTTTGAGAGAATATGTTGGGATTTACTTAGTTCCTTTAAATTAGTTGCAAAGTAATTTGAATTCTTTTAATTGCTTGATCTTCATATAGTTTTAAAAAGGGGTACTTAAAGTAGTGTTGATTCCTTTATGCATGGATAAGCAGATTGAATTTCTTATGGATCCCATTGGATATTTAATTTAACTTTGACCCTTTATGAATTACTTAGGAAATCTTCATCTTCTCATGGGATCTTAAAGTGGTGTTAATTTAACAATAGATTTCCTTGTACATATTTTCTTAATTACTCTTAATTTCTCATGAAATACTGATTAAGTAACTAGATTTGTAACGAACCTCCTCGTTACGATGCCGAACCTCATATAGCAAGTAATTTTTTTTTTTGTGTTTTTTTATTTTTTTATTTTTAAAAGTGTGTGTGCGCGTGTACAAGGGAAACAAACACATTCGACTTTGCGTCGCCACCCGACGACGAACAAGACGCAACCACGACGAACACAACATGACGACCTAAGACGCACCTCAAGTAACTGCATGCATTTAACGACGATCAATCGACAAATGAGTAAGACTGAATATGCACCTGTCCTACCCTGCAATGGTTAGGACCTCCAAGACACATAAGCAACGCTCAAGCCCAGGTTCTCATCAATTTTAACCATTTAAGGTCTCAGGGCTAGCGACTATTCTGAGGAACATGGAGGTGTCTGCAACCTGCTCGACACAAGCAGACCAAGCAACAAAGGATTGCAACCAAGTACAACAAAAATTAATTAACAACCACGACCTCTACAGAAGGCGCAAGTCCGAAGGACTCCGACAACAACCAACCATAATCAATCCATGCAACTAGCTAAATCCACAGAGTCCACAATCATCGATTCATCATAGAATAATCAAGTTTACAAGTGAGGATGGACAGGTTTAATCTATCTAGATTATCATAAATGTAGTCCTAAATATCAATAATTAGAACAATTTATTATATCTTGACAAAATTACGATTACACTACTTGTACTGAAATGTCTTGCAAGTATCAATTCTATACCAACTTAATGTCAATAAATAGGTAGTGTAATTCCATCATATTTAATCTTGTCCATACAAAATGGAAGAAGGTTCATAGGTCAAAGGTTCCAAGAGGTCCAATGTTTCAAGGAGAGTCTTCATTTGATAACTGGGTGAAATTATCCCAACTGAAGAATACACAAGAAAGGAGACATTCATAATTTCTTTCTTTCTTTTTCTATCTGCAATAGTCCGCAGTGACCTTTGCAATAATTTGCAGTTGTATTATATGTGGATAGCTACAGAAAATATAAGAAAAGAAGTAGATAGATCAATGCCACAAATGGGATCTATGTTCTCTGTTCTCGAGGATACTAAAAGGAGGAAGAATGTGAGAAAAAGACAAAGAAATCTTCAATCTTGGAATATCTAGAATAAGACAACATATGAGATCAGTTAATTCAGCTTGACTAAATTTATATGCAGAATAAAGAAAAAGAAAAAGTAAAAAAAAACACATGTGAAAGATTAGTTCCTGTTGTTAAACCTTGAATACCTAATTCGAAAGGTAATGAATGTATAGGAATGATCCAAACACAAATAGTATTTTCCACATTAAAATAAAAATAGAATAACTACTATAAAGGTTAACATCTTCTAGTGTAAATATAACAAAGAGACAGATCTTGGCTTCGTTTTTGGTGAGCCATGAACAAAGCAAGCCGATCGCTTTTCTCTAGGAATTCCTCATCCATAAGCGTTACTTTGTGTTGTTTTTCTCCAAGGTGACAGTCCAGTGGTAATGACGATTTTTTTTTTTTTTTTTAAGGCAGTCACGCTTAAGTTCATTTGTTGTTGGTTTAATGAAATTATGCCTATTTTCTTTAGTTTACAGGGTAACACAAGATGGATCCATAGGAGGATTTCTCCTCCCTCGCAATGTCTAAACCCATTACTGGTATGAGCTATTCACCCCCAAGATCATGGTTGTGTTTACTCTTTTACAGGTGGTTTGGTTTTCCAGCCAGCAAAACCCTCATCAAGCTTTGCAATCTTACATGGTTCTACTCCTTTAATTTATTTTCCCACGTCTAATCTATGCCTCTATCTCCTGTTGCAGAGAAAGATATATATCACAACATCCAAGAAAATCCTCCTAGCTTAAGGGTTACGATCTATGTTACTCGGGCCTTCGAACACAGAAAGAATTCTGCCAGAACGAATTCTACCGAATCAAAATCACAACGAAAATGCCATATACGAAATTGACAGAGCCAAGGTTTACAGGAACCATTTCACCGAACGAGAAGCCATTATGCACTAACATTGTAAAATCGCCATTTGAGGTATGAATTATAAAGCTACCATTGAAATGCAGTCGCTGACATGCCCAGAATATAAATTCGCAGTTGCAATATCTTCTTATCATGCAATGGCTATCCGGGATACGCTATAACAATTGTTTTTTTTATCAAGGGAGGCCACGACCATTACACCCTAGACTTATCACAGGATGTCTACGCAATAACACACGGTGATGGTTATCCATGGTATTATACATAATATTAACCCACAACAATATACCGCATTGACACACATAATTATACACAAAAATGCACACCCTGTCTACGAGTGTTAACTCACAGTAAAGTTTATACACTGTAATGATTAACACATAGTAATAATTGAACTACGAAATACACCGCACCCATGCGTATACAACTCATAAATATAACTGATTTGCAGCAACCCATACAAAATGAAATTTGCCAGAAACATTGCCAGAACAAATTTGCATTCACACCCATCAAGGAAAAAATTAAACTTTATTAATAGAGGTAAGTAACAGCCTCTGGGTGATACGTAGTACTAAAATTAAGTTGGGTTCCCAAGGCCTCTTGGAAACTCATCCAAAATCGTCCAGTAAACACCGATCCTCGATCGGATATAATCTTCTCAGGCATGCCATGCAGCCTCACAATCTCATTGATGAAAACTCTCGCTATGTCAGGTGCCTGATACGTCGTACGCACAGGAATAAAGTGAGCACTCTTCGCCAGAGTGTCTACTACTACAGAAATCAAGTCATGTCTCCTTGCCGTCAGTGGCAATCCAACAATAAAATCCATCGAAATAACTTCCCATTTCGATTCCGGAATGGCATGTGGTTGAAGTAATTTTGCCGGGTGTCTATGTTCAGCCTTTACCTGCTGACACTCTAGACATCTAGCCACAAAGTTGACTATGTCGGCCTTCATTCCCTTCCAGAAGAATAAGGGTTTAAGGTCTGCCCTCATCTTCGTAACTCCTGGGTGAGCCATGTAAACTGCTCCATGAGCCTCGCTCAGGATCAACATCCTCAACACGTCGTTAGGCGGTACGTAAATCCGACCTCTAAACCTCAATAACCCATCGCTATCAAATGAAAATCCCTCATATCATGGTACCATCATTGTGTTTTGTCCGATAAAAGCCTCGACTTCTTTGTACCAGTCATCGTCACGCTGTCAAGTGAGAATCTTCTCACGTAGATTCATCTGAAGAGGCAACACCGTAAAGATGCGCGGCCTCTGACTCAAAGCATCCGCCACTCAGTTCACTGTTCCCTTTATGTAAGAAATCTCAAAGTCGTACTCGCTAAGTAGTTCCGACCAATGCTGTTGTCGCGCGTTCAAGTTGCTTTGAGTAAAAAGTGTTGCGGCCCACAATGATCAGTCCTTAATTCAAATTTTCGTCCAACAAGGTAGTGTCTCCAACCTTCAAGGAATATATGATGGCTAATAACTCCAAATCGTGTGTCGCGTAGTTCTCCTCATGCCTTCTCAGCTTCCTCGAAATGTAAGCAATCCCTCGTCCATCTTGCATCAAGACTCTGCCTAAACCTTCCTTGGATGCGTCAGTGCATACCAAGAAGTCTGCGACCATGTCAGGGACCTTTAGTATTGGCGCTGTCATCAACAACTCCTTAAGCCTCCGAAATGCTTCCGCGCATTTCTCGGTCAGACAAACTTCTTGTTTTTCTTCTGCAATTCCGTGATCAGATTTGCTATCTTTGAGAATCCCTCGACAAACCGTCGATAGTATCCTGCTAAACCCATAAAACTACGCACTTCTGTGACATTCGTCAGCGCAGGCCATTCCATAATAGCCTCAACCTTGGCCGGATCCACGGCGATACCTTCGTCGGAGATGACATGCCCTAAGTAGTGAATCCTCGATTGATAAAAAGAGCATTTGGACAACTCCCCATATAATTTGTGCTCTCGAAGACACTGTAGTACCAAGCGCAAGTGCTCACCATGCTCCTCCGTCGTCCGAGAGTAAATCAAGATATCGTCAATGAATACTTGGACGAACTTGTCCAAGTACTCGCGGAACACCCCGTTCATCAAACTCATGAATACCCCTGGGGCGTTTGTCAATCCAAACGGTAAAATAGTAAGCGCGTAATGTCCAAATCTCGTCCTTAAGGTAGTCTTAGGGACGTCATCCTCCTTGATCCATAACTGGTGATACCCTGATCGCAAATCGATCTTGGAGAACATCGTCGCACCCTTCATTTGATCGAACAGATCATCAATTCTTGGTAAGGGATATTGATTCTTGATCGTAGCCTCGTTCAGTTGATGATAGTCAATGCAGAGCCTCCACGATCCGTCCTTCTTTCATATGGAAATAACAGGTGCACCCCATGGTGACACACTAGGACGTATCAGTCCCAGGTCCAGCAACTCCTTCAGTTGCATTTTCAACTCTTGCAACTCCGGGGTCGACATCCGATAAGGCGTTCTTGCTATCGGTTCGGTCCCCGGTTTCAGGTCTATGGTAAACTCCAAATCCCTTTCCGGCGGCATCCCAGGCAACTCCTCTGGAAATACGTCCGAAAACTCCTTCACAACCGGAAGGTGTTCTAGAACTTCCGCTACTCCCTTTTCGTTTAGCGCAAGGATCGCATAAATCTTACACCCCTTGCGCATACTCTTCCGTAGCTGTAAGGAAGAGGCGAACCTCAGGGAAACTCCCTGGTTCTATCCTACTATCACACGTCTCTGTCCTTCATCATCAACCAAGCTCAACCGTTTCGTCTTACGGTTGAGTATCGCCTCATGCGATTCCAACCAATCCATACTAATCACGACATCAAGATCCTAACCTTTGCACGTAGGCTGCCATTAAGGCCAAACACGAACCTGTTGACCTTGAGCTTCTCAGTGTTAAGGTGCAGAGCATACCGGAGCAGCTCCATGAAACGTGCCTCGTACTCGGGCACCGTACGACCTCCCTGTCGTAAGGCATTGAACTCATTGAGCCGACGCTCAATGAATTCCTCTAAAAGGTACCTCTCTCGGAACCGTTCCTCGAACAGTTCCCATGACATGTCTTCAATGGCCATGTTCAGCTGCGGCAGGAGCGTCTGCCACAATAGAAGAGCGCTCCCCTTCAGTTGAAAGACCGCCATGCAGACCTTCATGTTGGAGGTATAATCACGAAGTGCGAAGCACATCGCCCTGTTCTCCAACCATGCCTCGGTGGCTGCGCCGTCCGAGGCACCAAAGAACTTGGGAAATTTAACCTTCTCGAGTTCACAGTGAATGCTACCCATAACAGCCGGCGCAAGCGGCGAAACCTCAGCGGGTGCCGACGCACTGGCCTCGTCTCTGTCCAATTGGCTGATCAAAGCCTCAGACATGCGCTGAAAGGATCTCATCATCCCAACTACATCGCCAACTGCTATCTACTCCTGTCCGAGAACCTGCTCGCCTCCCTGGGGGTTAGACCCCTCAGGCGTGGATGCTACTGGAGGCGTCGCGCCTCCTCCCTTAGCACCCCGTCGTCTGCCTCCGCGGCGTCCTCAAACCATGATTACCGTGCACGCACCCAATCAAATCGATCAACAATAGTGTAATAAAATCAACTCATGTCAACGAAAGCCGTAGCGAATCCCAAGTCACGGGTCGAACCGGCTCTGATACCATATGTAACGAACCTCCTCATCACGACAACAACTCTGATACCCGGTGCAATTTTTTTTTTTGTTTAAGGTGTGTGCGCGCGTGTAGAAGTAACAGACACACTTGACTCTACGTCACCACTCGCCAACCAACAAGACGCAACCATGATGTTCATCACAAGAAGACTGAAGGCACACAACTAGTAACTGCAAGCAATATACGACCATAGACATAAGGCGCACAATGCAAACATTTAATGACATACTGGGTTATGCACAGTATGAACATAGAGGGAAGAATCCATAGTAGTAGGTCTTACTATTTCTGCACAGGAAGGTAGGGCGTTTAATCTTAGTTCACTGCTCCGGAGAGAGAGAAGGTCAGATAGGCTCCTGGCCGACTGCTCAGGCAGAAACTAGTAATCTCCGTCAGGTGTGTCGCAAGAGTGGAAACCCTATCTTTAAAGGGCCCGAGACTCTTGATACGGCACTGGATTCTTTACACGAAATAATCACACACATAGACATATATACTAGGCTACATCCCGCCCGACATAGGCAGACCAAGCACACGAAAGGTTTACCAACTCAGTACCACATTACTTTTAAAGAACAACACCCTTCATTTACCAATTCAGACAAATTTTATTGTGCTTAATTCAAGAACATTCAACATATAAGTTCATCATTAATAATAAACCTTACAATTCCGTTATCTTGAAATAATGAACGCATTACATTTACCTCACCTCAACCTTGCGAAAATAACATGCACCCTTACCAATATGCGATATCCATGAAAATACAACCACAATATCTTTTCATAAGTGACAACACCATGGTACATTTTAATCAATAACCCTCTAGTATCCATCATATTAAAACTACCATATCCTTACCACAATTGACGACACCCTTGTATATTTTTAATCAAGTAACCCTGCAATAATCCCTTTCATTAAAACGACCTTCTCTTTACCACAATTGCCATGACTAGAACACTAGCATTAACATGAGCATATTGTAAATTTATTTAATAGCAATCCTAATTAAATGCCATCCATTACCAAGCAACTTTAATTGATAGTACAATTCCCATTTACTGAACCCCCAATAAATTATGGTACTTAGTTCCAGGGACCTTACATTTATGTCATTAGTAACAATAAATTTTCCATAGCATATGATAAAATGCAATGTCATTACCTTTTAATACCATAGTTTGCAATTAAAATAAAAACATAGTCACCCTATATCTATAGGTTATCCAACTCTAACCTTACATTTTTTTTTGTGTTCCAATGACCGTACCTTTACACAATCCAATTCTAATATTATATTGACACCACCTATCATTCAATAACTTTGCAATTAGAATAACAATGACATTTCTATTATATGCCGTCTACACTAAAGTTACACTCTATATTAGATTGGAAAAAACCATGCTCTTACTATACTCATTTATGTTTCCATAACATCCACAAATTCCAGGACTATTCCACTAATATAACGATAACAATATTTATTTAACAATAACAATATTTAAGAAGGACATTATATAAAAATAACAGTATTTAAAATGCCAATATTAAAAAAAATAACAACATTTAAAAATGACAATATATAAATTAACATCAGGTTTATATATATCGGTGACACTAACATTTATCTATTTTAAAAGGCCATAATATTACTCTTACCCGATTGAGCGAATTTATCAATGATTTCACCTTTAATAAAAACTAAAACACAGCACCGTTTTTAAACCAATCACGCCGAGAGTGCAACCAGAATCGCGAATTGGGAGGCAACACAGCCGGAGTCAAGGGCGTCTGACAAGGCAACAGTCAGAAAAGGTTTGGGGAAGTGAATGCGTGGGTGACAGGCCACGGATTTTATGGAGATTCGAGACTCTTTCAGGAAGGAGTTTCCACACAGCAAGGAGATGGTTGGGAAGGCGTGCCAGGTATGGATGATCAACTTGGCTACTAGAGAAATAGTAACTGTCGGAGTCAGGAGTCCACTCAGAAATCTCTAACCGCGTCTTAAAGGCAAAAATCCACCGCCACAGGTCACTCTCTTGTAGAGGTAAGAGTAAATAAAATTTTAAATCGTAAACTACAGGCGAAGGTCCAGATTAAATGTTGTTGGGAGGTCAACAATAAAGATAGGTGCATTAATTCCTTTTATAGGAATAACCTGTCAATATAAACGAGTTTGAAGTGATCTAAAAGCTCAGATTGTTCCCGGCGAAGGTGAAGCGTGTAGACTCTATTCCAGACAGCACGACAGAGAGGAAAAAACGTCATGCAAGGGCGAAGGTAAAGGTTTAAAGGTTGCAGCCATGTAACGTTACCTTGTATGTCGGGTAATTTAAAAATACAATAACACTTATAACTATTCAGTCTTCCATAATCACAATTATGAGTTAATTTGAATTTATAACGACTGTTAGCAACTATTCCTTTCTTCTTATGTTAATTTGAATTTATAACAAGTGTTGAACAAGATGTAAAGAAATTGGGTTTTGCAGACGGCGTTTAATTCATTGAACGTAGTAATCCAATTCTTTCATAACCCCGATCTCAATGACTTTCAGAACGGGTTAAATCATCATCCTCCAATCATCGATGCAATTTATAAAAACTCGGGCCGGAAGGGGAATCAATTAACAACCATAATATTTTGAAGCTCGAAAAAGAATGTTATAAATTAAACCAGAATGGATCTCGAATTTCAATTTCATTTCCATTTCAACTACGAAGGAAGCTAGGACAAGCTTTGCATTTTGGATAAAATGGGCAATGGTGCGAAAACATTACTTGCCAGTACAAGCTGGAGAAAAATAGAGTCATGATCCTAACAAAAATACCATACGAAAATCATGCTATAAATCAGGTTGTAGATAAAATTCCTTTTTGTAAATCCTATCCTCTATTTCGACGAAGTCATATTCCTATATTTACGCTTAAATAATCTTCTGTTCAACCTAGTCATTTTTATTCCATTTTGAAAAATAAAAATTAAAAAAAGTCATACAATTTTTTTTTTATTATATCTGGAAACGGAAATCCTAAGGAGGGATGAGGCGTATGAAGGGAAGACCAGGCGCTTGTGTTGGGATTGCACGCTGACTGATGGCTCAACTCGCACGATGTGCTTACCCATAACAGACAACCAATATTTCGAGGGGAAATTAAATACAGGAGGAAGCCGACTGGTAAAAACGGGAATTCGCCTAGGTAGCAAGACATTGCCAACTAACTCACAACCATACCCAAGGATGGTTGGTCGTTCCATCTTCCTCAAGATATGTAATTAGAGAGAAGTGTTACAGGCTTACAACGCCTAAATTTGGGTAAGTGGCGGAGGTTACGGAAATTAAACCGAATTTAAACATGAAATTTAACAGCGTTTCAACATAAAATTTCAGCAATACTAAAATGGTAAAGCAGACAAGGAATCCAAGGGTATTATTTTTCTTTCTTTAGCAGGGAAGGCAAAACCAGGTCCGCCTTTACAAGACAGCCACACCATTCCATTTTACCATTAAGTGAGGAGGACACCAGTCAAACAATCAGCTAGTACAGAGAAAAATAAAGTGGGTTGCTATCAATCTATACATACAATTCCTTTACCGTCGAAATTATGATCCCAACATAAGTCTTATTGCAATCTATTCTACTAATTAGAGAACATACCGTAGCCTTTTCCCGCCTCGAATGAAGACCCCACGCTCCGTGCCGCTCCTGCTTCGCGCCGCTCCTGCTCGCCGACCGTAGAGACTACACCGGTACCTCCCAGCCAATCGCTAGGGGTACTCTGCTTCCCCCTTAGCCCCCCGAGCCGCAAAGGGGCCACACAGTCTAGAGGATATCCCTAGCTTCCCAGCTCACCTCCAAGGCTGAGCTACCACTCTAATCCCAGCTGAGAAAATCCCAACTCCTCACAAGCAATCAGTCCAGTCCAAATTCGGCAGCATAACAATACCTAACAGCCCCCTCCCCTATTCTTCCTCACCTATCTTTCCTTTATAGAGTTTTTCCCCAAACTTTCCCTAAATCCCCTTTTTAAATTAAGTTTTAATGAAAACATCTAAAATTTCTCCATTGTACAAGTGTCATTCATCCCCCACTTCCCTCCAAATTTATTTTCTTTCTTTTATTAAAAGCTCATTTCCCTAATTTTGTTATTCCCCCCTTTTTCCTTTTTTTTTATTTTTAAATTTATAATATATATATATATATATATATATTATTTTATTTTTCCTATTTACATGCATGTTATTCATCATTTTAATTTATCATTATCCATCATTTTAATTTATCATTAATATATATATATATATAGGATATTGAGAGATTAAAGTGATGACAAACATGTATATGGGAAATGTAGATGTATAACATAAAAGAGGAATAATGAGAAATTAAGGTGATGGATTGTGATTTAATAATGTGAAATGGACACGTAAATGGGAAATGGATACTGGGAGATTAAGGTGATGGATGATAGTTTAATAATGTAGACAGGGATAATGAGAGGATAATGGTCTTAGTTTTTTTTTGGAATTTCTTTATGTTATACTACATAGGTGATGTCATTCTTCCACAAGTTAGGAATTAATTTCTTCTTTGTAAAATTTTACAACTATTAGATTTACTTTAAATATTTTTTTTTTTTTTAAAATAAGAAGTATATATTATATTAGGAGCCTGCTAATAGCTGAAAAAAGTTGCCAAAATACAGCATAATACTGGCTGTAGTTACTGGACTGCCCCAACAGAGGGGAAACTAGTCCAGCCAGCCCCCAATTCACAAGTCTTAGAAGGTCACTGGTTCAGAAAACAAACAAAGTTCATACTGACTGCCACCTAGACTATGAACCTAATGAAATTGGATACACAACATTAGAGAGCTAAACACCTGGCAAATAGCCTATCCACGTGGCTCGGAGGTCCTCTGTCCACGGTTCTTCCTCGATATATGTTGGCTAGTCGTCCCAACGTTTTTCCTTTCGCTCCTCACGCTCCTTGTTCTCATCTGGGCCGCTTCGTTCCGCTTCCTCCTGCTTCGCTGCTGCCGGTCATTGCACGCTATCCTTTCCTGCATCCGTTTCAGTATCAGGTGCCTCCCCTGGAGTAGAGTCAACCGGGTCCGAGGAGATCTCTGAATGCATAGTCGAGAGGATATGAAGGAAGGTCGCGATATTTTCTTCTGTGGCCTGCAAGCGATACTTGAGGTCCGCCACCTCCTTCCTAAGCTCAAAGACTAAGTCATACAGGATGACCAGTCGATCTCTGAAGTGCTCACTGTCGAGGTGGGCTGTGGGGTAGGGGCGCGCTCGTTTGGACTCTCCAAAAACCGGTGGTGCATCACTCAAATTACTCGAAGGTCCAGGGAAGGACATTGTTGCTGTGAATTGCATCCGGGGGTCCTGAGGACATCGCAGAATCGGGGTCGACCTTCACGGGATAGTGGCCATGGAGTGTAGAAGCAAAGACTGCGAAGGCGGCGGGGTGGCCGTGGAGCGAAGATGCATAGACTGCAAAGGTGGCGGGGTGGCAGCTGTGGACATAGTTTGGGGGTGGGAGGAGGAACAGGTCGAAGGGGAGGCCGGGGGTCTATGGGGCTTCCAGGGGGAGCCCCTCTTCGGATTTCCTCTAATCCTTTCTTTCATGTGCGCAGGTGAGCAGGTCTGGGCAAGGTTAAACCAGAGTTGCAGATAAACAATGGAGACAGCAGCTGAGCGAGCCTGGTTTTGTTTGCGGCGTGAAGGGAGGAGCCCTTTAGACTGCATACATGGTGCAATGACAAAAACGACGAGCCAAGCCATAAAACAAACTGCGGAGGAGCAAAGGGTGGCGTAAATGCCCTTTACCTTGTCCATTATCACGACTTTCAATTCCATTACTCTCCCGGGATGGCACTGGCCTGTGGCACGAGCCCGTCACGTGGCTCCGTGTCGCGTTGCACTGTGTCCGTTCCCATCCATCGCCACGGGGAAGCCACTAACACCCCATCTGGGGAGATTTACTTTAAATCTTACCCTCGCCATCGCCCCAAAAATTTTCTGAAGACCCAACTATTACTTAGGTGGGTTTTTGTTTAATTTGTTATTTTTATTCCAGGGTCTATTCTTAAGGTTAGACTAAAATTTTACCCTAAAAGTTTTAGACTTAGTACTTAGATTCTGAACTGGGCGACACTGGGTTAGGGAAGTTGTTTAAGGATTTCTTAAGGCGTTATTGTCTTAGGGATATTTAGGTTTGTTTCCTTCATCCACATCAATGTGACGTGCCCTTCAGGACGCACCACGTGCTCCAAGGGTGCCACTCGCCTCGTTCGTTTCCTTTGCGCGACGTGCCCTTTAGGATGCACCACGTGCTCCAAGGGTTCCACTCGCTTCTTGTGTTTCTTTTGTGCGATGTGCCCTTCAGGATGCACCACGTGCTCCAAGGGTTCCACTTGCCAACTGGACTGATTGGTAGACATCTATAACCTCTGGAGTCAACACTCCGCCAGGTGAACTTGTGGGAGACTAAGGGTTCTAAGGAATAAGGCCCCCGCCTTATTGCGTCCCCTTAGAATCATCATGAGTGACTGTCGCAGTCTGCCCTCACGGCATCATGGATCCTCTCGAACTAGGTAATCGTTAACCTACAGTTCGAGCCACGACGGGAGTGCTAGTAGGCGGTGGCAGGGCTGCTATCCACTCCTCTCCCTCAACCTCTCTGGTAATCATGTGTGGCCCCTTTACTCCATATGTGAGTCTGGTCGGCAAGCTATTGTAAGCCTGCATCATCAACAATCATGTCAGAACATGTCAATATCATATCATCAAATCAAATGAAATATCACAGTAAATAAATCAACCCAAAAGCACACTCCCTGACTCAATCCGGAGTCCAAGGGGGTTCCACCGATGCCTCTGCATCCTCAAGGTCAAAAACCCTACACACTCAATACAACTGAGTCAAATAGCACCTATCTACATCACATAGTAAAACATCACGTCGTCTATCATAATGCATCATAATCAAGTATAAATGTTTTAACATTAGAAAGTCTAGATCACTTGCGAGCAAGTGTCCTCAAATAATAAGTTTTCTCAGTGCGCCAGAGCGGGATGTTACAGTGTTAAATGTCTTAGGGCCATCTAGGCTCAACCCTCTATCATTGTCAACGCGATGTGCCCTTCAGGATGCACTATGTTCTCTAAGGGTGCCACTCGCCTCTAGTGTTTCTTTTGCGCGATGTCCCTTCAGGATGCACCATGTGCTCCAAGGGTGCCACTCACTTCTTTTGTTTCTTTTGCGTGACGTGCCCTTCAGGATGTACCACGTGCTCCAAGGGTGCCACTCACTTCTTTTGTTTCTTTTGCGTGACGTGCCCTTCAGGATGCACCACGTGCTCCAAGGGTGCCACTCACTTCTTGACTGATTGGTAGACATCAATAACCCCTAGAGTCAACACTCCGCCAGGTGAACTTGTGGGAGACTAAGGGATTCTAAGGAATAACGCCCCCGCCTTATTACGTGCCCCTTAGAATCATCACGAGTGACTGTCACAATCTGCCCTCGTGGCATCGTGGGTCCTCTCGAACTAGGTAATTGTTAACCTACAGTTCGAGCCATGACGAGAGTGCTAGTAGGCTGTGGCAGGGCTATTGTCCACACCTCTCCCTCAACCTCTCTGGTAGTCGTGTGTGGCCCCTTTACTCTATATGTGAGTCTGGTCGGCAAGCTATCATCAACCTGCATAATCAACAATCGTGTCAGAACATGTCCACATCATATCATCTAATCAAATGTACTAAAATCATAGTAAACAATCAACCCCAATAGCACACTCCCTGACTCGGTCCGGAGTCCAAGGGGTTCCGTCGATGCCTCTGCATCCTCAAGGTCCAAAACCCTGCACACTCAGTAAAACCAAGTCAATAGCACCTGTCTATGTCAAAGCAGTAAAACATCATGTCATCTACCATAACGCATCATAATCAAGGACACATGTTTTAATATCATAATAGTCTGGATCACTTGCGAGCAAGTGTCCTCAAAGAATAAGTTTTCTTAGTGCTCCAGAGCGGGATGTTACAAGATTACTCTTGCGCCATGAAAATAATGTTGATGTAATATTGATTATGTAATTAGATTTCTCTTGCGCCATCAAAATGATGTTGATGTATGATTGATAAATTAATTAGATTCTCTTGCACCACAAATTAATGTTGATGTAAGATTGATTATGTAATTAGATTTATCTTGCACCATCAAAATGATGTTGATGTATGATTGATTGAGTAATTAGATTCTCTTGCGCCACAAAAATAATGTTGATGTATGATTTATTGAGTAATTAGATTCTCTTGCGCCATGAAATAATGTTGATGTATGACTGATAATCTAGTCTGGAGTTATGAGTTGTGATTAATTAAGGGACATAGATACCTCCATGTTCCTCAGAACAATCACCAACCCTAAGAACTTAAGTGGTCAAAATCAATCGGATGAATCCCGGGTTTGAGCGTTGCTTATGTGTTCTGGAGATCTTAACCATGTAGGATAGGTTGGGAGGGTACTTGTTTTTAATATTCAATGACATGATTGATCACTTATTTGTAATTTGCTTCAGTTGATCATGATGTGTTGAATCACGTCGCTCTTTATGTTTATATGTTGATTATGTGTTTCTATCAATTATGTTAATGCGTTGATGAGCGTCATTATTAATTATGATGATGTGTCACTGGAGATTCTATTAGTTATGTTGTGATGATTTAAATTTTCCTAATTCAAAAAAAATATATTTTTACCTCTTGTATATCGTTGTTGTTGTCGTAATAGAAGGGACGTTACATCTCCATAGACCTGCTACCTAGAGCAGTACCTTCTTCTAAGGCCCCTTATAGGATGAATATCCTAGAGTTAAATGAACGAAAAAGTCAATTGCAAGAATTGATAGATAAATAATATATCCGACCAAGTGTGTCTCCATGGGGGGAACCAATACTTTTTGTTAGGAATAAAGATGGGAATTTACATCTCTGTATTGATTATAGGCAACTTAATAAAATGACTATTAAAAATAGATATCCATTACCTCGTGTCAATGATCTGTTTGATCAAGTACAGGGAGCTACAATCTTTTCTAAGATTGATTTACGTTCTGGTTATCATCAAGTTAGGATAAAGGATGAGTATATTTATAAAACAACATTTAGAACAAGGTACCGACATTACAAATTTGTTGTAATACCTTTTGGGCTAACTAATTCCCCAACCTCATTCATGTGCTTGATGAACAATATTTTGAGTAAGTTTCTAGATAAATTTTTTATTGTATTTATAGATGATATACTCATCTATTCAAAGGATGAAAAAGAACACGAAGAACATTTAAGAATAGTATTACATACACTAAGAGAGCATAAATTATATGCAAAACTAAGTAAGTGTGAGTTTTCTAAAGATAAAATTCAGTATATGGGACATGTAATTTCCAAAAGAAGGTATATCACTTTACCCAGATAAAATAAAGGCTATAATGAATTGGCCTGAACCTAAGGATGTTTCAGATGTAAGATCCTTTATGGGTATAACTGGCTATTACCAAAAGTTTATAGAAGGATTTTCCAAGATTGCATATCCTATAACATCATTGCAAAAGAAATGAACTAGGTTCATTTGGTCTGAGAACTGTCAAGAGAGTTTTAACAAATTAAAACAACTCTTAACTACAACTCCTATTTTAAAATTAATAGACCTAGATAAATACTTTGTTGTATGTATGAATGCATGCCGCGAAGGGCTTAGAGGAGTGTTAATTCAAGAAAACCATGTAATAGCTTATGAATCTCAGAAACTAAAGAAACATGAAGAAAATTGCGTAACACATGACTGGGAACTTGCTGCAATAATACATGCATTAAAAATGTGGCGACATTATCTGATAGGCCAAAAATTCTTACTATTGATGGATAACATTGCCTTAAAACATCTGTTTGATAAACATAATTTAAATGCTCTCGAAGCAAGGTGGTTAGCCTTCTTGAGCGAGTATGATTTTGAGATAAAAGACATTAAGGGAAAGGAAAATAAAGTGGCAGATGCATTAAGTAGACATGCAAAATTGATTTGTACAGTTACTAGAAGTAACTATGAAACAAATTTAGAAGAACGGGTAAGGTTAGCAGCTGGAAAAGACCCAAAATATCAAAATATTAAGTTAAAAAATGCTGATAATTCAGTAGAAACAGAAGAACCAAATTTTATATTTTCAAAAAATGGACTGTTAATGTATAAAAACATATTATATGTACCAGAATCTAATGAAATTAAGCTATTAATTTTAGATGAGCTGCATAAGACACCACATTCTGGACACCCAGGTTACCATAAATCGATTACTATGTTAAGAAAGGAATTTTGTTGGCCAAATATGAAAGGTGAAACAACATAATATCTTGTTAGATGCTTAGAGTATCAACAAGTTAAGGTTGAACACAAACACCCAGCTGGATTACTACAACCTTTACACATTCCAGAATGGAAATGGGAAGTGATAAGTATGGATTTTATTACCGGATTTCCTAGAAGTAGTAAACAAAATGATTCAATTGTGGTTGATAAATTAAGTAAGGCAACACACTTCATACCTATGAATTCAACCTACAAAGCTATTAACATAGAAAAAATATTATGAAGGAAATATTTAGGTTACATGGAATCCCTAAAGTTATAATATCTGATAGGGATGTTAGGTTTACAAGAAAATTTTGGAAGGCTTTATTTAAAGGGTTAGATACCCAATTGAACTTCAATACTGCTTATCATATGCAAATGGATGGGAAAACTAAAATAACTATTCATATTCTTGAAGACATGCTTAGAATGTATGTTATGAACATACCTAGTAAATGGGAAGAATATTTATACTCAGTTGAAGTTGCTTATAATAGTCATTATCAAGCTTTAGCAAAGCTTAGTCCTTTTGAAATTTATATGGTAGAAAATGTAATACACTTGTTTCATGGAGCAATCATGTTAATAGATTGATGATAGGACCATATATGTTAAAATACATGGAACTAATAGTGAAAAAAGAACAACATAACCTGAAAGTAGCTCATGACATGCAAAAACGTTATGCTGATGCAAAAAGAACTCCAAGAGAGTTCAATGTTGGAGATCATGTGTATATTAGAGTTAAAACTAAAAAGAGTTTTTTATGGCTAGGCAGGTATACTAAGTTAGCACCTAGATATTGTGGTCCATTCGAGATACTTGCTCGAATAGGACTTGCAGCTTATCAACTTGCACTTCCAGTTACGGTAAAAGTACATGATGTGTTTCATGTTTCATTACTGAAAACATATATACATGACCCTACTCACTTTGTTGATTGGAAAATGATATAGGTGGAACCCATGGGTGAGTTCCCAGTAGAGTCGGATCATATTCTTGACAAGGGGGAACTTACACTCCAGAATCGAGCCATAGGACAGGTAAAGGTGCAATGGAAGAACCTTAGTCCAGAAGAGGCTACTTGTGAAATGGAAGGCAATATGCAGGAAGAATATCCATTTTTGTTCCAGAATGGTACTGATGGAAACTAGTTAACACCGAGGACGGTGTTAAGTTCTAAGGGGGGGGTGTATTTGATACCCCACGACTTGAAACTTTGAAAATTATTATTATTATTATTTTATTTATTTATCCAAAAGACACTTTGGTCGATGGACCAAATCTGAAATGTAAAACTTTATTATTTTATGAAAATAAAGCACATATGGAAAAATGGGCACACGTTGAAGCAGTTTTTAAAGAGGGAGTTAGGAATCCAAATGGGTTGGCCAAGTGGTAGAAGACTGAGACAAGCTGTGGAGTTAGCTCAACTACAAAAAGACACATTCCATATTTATAGGAGAATCTGTGAACATGTGTAAAATTGAATTTGACAGGTGCTCAGTGGAGGCTCAAGACAAGTGTCATAAGTCCTAGGAAAAACAAAAAGAAGTCATGACAAGGGAATGTGACACCATTTCTATGATTCAAACTGATAGCTTTGAAAAGGCTACACAATCATTGTTGACTTGACACATAGAAATTATACTTTTACACACAACAAGATGGTACTCATAATTATGCAAGAGGCCATGTAGGCAGCCCCTTGGATTCCGAAATCAACTCGGGGGTGACAGAGATTGACAAAGACTCTAGTCTATGGCTGGGAGGAACAAAGTCTTCAACGTGTGGTTTCCCCAAGTTCCAGGTTTTAATTCTTTATTATGAATATGCCAATCTGAATATTTATTGTGTATTACTGTGTTCAGGATTAATGGGTATGATTTATTCATAATAGTATTAGATCTATGCGTTGTTATGAGAAAATAAATGCATACAATAGGTTCATACATAAAATTTGTTGGAATCAAAACGATAGATATTTTGTTGTTACATCTAGGAATAGAGTTGTATTAACGACGAAAAACCAAATAAAAATCATGAGCAAGTCTAGTTATTAAATCGGTAAATGTATCCAAATAAATAATATGTAATAAGGGAACCGAGTTCAACAAAGTTACAAAACTGTAAAAATGTAGACAACAGCCTTGAATCCACGAGACTTTAAAGAATATATATATTCGGTCGACTAGCTCGACAGAGTGTACAAACAGTGCGGTCACATATTGTGACATCATGCTTTGAATATAATTAGTGATGGAAATGTATCCAAATAAATAATCTGTACTAAGGGAACCGAGTTCAACAAAGTTACAAAAATGTAAAAATGTAGACAACAGTCTTGAAGCCACGAGAATTTAAAGAATATATATATATATATATATATATATATATATTCGGTCGACTAGCTTGACAAAGTGTACAAACAATGCAGTCACATATTGTGGAATCATGCTTTGAATATAATTAGTGATGGAACCTGAATAACTTCTCCAAGCAAGGGTATTATCAGAATCCATGGCACCAACCTCCTCGGCATCTACAGAGTGGTAGTGAAATAAGTTAGGACACTATATGAGTTCAAATAGTCATATAGAATTCAATTACATACACAAGCGAAAACAAACTTACCATGGAAGTTCATGGCGCTTATTGTATCTCCTTCTATTGCCAATGGACAACATCTGAATGATGAGGGTTGTTTGGACAACTAATGGGTACCCCTTGAAATAACGAACATGGCCCATCATTAGTTGAAATACCCAAGTAAATTTTTTAGCAAAATAAATAAATTAATTGTGCACATAAAATAAATAAATATAAGGAACATTACTATTCTGTGTGTGAAATACTGCACATATTCAACATTTTCCAACAATAGTCCTAACTGTGTTTAGGACGAGTCAAGTAATTGATTTGGAATGTTTTAATCATAAACTGGGAACCATACATAGACGTATTAATCATAACCAGTGGAACTGTTAGTCCCTAAAGTTGCACTCAACTGGTAAGGGCAAGCTAGGGCATCATTGATTTTATTGCAAAATATTTTTAGGATTTTATGATTTGGTTTTGGTATAATGGTTGAAAACTGGGTCAAGCTTACAGCATGGCATGAAAATCAAGATTAAAACATTGCATATCCCATTGGCTAAATAATAGGTAGATACATAGATGGAGTAAACTAATTCAAGAAAAAGGAAAGTGAAATCTTCAATTTGTCAATTTCACAAAGTTTAGTTTCAATATATTATAAAGAAACATGGGTATCATCTTGAAATCATTACTTGAAAATTATCTCTACAGCAAAATCTTCACTATATAAATTAACATTCAAGAACCAAAAGCATTGCAATTTGAATAATAAATTCAAGCATGAAAAATGAAATAACAGAGTAGAAAAGAGAAGGTCTAACCATCCATATGCCTTTGCTATTAAGTGTCAATTGAACATACATGCCTTTACAATAATCTCCACAAAAAGTCTCTATAGATCTCCAAATTTTCGACCTTCATATGGTCTGTCTTCTTTCTATTTAAACTATCTATAAAACTTCCAAATCCTATTGTCCAGAACAACTTTAAATGACTAGAATAAAAAAGTATCCAGATCCTAAATTATTTCACTCAAAATGATCTTCTACCTCCAAAATAGTCCATAGATCAACAACTTGATATAACAAACATTGCCCAATACATTTGACTCTACAAAATAGGGATCTTGTTTGACTCCGTAAAGTAGATCGAAGTCTTAGCATCTCCTTGATCAAAAAAGAGTAATTATTTGCCATATCTCCTAGAGCACCTTTAAACAAAATTATAACCAATCTTCATGTTACCTTTAAGATAAAATTGCAGCAATGGCTTTGGCGTTTTTCTGCTTGAGCTTCGTGGTTAACACAACATTGTGCCAGTAAAGTCTGAAATTGATTTCCCTGAGTTCCTTAAGCAATGCCCTTTGCTCCTTCTTCTTCTTTTTGAGGCTTTGAATTCTTTCCTGTTGGCGAGCATTCCACTGTTCTATCTGCATCTTTTCCTTCTTTAATTGCCTTATGGTTTTCTGAAATTCTTTAATCTTTTCCTTATCAGTTCTTATCTCGACCCTGAATCCTGAACAATCTTCAGAGGGTGCAGTTTCATTCAGATTTAAAGTAACACTGGGTTCTTTGGCTTTAACCTGGTATTTTGAAATCAATTCTGAGCTATGTTCTTCTTCAGAGCTTGATGAATCCATGGCTCCAGGTACATCTGGTAAGTGATCTGAATCTTCCAAGTAATCTTGTTTTTCTTCAGGGAATTCACTGATGCCTTTAGCCATCTCTTTAGCCTTAGCTAATCTAGTTGAAGCTCTCGTTACAGGGCCTGTAGGTGGTGTAAGTTTTCCCTTTCCTTTGCTGATAGATTTCTTGGGAAAAGGAGTCTTTTTTGCTCTTTTCCTGGTGCTTGTTTCAACATCCTCAGAATCATCATCTATGATTATGGTGTTTTCTTCTTTAATGGCCGTATTGAACATTTATTTTGAGTTCAACCTATACTTATTAGTATCCCTGGTTGAATTTCTACGAGGTTTTTGTGATACACACACACCTTTTTTCCTTTTTCCTTTGACTGCAACGTTCCTTTTGCTAGTCGATGGCATTTCAGACTTGACTACTGTTTGATCAATGAGATCATTATCTGACTCTATCTCTTCTTTGAAATCTTCCTCAGGAAGCATTTCAATTTCAGGCTCCCATCTAGGTCTCTTACTCCTACTCTTCTTAGTTACCTTGATATTAGAAGATTCATCTTTTACAGGGTTTTCATCAGAAATATCTTGACTCTGTTTAACAGTTTTCCTCCCTCTGCCCTTTTTCGGCTTATTGGATTGAGTGATAGGTTTTAAGGATTCCGTGAGCCAATTCCAGGGCTTCTGTAGTTCATTCAGGGCAGACATGACTAGGGTTTTAATCAGGACTTGATGGAACAAACTGCCTTTGGCATTAGTGGAAATCGACTGCACCTTCTTGGACATTTTTGTCAAACTTCTAAGCAGGAAATAAGGAAGGTTTAAAGGGTAGTCACCATTTAGATGCATCATTATTCTGATATGGTAGATGTAGATCAAAGAAAACCTCCCTTCGCAGGTGATGTATCTGTGAATCACCACCAGGGCAGTGTGCCATTCGGGTCGAACCCAGCTGCGAGGAATTCCCCTTCTCCAATATGAATTCTGCTTATCTAGAAGGAGGAATTGATTCACAAATTCAGTGACCACGTGTTCCTTCTTTCACCATATTTCCACTCCAACCACGAGCCTGCAAGCCTTGGCTATAGTCTGCTCCGTCACCAACATCAACATCTTGCCGATTTCGACCTCATGACCATCGAAGTTCAAAGAAAATTCCATGGAAATCTGTTTTTCATATCCTTAAAATGTAGTGAGGAATTCAAGCCAGCCGTGTCTCTGAATCTTTGGTCCATCTGAGGGTAGGCTTCAACAAGTTCGACACCTTCTGGTTCGATTCTGGCAACTTGTCCGCTCCTCTTTGGCGCCATTAAATTTAATTCTGCAACTGTCGCCCTCGGGTTCCAACTTCCCTTCCTGCAATTGTTGATATATACTTGTTGCTTTTGAATGGATACCTGTGTTTCTCCCTGCAAGGCTGAACTAAACCAAATCGAACCGGTCACATAATTATCATTAAACAATAGGTAATTGAAATGAACCCTGCACGCATGCATAGAAATTGTGTTTTGAACTGGTTGGATTTAGAAATGATTACCAAACTCTCGCACAAACTCTTAACTCATGAATCTTGTTATCATAACTAAATCGGGATAGCAGGTGCACGTTATGGCAAGATTATTTGGCGCTACGGGAATAGGCTTATTCCCATAGCGCGTTTGACAACTTGAAATTTGAAAACTCCAATGGCATAAAAGGAGACACTTCTAGTTTAAACAATGTTTTTCATAATCAAAACTCAAATAAATCATCAAAGATTATAATGAAAACCATGAAACATACAAAATCTAAAAAATGAAAACAGCTTGATGTAGGAGCATCCCTCACGACAAGCAAAACCAACGTGGAAGCAAGAGACAACTGGAAGGCGTCCAGCGCAAGTTTTGAATTTTTTAAATTTTCCCTTGAAGCTGATGCGCAAAACATAAATGAGATCATTTATGGAAGCGTCTTGGTAGAATGTAATCAGACCTCGAGCCATACGCTCTCGTCTGAGATAGACAGAGGCATTTATAGTAGTTAATGCAGGTAGATAGGATTTTTCTAGATTAGACAGTTCTAGAAGAAAAGAGGGAAAACCGACTATAGACACCCTCGTTGTACATTGTAACATTAACTAACATAATTCTAGATCATTCAGAGAGAGAGAGAGAGAGAGAGAGAGCATAGTCGAGAAGCAGAGAATTGTAGAAGAACCTCCATGTACAGATTTTGAGTTAATAGAAGAGATTGATTCAGATCCATGGTTGTGATGTCATTCTCTGTGTACGTGTGTTGAATGCTATGTTCCTGATTATTTATTTCCTATCATGCACTGTTGCTATGCTGTGTATGATTTCATGTGTTGAGATTGAAGTCTGAGAGGAAGTGAGAAGAGTTACAATCATTTCTCTATCTGAGTAAGGATTCCTACAAGGAGTGCAGTTGGAGTCGTCCACAAGGTGTGCGTTAACAGAAGACTCAGATAGTCTAACCGTTGTTCTCATTTCACTTATTAAGTGTATTGGGCTTAGGAGTTCTGCAAAGAGTGTGTAAACCAAGCTGAGAATCAGAGTTGCGATTCTGAGGATAGAGATTGAAGACTGCTGCTGCAGGGGGCGCACAGTCGAAAGATCAACACTGGAAGCTGTTGAATGTTTGCCGCAAGGAGTACGTGCAAGTCCCTCTGAAGGAAATCAGAGCTTGGAAAGCTCAGGGGGTGTAGAACTCTTGAGGTATCATCGAAGAGGAGCACTGGAAGTTCGTGTTGTGGAAGTGTTGCAAGCAACGTCACAGGTTGGTGAAGCGGCGAAGGAGTCGCGTGGAGAGGAGCACTTGGTTCATTTCGCAAAATTCATTTGGAAGGAATCGACGGTCGGATTCGTAGAGGAGATCCACGAAAGATTAACAGTCGTTAGATTCCACAGAAGTTGCACCGGGGTTAAGTGCCAGTGGACAGAGGAGAGTTATGAAATACCGACGGAATCATAACCATTGATTTCAGGGTGGACACGCGTCAGCAGATCCAGGAGAGGTAGTAACTCGCAGATCGGAACCTCGTGGGTGGAAGAGTTGAGAATTCGGCGTTAGAAATCGCGAAGCGCGAGGACGCGAGGTGACGAGAAGATCAGAGCCATCCATCTGAGGAGGACAGGTGTCAGAGATCGAAGGATCTCGCGAACTCGGGAGTTCGCAGGGTGGGAGTCCAAATCTTTGGCACTCAAAGTCACGAGGTTGCGAGGACGTGAGGAGTGAGGAAGGCAGAGAGCCGTTAGATCTGGTCGCAGGAGGACCGTTGGATCAGATCGTGAAGTCGTGTATCGGGACTTCGTGAGTTGAAGATCCTAATTTGCACAACGGAAGTCGCGAGGTGGCGAGACGCGATACCCCGGCGACCACGTCAGCAGTGTGGGTCCCAGAAAGTAGTGGAAGACAGGTGACGTGGGTTGTCAGAGTTTTACAAGCGAGATATTGGATTGCGGCATCTCGCGTATCGGAGGTTGAAGGATCAAGTGTTTGAGTTCGTGAGTGGCGAGGTCGCGAAGGGGCGAAGTCGGGAGCTCGGCACTCTGGGACTTGGAAGTTAGAAATTTGAGCTCTTGGTGTCGAGAGCAGCGAGGTTGTGATAAGGAGAAAGTTCCGATAAGCTGAGAGAAAGTCAGCATTGACCAAGACCCTCGGATCTCGGGGATTTGGGAGCCCGGTGATCAATAGTGAACTCGCAAAGCCGTGAAGTTCCGATTCCCCGATAAGTCAAGAAAAGGAGGGATCGTGCGAGGAGAATTGTCGGTGTAGAATTCCCGATAGGGAATTCGAAGGACCTGTTAAGTGTTCTTCGGGCCAAGGGAAGAAAGGTCCTGAGGTAGCAGATGTGCTCGCGAGGAGCGCGACCTACGTCAAGTGGTATCAGAGCAAGAAGACTTCTTTGCTTTCTGTAGCAGGGGAGAAAGGAAATTTCACCATGCCGTCGAGGAGAAGGGATAGACGATCACCCAATCCAGAGGAGGAAAGGGAAATGTCCAGAGACAGAGGTAGGCAAGTACAGAATCCAGACGTGGAGAGAGGAATGTGGAATCTTCGTGCCAGAATGGAGGACATGGAGATAAGACAAAGGCGAAACACTGATGCAGGAGATATCAATGAATCTGAGGATGAAGGTGATACTGGATGTGAAGAAGAAGAAATCCTTGCGGAAGATGCAGCCAATGAGCGTTTAATTAAGGCTATCGCCTGGATGAGTTCGAAAACAAAGATGGACATTCCAGCTTATGAAGGAAGTCTGGATGCGGAAGAGCTGTTAGACTGGATTAGATCTCTTGACACTTACTTCGATTATGAAGATATCGAAGAGGATAAAAGGGTTAGACATGCCGTCAGAAGATTAAAAGGACATGCAGCCTTGTGGTGGGATGAACTACACACTGATAGGTGTTGCCAAGGCAAGCAGAAGATAAAGAGCTGGGACAGGATGATTGCAAAGATGAAGGCAAAATTCATTCCCAGGGACTATCAAATTTCTCTGTTCAGGAGGATGCAGAACCTGAGACAGAAGCTGATGACAGTGAAAGAGTATACCGAGGAATTTTATAGGTTGAATATAAGAGCAGGTCATCGCGAAAGCAATGACGAAAAGGTGGCCAGGTATATGAATGCCCTGAGGTATGAAATTCAGGATGAATTAAATATGGCAACCATCCGAACGATGGAGGATTCTTACCAATTGGCTCTGAACGCTGAGGAGAAGCTGAGCCGTAAACAAGGTTAGCGAGGCAGAGGCAGGAGTCAGCCCAAAGGAAAATCGGTTGCCCAAGATAAATACCAAAATCCCAAAGATGACTGGAAGAAACCTCAGACTCAGACCCAGAGAGGTGGAAGTTCGCAGCGAGGGCCATATGTTGAGCAACGAGGACATCAAAATGAATAGAGAGGAGGCTATGCTGATAACAATAGATTTCCTCGTACCAGAGGCAGAGGAAGAGGAAGAGGTGGAGTAATCACTTGCTTCACATGTGGAAAAAATGGGCACAGGTCATTCGAGTGTCCAGAGAAAAAGAAAGAAACCGGAGAGACTCATATCGCCGAGGCACAGAGGCGAGATAGTGAGGCAGAATACGCTGAAGGTGGAAGGTCGCTAGTGATGCGGAAGGTTATTTTGACGCCAGAAAAGAAGATGGAGAATTCAACACAGAGGAACAATCTTTTTAGGACTGCTTGTAAGACCAAGGATAGAGTGTGCAAGGTCATCGTGGACAGTGGAAGCACATATAATCTTGTTTCAACCGAGATGGTAGAAAAGTTAGAGCTACAGACAACTGATCACCCGAGTCCATACAAAGTTTCATGGCTACAGAAGGGGCATCAGGTAAATGTCACTAAACAGTGCTTAGTTGACATTAAGATAGGAGGATATAATGATAAGATTTTGTGTGATGTTATTCCTATGGATGTTTGTCATTTATTGCTAGGTAGACCATGGCAGGATGATAGAAATGTGATTCATGATGGGAGGATGAATACATATACCCTGGAGAAGAATGGAAGGAACCACACGTTGCATCCAATTGAGGATAAGGAGGCGAAAGCGGAAGTAAGCAACAGGGTACTTCTCATGAGTGGGAAGGAACTTCTTACAGAAGTTAAGAAGAAGGAAGATCCACAATTCTTTGTGATCAGAAAACCAAGAATTGCTTTGACTAGCACTAGAGTGGATGATTTGCCAGAAGAAGTTCAGGAACTGCTGGAAGAGTTCATTGATGTTGTAGTGGACGAATTACCTCGTTCATTGCCACCGATGAGGAGTGTGAGTCATCACATTGATCTCATACCAGGAGCCAGCTTACCAAACAAAGCAGCGTACAGATTGACGCCACAAGAGAATGAAGAAGTTAAGAGGCAGGTCCAAGAGTTGTTGGACAAAGGTTTGGTCAGGGAAAGCCTGAGTCCATGTGTTGTTCCAACAGTACTCAGTCCGAAGAAAGACGGAGGATGGAGGATGTGCACTGATTCAAGAGCCATCAACAAGATAACTATCAGGTATAGATTCCCATTGCCAAGAATGGATGATTTAATGGATTTCTTAAGTGGGGATTTTTTTTTTTCAAAGATAGATTTGAAGAGTGGATATCATCAGATTCGTATGAGAGAAGGTGACGAATGGAAAACAACATTCAAGACAAAGGAGGGTTTGTATGAATGGCTTGTCATGTCGTTTGGTTTGACGAATGCACCAAGTACCTTTATGAGGTTGATGAATGAAGTCCTGAAGGAGTTCATCGGGAAATTTGTCATCGTGTATCTAGATGACATATTGATTTTCAGCAAGACAAAGGATGAACATCTGAAGCATTTGGCCATTGTAATGAAGAGATTACAGCAGGAGAAGTTGTTGATAAATATGAAGAAGTCCTCTTTTATGAAGACATAGCTCATTTATTTGGGTTTTGTTATTTCGGCTAATGAGTTGAGGATGGATCCAGATAAGGTGGAGGTAATTAAGAATTGGCCATCACCGAGGAACGTATTTGAGGTAAGGAGTTTTCATGGACTGGCTAGTTTCTACCGAAAATTCATTAGAAATTTCAGTGGAATTAGCGCGGCAATGATGGATACAGTGAAGAAAAGACATAAATCTTTTCACTGGACGGAAGAGGCTGAGAAGAGTTTCAATTTATTGAAACGAAAGATTACAGAACTACCAATTCTGGTACTGCCAGATTTTCAGAAAACATTTCAGGTGAAGTGTGATGCAAGCGGGTTTGCCATAGGAGCGGTCTTAAGTTAGGAAGACAGGCCGATTGCATATTTCAGCGAGAAGCTGAATGAGGCAAAAGAAAAGTACTCCACATATGATAAATAATTCTATGTCATCATACAGGCATTGAAGAAATGGAGGCACTATTTGATTCCAAAAGAATTTGTTTTATATAGTGATAACCATGCACTACAATTTGTGACTCAACAGGAAAAGTTGAATCAGAGGCATGCTAAATGGGTTGAATACATGCAAAATTTCACTTTTGTAATAAAACATATTTCTGGTACTGCTAACAAAGTTGCTAATGCTTTGAGCAGGAAGTGTTTGTTGTTACAGGAGTTCAAAGTCAGGACGCTAGGCTTTGATGATCTTAAAGATATGTACGCAGGAGATGCAGATTTTGCAGAAGCGTATGAAGCAGCTGAGAACCCAGTTCTCAGAGACAGAAGTCAGTGGATAGAGTACGTGATCCAGAACAGATTGATGTTCAAAGGTAATCAACTATGCATTCCAAATTGTTCCATGAGGGAGAACTTGTTGAAAGAGAAGCACAACGGTGGATTAGCAGGAAATTTTGGTCATGATAAGACATTTGCAAAGCTGAGCGAGTCATACTTTTGGCCAGGGATGCGGTTAGAAGTCAAAAAGTTTGTAGACAGATGCAGGATTTGCCAGCATTCAAAGGGAAGGAAACAAAATGCAGGTTTTTATCAGCCATTACCCAGACCTGAGAGGCTGTGGAATGAGATTAGCATGGACTTCGTATTGGGATTGCCGAGGACACAAAGAGGTGTTGATTCCATCTTTGTGGTAGTTGATAGGTTTTCTAAGACGACACACTTCATTCCATGCCAGAAGACCAGCGATGCGACTCATATTGCAAATTTGTTTTTCAAGGAGATTGTTCGACTTCATGGATTGCCGAAAAGCATAGTTTCGGACAGGGATACCAAGTTCATAGGGCATTTATTGAGAACATTGTGGAAGAAGCTGGGAACTAATTTGATGTTTAGTTCTACTTATCATCCTCAGACGGATGGGCAGACAGAGGTGGTCAACAAGAGTCTAGGAGACTTACTGAGAAGCTTGGTGACAGAGCACCATAGCAGCTGGGATAGCATATTTCCGCAAGCAGAGTTTGCTTACAATGATTCAGTAAATCAGAGCACAGGAAAAAGTCCATTTCAGATTGTCTATGGGATGCAGCCAAGAGGAGTTTCTGAATTAAGGGATTCAGAACAGATTGTGACTAGCAGCGCTAGTGCAGGAGAATTTGCTGAAGCGATGTAGGAACTTCACAGCCAGGTGAAGGAGCGACTATTGAAGTCAAGTCAAGAATACAAACGCAGAGCCAATCCACATAGAAGACAACTTCAGTTTGAAGTTGGTGATCTGGTTTTGGCACATTTAAGAAAGGAAAGGTTCCCGAGGGGAACATATAACAAGCTGAAAATGAAGAAAATTAGACCATGCAAGGTCTTGAAGAAAATGGGATATAATGCTTATGAAATTGAGTTGCCAGATGGGATCGGAATATCTCCGACATTCAATGTCTCATACTTATATCCATATAAGGCTGGGAAAGAAGGAGCAGAAAGTGATGAGCAACCAGAGGTCCAGTGGCAGAAGCAGATGCCAGTTGCAGAGAAGCCATAGATGGAGCAGATACTGAATAAACGAGTGGGTAAGAAAACCAGAAGGAAAGAATATTTTGAATATTTGGTCAAGTGGAAAGGACATCCAGTTGAAGATGCCAGCTGGGAGACTGAAGAAGAAATTTTGAAGCATGGACATACCGTGCAGGAGCTCATGGACAGGAGCCCATGAAAATTTTCAAGCGAGGGAGTATGATGCAGGAGCATCCCTCCCGACAAGCAAAACCAATGTGGAAGCAGGAGACAGCTGGAAGGCGTCCAACGCAAGTTTTGAATTTTTAAAATTTTCCCTTGAAGTTGATGCACAAAACATAAATGAGATCATTTATGGAAGTGTCTTGGTAGAATGTAATCAGACCTCAAGCCATATGCTCTCATCTGAGATAGACAGAGGCATTTATAGTAGTTAATGCAGGTAGATAGGATTTTTCTAGATTATACAGTTCTAGAAGAAAAGAGGGAAAACCGACTATAGACACCCTCGTTGTACATTGTAACATTAACTAACATAATTCTGGAGCATTCAGAGAGAGAGAGAGAGCATAGTCGAGAAGCAGAGAATTGTAGAAGAACCTCCATGTACAGATTTTGAGTTAATAGAAGAGATTGATTCAGATCCATGGTTGTGATGTCATTCTCTATGTACGTGTGTTGAATGCTATGTTCCTGATTATTTATTTCCTATCATGCACTGTTGCTATGCTGTGTATGATTTCATGTGTTGAGATTGAAGTCTGAGAGGAAGTGAGAAGAGTTACAATCGTTTCTCTATCTGAGTAAGGATTCTTGCAAGGAGTGCAGTTGGAGTCGTCCACAAGGAGTGAGTTGACAGAAGACTCAGATAGTCTAACCGTTGTTCTCATTTCACTCAGTAAGTGTATTGGGCTTAGGAGTTCTGCAAAGAGTGTGCAAACCAAGCTGAGAATCAGAGTTGCGATTCTGAGGAGAGAGATTGAAGACTGCTGTTGCAAGGGGCGCACAGTCGAAAAGATCAACACTGGAAGCTGTTGAATGTTTGCCGCAAGGAGTGCGTGCAAGTCCCTCTGAAGGAAATTAGAGCTGGGAAAGCTTAGGGGGTGTAGAAATCTTGAGGTATCGTCGAAGAGGAGCACTGGAAGTCCGTGTTGTGGAAGTGTTGCAAGAAACGTCGCAGGTTGGTGAAGCGGCGAAGGAGTCGCGTGGAGAGGAGCACTTGGTTCATTTCGCAGAATTCATTTGGAAGGAATCGACAGTCGGATTTGTAGAGGAGATCCACGAAATATTAACAGTCGTTAGATTCCACAGAAGTTTCACTGGGGTTAAGTCCTAGTGGACAGAGGAGAGTTCCGAAATATCGACGGAATCATAACCGTTGATTTCAGGGTGGACACACGTCAGCATATCCAGGAGAACTAGTACCTCGCAGATCGGAACCTTGTGGGTGGAAGAGTTGAGAATTCGACGTTAGAAATCGTGAAGCGCGAGGACGCAAGGTGACGAGAAGATCAGAGCCGTCCATCTGAGGAGGACAGGTGTCAGAGATCGAAGGATCTCGCGAACTCGGGAGTTCGTAGGGTGGGAGTCCAAATCTTTGGCACTCAAAGTCACGAGGTCGTGAGGACGCGAGGAGCGAGGAAGGCAGAGAGTCGTTAGATCTGGTCGCAGGAGGACCGTTGGATCAGATCGCGAAGTCGTGTATCGGGACTTCGTGAGTTGAAGATCCTAATTTGCGCAACGGAAGTCACGAGGTGGCAAGACGCGATACCTCGGTGACCACGCAGCAGTGTGGGTCCCAGAAAGTAGTGGAAGACAGGTGACATGGGTTGTCGGAGTTTTACAAGCGAGATATTGGATCGTGGCATCTCGCGTATCGGAGGTTGAAGGATCAAGTGTTTGAGTTCGCGAGTGGCGAGGTCGCGAAGGGGCGAATTCGGGAGCTCAGCACCCCGGGACTCGGAAGTTAGAAATTTGAGCTCTTGGTGTCGAGAGCAGCGAGGTTGCGATAAGGCGAAAGTTCTGATAAGCTGAGAGAAATTCAGCATTGACCAAGATCCTCGGATCTCGGGGATTTGGGAGCCCGGTGATCAATCATGAACTCGCAAAGCCATGAAGTTCCAATTCCCCGATAAGTCAAGAAAAGGAGGGATCGCGCGAGGAGAACTGTGGGTGTAGAATTCCCGATAGGGAATTCGAAGGACCTGTTAAGTGTTCTTCGGGCCAAGGGAAGAAAGGTCCTGAGGTAGCGGACGTGCTCGCGAGGAGCGCGACCTACGTCACAACTGAAAACGAAAAATGAGGGATGGGTAAGGAGGGTTTAGGACAAGGGTTTCTTACTAAACCAAGAAAAAATTAGAGACTAACATTGGCTCCTTATGGGGATGGAGTTTTGATACTAAACTCTAAGAACTGCAGACCATTGCCTTTCCTTTATCTTTGATTCATTGATTCCCCTGTTTTTGTCTGTCTTTTATTTTCTGCATAACTGTAAAAACAAGTCCATTGGGTATATGGAGTCTTTATTGAAAGAAAACCTATTGTACTAACTCTAACCTGTCGTACCTTTAGATGAAATAATGCTTCAAGAACCTCCCATTCACTGGGCCCCCAAAAATTTCAGTGTTATCTAAATTATGTAGGAGAAAAGTGTTATTGTTCATTACCTTGGTTATCTTGAAAGGACCATACCACAGATTATCAAACTTTCCGTGTTTTTCTTTATCTTCTCTCCTGGTATCCCATCTCAATACCAAATCTCCTTCATTGAAAACATCTTTCTTGGTTCCTTTATCAAATGTAGCCTTGATTTTGTTCTGATGAGCAACAACTTTCTGGTTAACCTGTTCTCTGGCCTGTTGAACTTCAATGAGTTGAAAAATCCTTCTTTGTACATCATTGGGTTCTTCCTGTTCTTTTTGCAGAAACTCCAAAACTGGAAGGCCCAATTGAGTTGGAAGGATAGCTTCTGTGCCATATACCATCTGGAAGGGATATGTCCCAATAGCTTTCTTGTTGCTGATGCGATCAACCCATAAAGTAAATTTCAACTTTGAATCCCATGCTTTTTTATTTTCTGCCAGCAACTTTTTGATAATCCTTACCAGTGTCTTATTGGAAGATTCAACTAATCCGTTCCCCTGGGGGTAGTAGGGAGTAGAATGAACCAATTTGATATTTTATTTATTGCAGAATTCAAGCATGGAATTCGACTTAAAATCCTATGCATTATCAGTGACCAACTTTTTAGGACAACCAAACCTGGAAAAAATATATCCCTCTAGAAATTCCATGATTACCTTGTCTGTAGTATTTCGAGTCGGAATTGCTTCTATCCACTTTGTAAAGTAATTAGTGGCTGTAAGAATCCATCTATGCTGCCCTGATGAAGTGGGATTAATTTCTCCAATGAAATCTAATCCCCACTGTTGGAACAGTCTGTGGGCAATGATTGGTTTCATAGGCATGGATATAAGTTTCTGCTTTCCGGCAAATTTCTGACAGGGTTCACATGCCCTGACCTGAGAAAAAATATCTGAGAATAGAACCGGCCAATAATAGCCTACTTTAAGAATTTTGAAGGCAGTTGCCTTCCAATGATGATGACCTCCGCAAACACCATGATGCAGATCTTGAAAGATTTGTTTAGCCTCCTTTTCGTCCACACATCTTAATAGAAAACCGCTGGGATCTTTCCAAAATAGGGTTTGATCAATAATACAATATTTTACAGCTCTCAACTTTAATGATCTGTATTTTGATTTATCCAATTCTGGGGGAGATTGAAAATTCAGCAAGAAAAATACGATGTCCTTATACCATTCTGAAGAAACATACTTGTTGTTTATTTGTAAAACATTTTCTTCAATCTGAACAGAAGAGTCCTGTGTGAGATGGTATAATCCAATTACTTTGTAATTGGATTCTGTCATTAATTTGGCGAGGCCTTGTCCCTTTATCAGTTGGGTAGGCTTTATGGTGAGATCGTATTCCAAGATTTTTTGTTATCCATTTCCCCCTCTTACCTTCACAATCGGGCTGAACCAATATTTCTTTGATTGCACTGCTTGGGACATAAGCAGTAATTTTTTATTGAAGAATATACACTCTGAAAGATTTTAAAGCCTTTACTAAGGCATAAGCCTATTTTTCTATTAGATCATACTTCAATTTAGAATCCCTGAGGGTTTTGCTAAAGAAGGAGATAGGATGTTCATGACCTTGTTCATTTCTTTGCAGAAGAACAACGGCTATGGTATTTTCTGATGCAAATGAAAAAATCATGAACTCTTTAGAAAAATCTGGGCTAATTAGAACAGATGCCTGAACAATAGCCTATTTGATATTTTCGAAGGATTCTCTTGCCTCCGGTATCCACTTAATTTCTGCATCCTTTTTCAGCATGTCAGTGTTGTATTTGACAATCTCTGCAAAGTTAGGTATAAACCTCCTTAAAAAATTAATCTTACCAATGAAGGACTGAATGGACTTTTTATTTCTTGGAATGTCGATTAGATGAATAACCTTTATTCTTTCTAGATCTATTTTAATTCCTTCAGGCGAAACAATATGTCCAAGAAGCTTGCCTTCCTCCATGGCAAAATGTGATTTTTTGGGATTAAGTGATATGTTGTACTTCCTACATTTCTCAAAGGTATGCTTCAAATGTTGTAAATGATCTTCATCTGATGCTGAAAATATAGTGATGTCATCAAGGTAAATTACCACAAACCTGTCTTTCTTGCCAATAAAAGCTATATCCATAGCTCTTTGAAATGTAGCTCCAACATTCATCAATCCAAAAGGCATCTTTTCATACATAAAAGTGCCCCAAGGAGTGGTAAAGGCTGTTTTCTTTTTGTCTTCTTCCATTACTGATATTTGATTGTACCCTGAATATCCATCTAGCATAGAAATTATTTTTGCGCCAACAACCTTTTGTAAGATATAATCCATTTTTGGTAATGGATAATTATCTATTACCAAAAATGGATTATATCTTACAAAAGGTTGTTGGCGCAAAAATAATTTCTAACCATTCAGACAATTCAATCCTTTACTGTTACCAATAATAGAAAAGGAATTGAAGAGACTGCTAGAAGCAAAAATCATAGTGCCACTAAGATACTCAGAATGGGTAGCAAACCTTGTGCCCGTCAGGAAAAAGAACAGAGAGATAAGGCTCTATGTAGACTTCCGGAATCTAAGAAGGTCTAACCATCCATATGCCTTTGCTATTAAGTGTCAATTGAACATACATGCCTTTACAATAATCTCCACAAAAAGTCTCTATAGATCTCCAAATTTCCGACCTTCATATGGTCTGTCTTCTTTCTATTTAAACTATCTATAAAACTTCCAGATCCTATTGTCTAGAACAGCTTTAAATGACTAGAATCAAAAAGTATCCAGATCCTAAATTATTTCACTCAAAATGATCTTCTACCTCCAAAATAGTCCACAGCTCAACAACTTGATATAACAAACATTGCCAGCAATACATTTGACTCTACAAAATAAGGATCTTGTTTGACTCTGTAAAGTAGATCGAAGTCTTAGCATCTCCTTGATCAAAAAAGAGTAATTATTTGCCATATCTCCTGGAGCACCTTTAAACAAAATTATAACCAATCTTCATGTTACCTTTAAGATAAAATCGCAGCAGTGGCTTTGGAGTTTTTTTGCTTGAGCTTCGCGGTTAACACAACATTGTGCCAGTAAAGTCTGAAATTGATTTCCTTGAGTTCCTTAAGCAATGCCCTTTGCTCCTTCTTCTTCTTTTTAAGGCTTTGAATTCTTTCCTGTTGGTGAGCATTCCACTGTTCTATCTGCATCTTTTCCTTCTTTAATTTCTTTATGGTTTTCTGAAATTCTTTAATCTTTTCCTTATCAGTTCTTATCTCGACCCTGAATCCTGAACAATCTTCAGAGGGTGCAGTTTCATTCAGATTTAAAGTAACACTGGGTTCTTTGGCTTTAACCTGGTATTTTGAAATCAATTCTGAGCTATGTTCTTCTTCAGAGCTTGATGAATCCATAGCTCCAGGTACATCTGGTAAGTGATCTGAATCTTCCAAGTAATCCTGTTTTTCTTTAGGGAATTCACTGATGCCTTTAGCCATCTCTTTAGCCTTAGCTAATCTAGTTGAATCTCTCGTTACAGGGCCTGTAGGTGTTGTAAGTTCTCCCTTTCCTTTGCTGACAGATTTCTTGGGAAAAGGAGTCTTTTTTGCTCTTTTCCTGGTGCTTGTTTCAACATCCTCATAATCATCATCTATGATTATGGTGTTTTATTCTTTAATGGCAGGATTGAACACTGCATTTGAGTTCAGCCTATGCTTATTAGTATCCCTGGTTGAATTTCTCTGAGGTTTTTGTGATACACACACACCTTTTTTCCTTTTTCCTTTGACTGCAATGTTCCTTTTGTTGGTTGATGGCATTTCAGACTTGACTGCAGTTTGAGCAATAAGACCATTATCTGATTATGTCTCTTCTTTGACATCTTCCTCAGGAAGAATTTCAATTTTGGGCTCCCATCTAGGTCTCTTACTCCTGCTCTTCTTAGTTACCTTGATATCAGAAGATTCATTTTTTACAGGGTTTTCATCAGAAATATCTCGACTCTGTTTAACAATTTTCCTCCCTCTACCCTTTTTCGGCTTATTGAATTGAGTGATAGGTTTTAAGGATTCTGTGAGCCAATTCCAGGGCTTCTGTAGTTCATTCAGGGCAGACATGACTAGGGTTTTAATCAAGACTTGATGGAACAAACTGCCTTTGGCATTAGTGGAAATCGACTGCACCTTCTTGGACATTTTTGTCAAACTTCTAAGCAGGAAATAAGGAATGTTTAAACGGTAGTAACTGTTTAGATGAATCAGTATTCTAATATGGTAGATGTAGATCAAAGAAAACCTCCCTTTGCAGGTGATGTATCTGTGAATCACCACCAAGGCAGTGTTTCATTCGGGTCGAACCCAGCTGCGAGGAATTCCCCTTCTCCAATCCGGATTCTGCTTATCTGGAAGGAGGAATTGATTCACAAATTTAGTGGCCATGTGTTCCTTCTTCCACCATATTTCCCCTCCAACCACGAGCCTACAAGCCTTGGCTATAGTCTGCTCTATCACCAACATCAACATATTGCCGATTTCGACCTCATGACCATCGAAGTTCAAAGCAAATTCCTTGGAAACCTGTTCGTCATATCCTTGAAATGTAGTGAGGAACTCAAACCACCAGGTGTCTCTGAATCTTTGGGCCATCTGAGGGTAGGCTTCAAGAAGTTCGACACCTTCTGGTTTTATTCTGGCAACTTGTCCACTCCTCTTTGGCACCATTAAATTTAATTCTGCAACTGTCGCCCTCAGGTTCCAACTTCCCTTCCTGCAATTGTTCATATATACCTATTTCTTTTGAATGGATACCTGTATTTCTCCCTGCAAGACTGAACTAAGCCAACTCGAACCAGTCACATAATAATCATTAAACAACAGGTGATTGAAATGAACCCTGCACGCGTGCATAGCAATTATGTTTTGAACTGGTTGGATTTAGAAATGATTACCAAACTCTTGCACGAACTCTTAACTCATGAATCTTGTTATCATAACTAAATCGGGATAGTAGGCGCACGTTATGGCATGATTATTTGGTGCTACGGGAATAGGCTTATTCGCGTAGCGCGTTTGACAACTTGAAATTTGAAAACTCCAACGGCATAAAAGGAGACACTTCTAGTTTAAACAATGTTTTTCATAATCAAAACTCAAATAAATCATCAAAGATTATAATGCAAACCATGAAACATCCAAAATCTAAAAAATGAAAATAACTGAAAACGAAAAATGAGGGATGGGTAAGGAGGGCTTAGGACAAGGGTTTCTTACTAAACCAAGACAAAATTAGAGACTAACAGGAACAATGCATAAACAACAACTGTAAATTACCATCTTAAATTTACTCAAAAAACTTTACAAGGATAATAAGCTAAAAGCTCAAGTTTCCTAGTTACACAGGAAGTTGGGGCGAGTAAAAGAGATTCAATAAAAATCTTACCATTTAGGGACGCCACCTTTGAAGTCGATGAAAACCAACCATCTGCAAGGCAGAAGAGTTTTGAATACCCTGGGTCTTGCAAATAATATTACTCTGAACGAAAATGGGTTCTGGACAATTAGATCTTCACCACTGTAACTAATGAACTCTCAAAATACATGAGAGGGTTTGGTTAAACTATCAAATCTCTTGAAAAAATTCTCAGGATGAACACAGAGCTGAAAAAGGAAATTGAAAAATGCGAAATGAGCCAAGTTCGGGAGAGGTTGGAATGGTTTAAGGATCTGAAAAGAAACCCTAACACCTGTGAGTGTAAACACATGACACGTATGCTTCCTTGGGACAATTTCCATTGAAATATCCTCGAGATGGTAAACCAAACATGTGGCGCATGCAGGAACGATGCATGGTAAATGCTCTTTATTTCACTCTGTTTAACGAAGAAACAACCAACAAGATTTTCAATAAGCAACTGTACCATACCATGACACTAGATCCCTCGTATAAATCCATTATAAATACCCTTAAGTAAGAGTCATCATTCTTATGTGACATAATATACATCGGGATAACAATGATACAATAGTTACAATGGAAATCGTATTGTAAATGGTTACCTTAACATGGATACATAATACAAAATGCATGCCTTAACACAATGACTTGTATATGGTAAAGTTACGACTAGAGTGTTATCATAACAATCCTTAAACAATGTTAAAGTGTCGAATATAGAACATATAATGGTGGGGTGTTACAACAATTAAACAACCCTTTATGCAATCCCTTATACATGGTATTTTATCATGTTCACAATAATAAATATTTTATAAATATGAGTAGATTATGAAACATAGTCATAGCTAGTAAAAACAAGTTATATAAATGTTTATCAAGTACCTATAGTGAATAGTCTTAGTGGAATGAGACTTAAGTTAGCATTTAAATGCTATGAATAGTGAAGGACCGAATCATTAAGTGTTACGTCTTCTTTTTCAATTATCTTATGGCATAAGTTACTACAAATAAGTTATAAGAAGTTGGAAGGAGTGATCTTTATAATATTTAGCCTTTATGGTTTCTCGTTCATAGTAAAATGATAAAAGAATAAGGAGACTATCACAAGACAATTTGATGTATGTCAAATGAAAACAAGAAAAACATAAGGGTAGAAAATAAAATAAATTATTAGACATATATGCGACAATTATGATGACGAGAAATCATTAGATTATTACGATTTGTATATATAGTTTTTTTTTTGTGTGTGACATAGGGAATATGAAAGAAAAATCCTGACCGTTATTGGATGAGAGGAGAATACGATAAGTCCTATGGCCCACCTTTAATAAATAAGTCCAAACAAATTATAAGTTGCCTTAACTCAATCTAATTTAGCACATGTCAAAAAATAAATTAAAAAAATATAATATAAGAAAATGGGTTATATGTTATGTTACATTTGAGTTGGGGTAATATTTGTTTTTTTGTATGAGATAAATATGAAATGTTATAAAAAGTATATGATTTTATTATAGGTAGCTTTAATAATGATTAGAATGGATATTGGTTTTCTTGGTGATAGTATTTATGTTGAAATCATCTTAGAGTAAGATTTAAAATTGTTGGAAGATTGGTTGTTGTCATTGATGTCAACCCTAGTCATGGGTTTTGGACCGCAATATTGATGAAGGTATTTGGACATGAAGGAAAATGCACATGCAGATACAACACCCATGGATGGATAGTATACATCATGTTGTTTTTGGTGGTATGTGGCATGCCACATGGATCCTCATGGTTGAGGAGAAATTAATTTTTGAAGATGACAAAGTGAATTGTACATGTAGGCCCTGAAGATAATTACAGAAAATAATTACAAAATAAGAAAGTGTCAGGTTGGCCCCAATGTTAAAAGGAAGTGACATAAATGGTATAAATTAACATCATTATACATTCATTTGATACAAGTCGAATTTCAAAGGGAAGAAGAAGTAAAAGAAGGCCAGATTTCAAGGGAGGATGAAGTCTTTTGGTGATGTGTTTTAAGGTGTTCCGGGTAAAACAGTCATAACTTCTTCATACAAAATCCAAATGAAGTGGGACCACTTCCATTGGAAAGCGTACAGACTATAGTTTCTTGTGTGCGAGTTTCAGAATCAGTTGTTAAATATTGAGTGCGGGGCATGTTGTACAAGTTGGGTCTTCTGAATAGACCAGAATTGAATAAAGTCTACCATTCTTTCTATAACCTCTTTTTGGGGAGGATTCAAAGAGTGAAAATTGGAGGAGTTTCAGAGAATACATTGAGTAATATTATCTACAGGATCAGAGTACTCCAAGAATTGAA
>ML783105.1:765427-775932 GCA_009831015.1 Picea engelmannii
CTATAGAAAAACTCAACACATTTTTGGTAAACAAAAGAAAATAAATAATATTTTTTTATTATTTAAAAATTAATATAAATTAATTTATTACAATTAAGCTTCCTCAAAGGAAGTGAATATTACACTCCATGCTCCTTTGCTTTGATAGATGGATAATGAAATGTAAGGAGCTAAAAACATAAAAAGAGATATTTAATATTGTTTTAGTATTATTGAATGTATCCACTTTTATCCATAAAAGTCTACAACATAATAAATAACATTACAATTGCATTGGAAGGAGTGAAGGCTGCAATAAGACTTTAAAGTCTTTGGCCAATAAAAGATGAGATAAATCACATTTAAAATTTTACTAAAAATATTATTTATCAAAACTTTGGTAAAACTTTGGTAAAATGGATACATATTTTATGGTCAACCATTGATTAATAGTTAGTCAACACTAACTCAATGCTATATACCATGCCTATCGGCAGGTATAATAAAATCTAGACACAAACTTGTCATAAATATGGAACTTTGATGTTTTGTAAAGTTTTTGATAAGAAACCTATTACATCAAGGTAGGGGAAACATTTATGCTAAGTATGCATAGTGTTTATTGTTTGTTATATTTTGATGGTTCAAGTCAGGGATTTTCTCATTATCAAAGAATATATCTATAAAGGATTTGAATTTTGGTGGGGAATAATAACATCATGTTTTACTAATCAACTAAGTCCATAACCTCTTGTATATATTTACATAAAAACTGTTTTTTAAGTATATGTTTATATCAAAAATATTTTTTAAGTATAACATTATTTCTAAAAAGGTTGTGGTGCAAGAACATCTATGATGACAACTCCCCAGTATGTTGATGAGGGTGAGATGAATGTTGGAAGAGATTTGTTGTATGAATCATCTCTTCAATAGATGGAGTTCGAGTGTTTTTCACAAAATGGATCGAGATGACATCAACATGATGACAAATGAAGTGAAAGTCATTCAATTGAGTATAAATCCATTAATTGGGTTTACTCGAGTGGTTGTGTGATGGAGTGTTATCCTCCCCACCTAGATTCTATTATTGTAAGAGATATGGAAAATCTTTGTGCTTCTATATAATCCATTTTACCCTGTGTAATACCTTGATTTTGAGTCCTCATATGAAATAATGTATTTTGTTTATTTGATGAAAGGATGGAGTTCCCAAACAATTAAAGAGGCCAGAGTGCCTAGGAAATGTAATACTATAATCATTATTAATAATAAAATACATCGTTGGCTACAAGACATACAAGGACACGAGTTATAGGGGGCTATGATTCCATGAGAGAGGGGGCTTAAGGGGATAAGTCATTTTATCGTATTTTATTCACCCATAATTTCTTAATTGAGAGAAGGGGCTACATGAGCTTCTTGGGGGAAGGCCATGTGGTTCTTGATTCCCAAGTAAATATATAAACCCATCTTGTGGGATGTTTGGGGGTTCTTCTTCTTCTTCTTCACTCACCATGTTCATTCATTATTATTTTGTTCACACTCTCCATTTTGTTCACTTTTTCACTCATTCATTCTTGTTGTTGGAATGGGACACTAGGGGAGAATTATGGAGGAGAAAGCCATTGTTTTTTGTCTTTAGTAGTGACTGGTGTGTTTTAGTCATGGATTAATGCTTACATGCATGAGATGCATTGACATGTACTAAATTTTATTACTAGTCATTTGGGTGGCCCTTATACTAGTTATAACAAAGGGTGATGTGGAATATACGAGGAGAAAATAAAAATCCTATAAATAACATAATTAACGTTAACTTCAGGACAAAGTTCCTTGAAGGGGGGAGTCTGTAATGCTCCATATTATATAATAATAATAACAATAAATGGTATCAACATAGAAAAAATAATAATAAATTAATTAAAAGATCAAAATAAATAGATCAAATATATTACTTTATTAATAAAATAAAAAGGGTAAAAACAAGTAAAGATAAATTTATGGAAAAATAAAATGAAGAAAATGTTAAGATAAAAAAATAACTCTGTGATGACAAGTCAAGACTATGCATGGACAAAAGGAAGCTTATATAATGAAGGTAGAGAAAGAATTGTGACATATTTTGACTTGTGCAATTTGATGGAAATGCTTGGAAGTTGGCATAGGTAGTTGATTGAGGGCTCGACGGGCTCTCAATCATTATAACTAAGACGTTGATTGGGAGGAGAGTTGTCCCCCATACTCAGTTGCGGCATGTTGAATTCAAAGGTTGGAGTGCAATAGTTTTTTCATTCACATCGTTGTAAGTAAGTTGATATATGCAACTCTTAGGTAATATTCTTCCCACTCACCTCTCATGTGGATTATACAATTATTAATGAAACTATATTTATTTTAATTGGTTAATGGTTGTAAATTGTTGTGTTTATTATGAATTTAAATTTATTTAAATTTGATCCATTACACATCTTTCTTTTGTTTCTAAAATTGGAGGAATATTGGTCAAAACCCTTGTGTTGAAGTCACTTTTACCCTCTTCGTTCCTTGGTAACAAGAAATTTGAAATAAAGTTTTTTTTTTCCACGAGAAAAATACTCTTTATATTCAAAAGGATATAAAATTTTTACATAGACTGAAACTTACAGTAGGTTGCTCTCTTTTGAAGAAATGCCTGAAAAACTTTGAAGACTGTCAAGACTTACTACACCGGATCTTATCAAAGACACTTCCGATCAAAACCAACATCAGAATCTTGACTATAATCGCTTCCGATCAATGAATTTCAGACCCATGGAGACAAAGACAAGTCAAATCTTTATCTTATTTGTAGGACCTTCATTGCCATCCTCCCAAACAGCAAAACAGATATGGCCCGAAGGAAGAAGCAAGGAGTTTTTTGATAAAGTATCCGCCTTGCTGTTTTCTTCTCGAAGGACGTGTTTGAAAGCAAGATTTTTGTACAACAAGGCTGCTTCTTTGGTTCTATCTTTCCAGCTTCCAAGAACTGCAACCTGGAAGTCAACGAGACCATTTAACCAGTCGATGATCAGTTTTGAGTCTCCAAGAAGTATCTTGTCTTCGGTGTATCTGCTTGCCAAGACTAGAGAAACCCAAGCACCTACAAGCTCTGCCTTTGTATTTGATCCGATGCCGCAGTTCAAAGTCCATCGAATACTGGAATGAGAGTTTAAGACAATTTCCCCCCCAGCTCCGCAAAGTGCACCTCCATGTTGAGAGGCTCCGTCAAACCAGGCCATTGTTCTATCAGTAGGGATAATGAAGGAAGGTCGACTGGTGGGCGAATCCTTTATCACCGGTCTGTGGCTTGTTGCTTCCGCAAGGAAATGGTTTGTGATACTAATAAAAGAAGGAGTGCTCTCTTGAAAAAGTTCTTCATTTCTAGCTTTCCAAACACGCCAGCAGAGATGGATAAGGGTCAACTTATGTGTGATGTTTTCCTTGAACCAGATGCGCAAACAGTCTTGAATGTTGGAGCCCGTCCAAGGAAAGATGATCTTCAGCGCAGATTGGAGGACTAACCAGATCGCTCGAACGAAGGGACAATGGAAGAACACGTGGAGCGTAGATTCGTTGGCTGACTTGCAGAGAATACATCGGCTCGGGCCCTCCCAGCCACGAGCTTGTAGTTTATCCCACATTAGCAATTTGTTTTCAGTCAGGATCCAAGCAAAAAGTTTAAATTTCAAGGGGTAGTCATCTTTCCAAATTCTAAGTCTCCAGCTGTCTTTAATAGGATTCCAGCCACCTAAAGTCAAAGCAAGATATACATTTTTTACCTTGAGATGTCCCGAGCCATCTCCGCCCGTCCAACAAATTGTATCCGGTTTCTTTTGAAATCTCAGGCCTGATTCTTTGATTGTCATGATGAAGCCATCCCATTCGGAAAGAAGTTCGGGCTCAAGTTGAAGATCTGATCCATTGAGCCAAGAGTCTCCATACGGACCTTCTGATGTCTGGTAGCAGCATTGGTTCAAAAATATAATATTTTTTGCATGTAGGTGCGCTAGAAGAGGGGGTGAGAGAATGACTTTACTCCCCAATCCAAGAAAGCTGTCTCTGCCAACTTCGATTAGGCAGCCATTGCCCGGATTCCACGAGATCCAATGTAAAAGAACCGGCAGGGAGGAAAGGAGATGTTTCCAGATTCGAGAACCTTTTGTGGGGCTGCCTGAGGCAAATCTGATCCAAAGATGAACCGGGAGTTGACGGAGATACTTTGTTGTGATAAGTCTGTTCCACAGGCCCGGTTTTGTTAGAATTCCCCACAGAGTATTAGCCGTGAGCGCTTTATAAAAAAGGGGGAGATTTTTGAGGCCCCAACCTCCCAACGGCTTTGGTTTTGATAACACCTCCCATTTGCTGAGATGAAAGCCCTTGCTCTTTTTGCTGCCCGACCAAAGGAAGGAGAAGATGAGTTGATGAAGAGAATTCAAAATCGCTGCCGAGATATGTGCTGAAGCCATCCAATAAACCGGGATACTTTCCAGAACAGCCTTTATTAGGACATATCTTCCTCCCATGGAAAGAAATCTGTTATGCCAGTTAAGTATTTTGCCTTCAAATTTGTTGATTAACCAGGCCCAGTCTTGTTTTGTATAGCTGGAGGATTTTAAAAAGTGTCCCAAATAGGAAAATCCCTTTGATAACTCCAGAGATGAAATGCCATACATCTCTTTTAAATCTGTAAGAAATGGGTCTTGGACATTTGTTGCAAGGAAGACCGATTTTTGAACATTGATATCTAATCCTGTAACATCACAAAAAACAGTTAGAATAGAATGAATGGTAGTCCATTCAGCATGATTTGCGTTTGACAAGATCAAAACGTCGTCAACGAAAAGGATATGCAGAATATGTGTCATTCCGGCAATTTTTATCCCTTTCAAAAGCCCCTCTGCTTGTTTGTTCTTAAGTAAAATGCTGAGGCCTTCCAAGATGAAAATGAAGAGAAGAGGTGAGAGAGGGCATCCCTGACGGAGCCCTCTCTCGCAGTGGAAAAACTTTGAAGCTTCACCATTGATCAGGATGGCCATGGTGGTTGAGGAGATACAACCCATAATCCAACTCGTAGTTGTGAAGCTTACGCCGCTCTAGATGAGAGCAAGATGCAGAAAATTCCAGTTAATGCTATCGAAAGCCTTTTTAAGGTCCAATTTAAGAAGAATAGCCTTTTGCTTTTTTGTCTTTATCGAGTGAATGCATTCTTGTGCCACACCAATGGCATCAAGAATCTGTCTTCCTTTTAGGAAGCCAAGCTGTTCTTCCGAGAGAACCTTGGAGAGAAAGGGACGAAGTCTTCTGGCAATAAGTTTTGTGATTATTTTGTAACTGAGATTGCAGAGAGAAATTGGACGGAAATCATTAAAATGCCGGGGCAGATTTGATTTTGGAATCAGAACAATAAAAGTATTGTTTAGTTGGGAATTTACTTTCCCTCTGCTTCTCCTATCTTCAACCACATCCAGGAGGTCCTGTCCCATAAGATCGAAAAAATGTATGAAGAGTTCGACCGACCAGCCGTCGGGACCAGGACTTTTCTCCTTTTTAAAGTTGTTTAAAACTTCTAGCAATTCCTCCTTTGAGCAGGGGATTCTAGAGACAAAGCTTCCTCAGGGGTGACCAACTTCAAGAAAAGACCTGCTATTTCTGTCTGTGCCGCTAGTGATGGAAGTGATGAATCCTTGTAAAAACCTTTAAAGTGGTTGTAAGCAACGCTTTTGAGATCTGCCTAAGAGTGTTGTATAATGTCGTTCTCATCCTCTATGTCCCAGAGATACTTTTTTGCTCACCTAGAGGAGGCTAATCGGTGAAAGTATCTGGTGAAAGTATGCTCTGGCTGGCTGGTGGTGACAGAAATTTGAAATAAAGTTACAATGACACCCTTTTTTTTATTTGGATGTTTCATGATCCTTTGAAACATATATCGATTAAACTTTTATATTTTTCAAATTCTTTGCTCGATGTGGTGTGTTTCATCCTAAGACTTTCCAAAGGCATGACGTTTTTTTTTATATTATTGCAATGCCCCAACCTTCCACAATTTTTGAGAACATGTTAATGTCACAACTTTGCAAATCTTTAAATATTTTGATGTGTTACATGGTTAGAATCTATGAATATTGCGATGATGAGTTTCCCCTTCTTCATTTTATATGTGTCACATCATAGAGAATTTTGATGGCAAGCAATACCTTTCCTTTATCACATCTTCACATGTCACATTATGGTGACATTTGATGGCGACATATAGCCCTTCCTTTATCACATATTCACATGATTTACAATTTTACGGAAGTGCAATACATAACACCTTATTGATTTTTTTTTGTTTCTCCTTTATCACAACTTCAAAAGTTTTGTATCCTTGTGATATGTCACACAAATCCAAGTTTGTATTCATTGTGATGTTTGAAACTTTGCAACAATGTGACGTGTCACATATTCTATACTTCAGAAAATTGTTGATGATGTGATGTGTTGCAATTTGTTGGGATTTTGTAAGTTTGAACCTGCTACGATATTTCACAAAGAAGAAAAATTAGAAGAGGAGCGAAACATTTCAAGGCTGGCCTAAAATAATGATATTGAGAAATGGTAAATCAATCAAAACATTGAGAGGTTCATTAAAATCATTGAAGTTATCAACAAGGTTGTTATTACACCTCAAACCATCATGTTAGGGACTTTGTTGAAAGAAAGAAGCACTGAAATTTCTTCAAGTCAAAATATGAACAAGTTGTGCCCAACTTTTTGCTTGAGTTACATGACAAAGACAAAAGGTAAGGGGAGTTTGTTGCTTGATAAACAAACACATATTTCAAATGTGAGATATCCTCTTCTTAAGTAGATATGAGTATAAAAATATTGTCCAATAAACTATTACAAAAGAGTAAATAAATGTGCAACACAACACATAATCCATAAAATGCATAAAAGATATAGGTGTAGTACATAATTTGAAAGTTTAATTAAACATTTTCATGTTTTAACTATTTTATTCCAAGTGTCCTTTCTCTTATCCACACTTGGTGATATCTTGATTTGATGTCCAACTTGGTGAAGAATTTGGATTATTGCGGCTAATCCAAGAAGTCATCTATCAATGCTATTAGATAATGATTCTTTATGGTTATGTTGTTCAATTATTAATAGTCAATATAGATCTTGTAGCTTCCATTATTTTTGGGCACTATGATGATTGATGATGCACAAGGTGAGGCCCTGGGTTTTATGACTCCCTAATCCAATATTTGTTGCAACTTCTTATTCACTTTGTCTCATCCAATATTGATTGTTGATACAATCCAATATTGGGAAATGGAGATTCCAACAACAATTGAATCTCATGTTCAACTTCCCTCTTGGTTTGCATCCCCTTGGGTTCTTCAAACACTTCTTTGTATGTGGTTACCAATTGTTTCATTTGTTGCCTCTTCTTTTTATCACATCCTTCTAGCAATGCTTTGACATCCATATTTTATTCTCCCTAGATTATCTCTCAAGAACAACATCTCAAAATTCTTGTTTGCATTGTTTATCCTTCTTTCTTGGTCTATCCTTATCAATGAGAGTTTTGATTTGCATTTGTGCACATATACAATAAAATATTTTCCATATTTAACCAAGTGGTATTTATTTTTCCTTCATCTATATACAATATCTCTTACATAAATATATTGGGTTCCTCAGTGTGACTCTATATGCAACCAATGGAATCACATCTTTTAGTACTCCATCCATGAATCTTGCATCAATTGCAAATTCAAACTTGCACTACTTCATGACTCGCAATTCAATTTCTTGTCTCACCCATCCTAATGGATATGGATGAGGATGGTAATGCACTTGCAATCCAAGATTCTTGACTAACTAGGCTAAAATCATATTCCATTGAGATCCTGGGTTGAAAAGAAAATCAAACTTACTATGTTTCAATTGGATCTTGATGTGAAATATTTCAATCATCTCTCTTTTCTCCTTTGAATGAGACTACTAATACTCAATTCTCTATGAACGTAGGTGTATATAAGCCTACCTATAATGTCATAGTCATTGTCCATCCTTGGTTAGGCATCTACAAGAATACAATCATTCTTTTTGTTGTTGTTGTTTATACCATTTAGGACACATTTCAAGGTGAAATTTTAAGTAGTTCCCTTCTATATGGCCATCAACATTGTAGTTATTACAGTGGTTATTAGGGGTCTTGCATTTGTGTGCAACTATAGTTGTCTTATTATCATTTCTTTTAGTCTTCTTCTTCCTAATTTTCTTGGGTTCTTGTTGCTTTGAATTCTTAGGTCCACTTAATGTTGCCTTCCACTTTTACCCATCAATATATTGTGCTTGTACACAAGTTTCATCAATGGACTTTGCTTTGAAAAACATCACTTGTCTTTGGATATGGGGCAATATTCATCCTAAATATTTAACGAATACAACATTATCATTGTGAGATATACTAAATCTAATATCCCATTTCTAAAACTCATTTGTGTACTCTTCCATGGTTTGACCTTGTCTCTATTGAAAGAATTCCCACTATATATTTATTTCTTCCTCATATCAGATGGGGTATAATTGAAACTCAATGAGGATATTAATTATTTCCCATTGATTCACCAGTGGTTCCTGTCTTTGAGTAGTAACATATCTTTCCCACCAGGTTGATGCACATCCTTATAACTTCAACCAAGTGAAAGATATTATCTACTCTTCACTAATTCCATGGACACTAAACGTAGACTTCTAGTTGTTGTAACCATTTATTTAATATAAGGGCATCGATATCACTTACATAAGACTTGATTTCTATTTTTTCTTCAACTTTGAGGTGTGTAGACTTTGTTGGTGCTCCCCTCCTCCAACTTTGACTTTTCCTATCCTTCAAATTCTTCTTCTTCTTCAGAACTCAAAATCCATTCATGAGGTAGATTGCACCTTTTTATTCTTGGGAATCATTGTTTTGGCCAAGGGGTCAAAATTCTTATTCATATTTAACATTATCATGTTCAGTTTTGACATTTTTTGGGGCATCTGGGTGATCCAAATCTCCATATTCAAAAGTCTAGTTTCCAACTCATTTCCTTCTTAACTATCTCCCATGTTGAAATCTCGAGACTTTTTGTTTATTATTATTATTCCAATTTAGGATTCTCCAAAACTAAGTCCATCTTCTTGCAGTCTTCTTAATCTTGTAAACATTCACTATTGTATTCCCTTTACCCACTTCATGAATAATGATTTGATACCAATATGATATATAATCAATCAATCTATGGTTAACTTGATTCACCAACATAAATCCAACATGAGTTAATTAATTCTTGTTCTCTATGCTTATCTTCAATTGTGCCAAGAACTACAACTATGCATTGAAAACAAAGAATCCAATGTAAGAAATCCAAACCACACACACAATTAGACATATATATTTACACTAGAGAGACTCAACTTGGGAAAATTCTAGCTTAAAATAGCTTGCTCAAATATTTATTGTTTTCAAGGAAATTATAGATTATGAAGGGCTATACTAGATATTTTGCTCCCATGTTAAAATTCAATGATAATGTAGGTGAATGCTTCTACTATGTATTATTCTACTCCATCTAATTATATTTTTGGTGTTAGTCTCATCAAATATCTTTGTCTCTACAATTATTCTCTAGTAACAATTGTGGGTGATTGAATCGACTAGTGAGCACTACCTCTTCCCTAATACTAAACTATTGATCCTCTCCTTTTTGATAGAACAAAGAATTAGAAACAACTTGCCAACTAGGTGTCAAACCCTTCACTATTCATTTCACTATTTTATTTATCTCCCTCCTATCAAGTTTATGAGGTTGCAACTTCTTATGCCTAGTTGGTGCCAACATCGACACTATGGCCACATTCCCCAAATTTGATGGGTATCCTTTCCATGAGAAGTTTCACCCATTTGGATAATAGCACATGTTCAATCTTCCTAGTTATTTGAGTTTTGAAGACATGCTTAGTCTGTGTTTTGAATCAATTGTAGTCCAAGTTGAATCAATAAATAATGGTTGCACGTTGACTTCCTTTCCACCAAAGTCATGGTGCACAAATCATTAGTCAAGGGAATGATGTAATGATGTTCATTATATCTATTAACACTCTCTCCATGCATTTTCCATGCCTCCTAGTTTCCTCCAAATCCAAATCCTAAACACCAAATGGTTCATTGGAGTGCAACCAACTATGTACTCATAGTTTAATACCCACGTGGAGTTGTTCTCAAGATGCGGTGCTCGAATTGTCTTCAACCTCTCAACTCATTTCTCAAATCTCTATGAGTCATCTGCAACTTCATGGATTTGTTTCCCTACCTTATTCGAAAGATCCTTTATCATGACAATCCATTCCATTTATCTCGATGATCCATTTTGGAACACCTAAGAGGCATAGTGAAACATTTAATGTTTCCCATTTTCTTTGCAAGTATGAAATTACACTCAATTACATTCCTTCTGAAGTGACAT
>ML783105.1:775982-817179 GCA_009831015.1 Picea engelmannii
ATCATGACAATCCATTCCATTTATCTCGATGATCCATTTTGGAACACCTAAGAGGCATAGTGAAACATTTAATGTTTCCCATTTTCTTTGCAAGTATGAAATTACACTCAATTACATTCCTTCTGAAGTGACATCGAGAATTTATCCAATAAATGTGAAAATTTTCCATCATTTAATAATACTAGGAACCCTTGATTTGGTAGCCCAATTACGATATGGAACAAATTTGGATCTATCAATATATTGTCAGCTAAGTAAAGTCTTCCTCTATGTGTTTATTGATAATAAAATTTTCAATCTCTTACTTATGTTTCCAAATCTTTAAACTTGTGACATGTTTAAAATATTATGAATGTCATCTAGAAAAATTCCACCTCTACCCTCCATGTCTTTCTTCTTAGTGCAGTTCTTACAACAATTATCATTACCCATTTTTTATATAAATTTCAATGATACTTCCACTTGGGTTCTTCAATTATGTCATTCTTTAGTTTTTAATTCTTACTTTTATAGGTGATTTCTTAAACTGCTGTTGTGTTTGGGTGGTAATTATGATCAATGTTCTTCTTAATCTTAACATTTCTTAATTAGATAGCAATTACACAATTTTCTTCAACCACCCTTACTCTTTAGTTGCACATCTTCCTTTACTATATAATATTTTGTAAACTCCTTTAAATATCTTTGTTAATTCAACCTCTCTAATACCCTTTATGATATTTGACTTATACTATCTTTTGTACTCTCTTTTCTGCTTTATTTGACTTGAATGGGTAAATTTCTTCTTTTAGTTATTTTCCACTCTAATTAAGGTCTGTTCCAAGGTCTCTTCCCTTATAAATAGTTACAAGACTCTTAATATTGAATGTGTTTTATTTTCTTATTTAATTGTATCTTTATATCTATTGTGTAAATAAGATCTTCATCATCATTGTGATTGCTTCCTTCATCATTGCACCTTTGATAGTCACCACCTTCATTTAATTAACCTACCAACAATTTTCTACTATAAGTTATTGAAGTTGTTTTCATCAAAGTATTCATTAGTGCATTTTTTATCATTGGTTTCTTCATCAATGAAGGGTCAATTTGTAAAGTTGTCATTTATGAAGAGTCAATCTATAGAGACTTCATTAACTATACTATATGCATCTTTATCATTGGTTTCTTCATCAATGAAGGGTCAATTTGTCATCTATGAAGGGTTTATTTATAGAGAGTCCATTAACTATATGTTTATTTATAGAAAGTCCATTAACTATATGTTTATTTATACAGAGTCCATTAACTACATGCATCTTGGTACTATATGTTTATTTATACAGAGTCCATTAACTACATGCATCTTGGTACATGCATGTGATATATCTTTTATAAAAAAATGTCTTCCTTTTTACCTAAGCATCTCTTGGTACATGCCTGTGATATATCTTTTATAAAATATTGAAGATGGATCCCATGACTTATTTTATATTTAATAAAATATTGAAGATGGATTATTTTATATTATATAAAATATTGAAGATGGATTTACATGGCTTGTTTAATTACTTCGCCTTAGTATATTTGAATTTAATAAGTTAATTGAGGAAGCGTACTCTTTAAGGGTTAAGGTTTTATCCATTAAAGTAGATTCACATGTTTTGTTTTAACAAACATGTGAATACGTATAAGAACAAGTGCCACTGGAGTGCAATGCCCATGCCTAGAAGATTTTTGCATTTTGCTTTTGAAAACAATGTGAAATAGAAGTAGATGTGTGTTGGATATAGAGACTATGAGGTGCAACAATCATGATATATGATGCATGATAGTATGGTGCATCCAAGTTATAGACCTTTCAAGCATTTTTCACAATAACCAATAACATATAAGTTGTTTTAATTCATATTTCAAAAATTATTAGATTGACTTTGGAGAAGTGCAATATGTTAAATAAATGAAGTGCATATTGAGTAATTGTTGCCAATCAAAAACAAAGTCTACTGAATTTTACCTTAAAATCTAGCGGTGTCATGAAGGAAATCTAAGGCATTATCTATTGTAACAGATAATTAAAAGGACAACGAGCATCCTTCATAAATGAAGTGATAAAGGAAAATCCATCCTTTTGTAGGAACAACTAGAATTTACATTGACTTCATGCAAGTTTATTGGGATTGACAGTTTTGAAAGAAACTTGAGTTAAATTTTTCAAGACATATTATTGCGAAATTAAACTTCTCATTTCGAGCTATTGAGAAAATAGCCCCACCCTCCAAAAATTCTAATTTCAACTTTGAATTAAATCTAACCTAGACAGAGTAGAATTCGGTGCTATATTGATCGTAGATGTAAAATGAATTCTCATGTATAATTATATACCATAACTATAAATAATGGAGTAATTAGTAAATTTAGCAGAATTTGTTTTTGGGGGGGTTGGAATTTCTTTCTAAAATCGTAGTATAAGGGATTTTTTTTTGTTGTGGTCAAAATAATCAAGAAATATAATTTGCAATTTTAGATAAAATTTGTTTATTCAGATGCATAAATAAAGCAATAAGAAGAATATAGGGAAAAACTTTCAAAATATTGACCTAGCACATAAGTCACATAAGTCTTGGACAATGAACATTTTGTGTTTTAGGAGACTCTTGCTAGACCATTGCTTCTTTGACAGATTTATTCATAATATTCTAGACAATTTATTTTCAGTATAAAATGGAAACATTATGGAAGATCCCAAACAATGAGAGATAATGAAAGAGTAATAATCTTAGAAAGATAACAAAGAAAGCAAGTTGAGGGAATATATGACTCCAGAGGTGCTATTGCAAGATAGAAAAAATTTGTAAACAAAGGGATAAATAAAATTTAACTGATAGTCAGTGAGTTTACAACAAGATAGTCATTGAGTTTACAACAAGAGGCAGTAAGGATAAATAAATATAATTGTGCCTCTTAGAAATAAATATAACCCATTATAACAACTATTAGTAATTGTTAGTTGTTCTCCTTAAAATGCTATTTTTGAAGGAGATTTTCATTTTATATTTGTTTTTTCCCTTCTTTGAGTTTTTGAAATTCCCCAATTTTCCCACATCTCAAACTTCATAGATTAGCAAGCAATAACTGTAATAAACAGGGCAACATTGGACATAACAATAATTCCAATTTTTTGGTTCTTTAGAGGAAAATTTGTTTTAGGACCAATTGAAGCAACATTCACCGAATGTCATATTTTATAACAATCTATTAATACATAAGCATAACCTATTTACTTAATCCATCTAATTTAACAGTGCTAAGCTGCCCATTGAATCTCATATTGATTGATTGATTGATTTTAATGACGTCCACGAAGTTGAACATCCTAAGGGACCAAGAGAATAACAACCCTAACTCATCTTCATACTCTTTTCAATGTTGGATCTTCTGTTGTGAATCTTGACTAGAAGACTAGCAATTTGGTTGATCTTATCCCCATCAAATCGTTGGTGCATGTTGTTGACCTTTAAGTTGTTTTCATATTGGATGCGGATATCCTCGTAGGCTGCACATTCCATGACAAAATGCCACTCCGTCTCCACCACACCCTTATTGTAAAATATGCAAGTTCTCTCCTCCCAAACTTCCTTGGGTACCCTCCACCTATCGGTCTCACATCTAAGGTGATGTGAAACCGTCCTCAGCTGTGCAACTAACATTCTTGTTTTTCCTTTAATACCTTCCCCTAAATATGTTTTCTCACTATGATCACAATTTGGGTTAAACTCCTTGATGTAGTATGTTCTTTTACGCCCACTGTGATTGGTCCACATGGCAGTCCTAAATTTTTCATTCATGAACTTTTTTATTTCTTCCTTGGTGTTAGGACATTCATGCAACTTGATATTCCACTTACTCAACCACATTTTATTTTGCTTCATCCAAGTTTTCTTCCTACTGTCTAACTCCTCCTCCATAGATAATTTGGGCCAACGTTGGTTATCCATTTTTTCCACCTTCTTTAAATAGCTTATTAGTTTCATTATCATTGTCGACTCCAACGGACAAGTACATATTTCAGCTAAAAGATTTTCATATGGGACTCTGGCTTTAAATTTGAGATTGCTAGTAATTAATTGCTTCTGAATTCTTTCTAGTTGTCTCCATATACAAGTTGGCATGTTGCTTCCCCATATTTCACAACCATAGAGAACAACTAGTGTAACCAAAAAACCATAGATGGTTTTTTTGGTTTTCTAATCCCAAAGTTATGCTTTTTTGCACCTATTTTCGAGTAAGTATGAGGCTCTCCACTCTCCCTATATCCTTTTCACCATACAAGTCTCCTAACTGAGCTTATAGTGGAAGTCAATCCCAAGATATTTGTATTCTTTCACTATCTCCAATGGACTACCTTCAAAAAGAAAGGTGATTAGTTTGTCTTTTCTATTTAAAGAAAAGATCTTGATTTTGGTCTTGGTAATGTCCACTTGCATCCCTACCTCCTGACAAAAGTGCTCTAAGGAATTTAGATGTTCTCTTAATCCATGTGTTATTTTTGAAATTAGAATAAGTCATCATTCGGGTATAAAAGTAGCTTCACCACATACCTTGCTAGATGGACACCCTCTCCATCTGTCCTGCTCAACCAGGCTTCCAACTTATCAATGTATAAACCAAACAAAGTGGGAGATAGAGGACATGCCTGCTTAATGCCAATATCACCACCAAAACATTCGAACATTCCTTCACTTGTTTTGATTTTAGCTCTAACCTTCTCATAAAGTTTGTGAATTGTCACTCTATATCCATATGGGGTACCCAACTCTTCCATTATGTTCCATAGTTTGTCTCTAGGCACTGTGTTGAAGGCTTTCTTAAAGTCCACAAAACAACAATAGGTCTTCTCACCTTGTTTATCCCAGATTTTCTCTATCAAATGTCTAAGGGTGACACAATGATCAATGATAGAATGCCTAGGTCTAAAACCCACCTGCCCTTTTACCTTCATCTTCTGCCCAACTATTGATTCTTCTCTCTATCATGCTCCCAAAAATCTTGCCCATGAGGGGGTTGACCATAATAATGCGGTAGTTGGAAGAGTTATTGATATCTCCATTCTTAAAGAGAGGAATGACCACACTAGTGGTCCATTCTCCTAGAAAGTCGTCCTGGATGACTCCATTGAAAATTCCTTTTATGTGAGGTGCAAGGAGCTCAACTCCCCACTTTAAAAATTTAGCTTGAAGCTCGTCTATGTCTTCCTCTTTTCCTCTTGCTAACTTCTTTATTCCTTGCTTGATATCATCCACTGTGAATAGTTCCACCGATGTTTTCACTATGGGAGGAGTATCTTTCTCGTGTACCCGCTCATAAAGGAGCCTCACATATTCTAACCATTGGACATATGTAGTATTGTTTTCAGTATGCTTTCTCCTTTGTTGTAGTTCTCTCCAAAATCCTTTGGGGTTTTGTTTTCTAAGAGAGATTAACTCCTCTCTTCTTGCATTTGCATACTCTTCTTTTTTTAAATGTACTAATCTTTCATATTTCTTCTTGTTTTCTTTGCCCAAATTTCTCTCTTTTAGAGCTCTTGGCTTCCTTGCATTTTTCATCATACCATGGATTTGTTGGAAAGGTACTTGTAGGCCTCTTCTTGGGATGGGACCTTTTACATGCACTTAAGGCCTTGTGGATTATTGGAATCAACAAACTAGCATGAACATGTTCACTCGTCTCATTGGTTGTCATATATGATTTGTTGTACTTTATATCCTGAAACTGTTGCTTAATAGCAACACTAAACCTTTCCCTATTTTCCTGATTTATGAGGATTTTGCCTTTGGAAATATTTTTCTTTTGTATGCCAAGGATTTGATTATTGTGTGGACTAGTAGGAAAGTCTAGTTGAACCAATAGGGGGGGGCATGATCATATTTCATTTCAATAGGAAATTCCCCTATTAAAACTTCAACACTCTAGAAGTAAAACTTTGAGAGCAGATTAAGTAATCTACCACACTTTTTTTACCATTGTAATTTTTGCATGGGATACTGGATCTAGCCACCCTCTCATTCCATTGCAAATAACCATGCCAAACAAACTACAAAGCCCCAGTAATTCTACCCCAAAGTGTGCCATGCCCCCATTTCCAACCCGTGAATCTCTTGCCCATGATTGATATTCACTCTCTTTCAACCATAAAGGATTGTTTTCCCCTCTTTCTTCATTGCTCAACTGGAGAGATTGATTGTTATTTGTCCTTGCATTAAAATCACCCATTAACATTACTTCTCCCAAGTGGCTGAAAAGAGAGATATCTCTTTTCAATGAGGCATACGGGTCTTCGTTGTCTAAATTTCTTCTTTTATAGATCTTTGAATTTTTTGGGGCAAAATAGCAAGCAACCAACCTGAAAGTAACCTCCTTCTCAGTTATTTGCAGCCAAATGTATTGTTTGTTTGGGTCTTATTTTACCACTTTTACAACACCACCCCATTTTTCATTTATTAGCACTGTAAATTCCCCATGTCCTTTGCCTGTCTCATTTCCTTTGTTCCAAACTAAAGTTTTCTTGTACCCATCAAAATCTCAAACCTTGCAACCATCGTGCTCATGCATTTCTACAAGAATGATAATATATTTCCTTTCTTCTATGGGCGCCAACCCCGAACCTCTTCTCCATGGATAACCTTTGCAATTCCAACTTACTACCTGTAAATAGTCATGCATGACCTCGATTTCCCATTTCTTATTTGAGAAACGATCACTTATTTGAGCCTTCTCGTTCTTCAACCATGCCCACTTTCCCTCATTTCTTGTTGTTTTCACTTTTTCCCACTCCTTTATTTGTTGTTCTTGTTGAACCAAAGTCAAGTCCTCATCTAGGTAGATGTGTGTGCCTCTAAGAAATCCCCTATCTCTAAGGATCATATTTGTATCCTCTATATTCTTTAAGATAACTCTTACATGTGTATCTCTTCCTCCCTCTATCTTATGTCCAATCCTGCTTGCCTGGTGAATACACCATGTCCACTTCAACTAATCTTTAAGGAAATATATTACTAGAATGTCCATCCTCTCATTTTCACTAAAGTCCCCCAGTCCTTTGATAATGATATTTGTAGCCTTGTCTCGCTTAGCCTCTTCTATCCGATCTTTTAGCTTATTTTCTTTAGCTTCCAAGTCGGCTAACACCAATTGAATCTCTTGTGTTTGTGTTGTGTCCTCTTCTTTCACCATTTTTTATTTCTCAACTCTGGTTATCCTCATATATTCTAATTCATGTTTCAAGGAAGTCATTTCTTGGTGTCTTGTTTCCATTTTAACCTGCATGCTTGAGATTTATTCCTTAAGAGCTATATTTTCTCCCTCTAATTTTCTCTTGAACTCAACAATTTTGTTTACTTTGTTGCCTTCATACCATCTTTTCTCTTCTAAAATTTCAAGTCTCATTTTCATGCTCATGAGTTCTTTCACATATAGCTCAGATGACCACATTAATGGTGTTGATGTGGGACTGTATATGTCTTTGCTGTCATGTTTAACTACTTTTATGTCTTCTTTGTTTGCTTCGAGAACCTCTGCTCTGTCCAAGTTGGTTCAAGATCCTTAATTTCTATTTGCTCCACACTAGCTTAAGAAGCCTGACTGGATATGTTGTTTACTTTCGACAAGATCATTGCAATTTTTTTCTTATGTGGTTGCCTTAGATTTCGAGTTTGCCTACACTTTAGAATCCCCTTATATTGCTTTATGTTTACTAAACCAATCTTTCATCTGTATTTCCTATATCCTTTTGAAATAAATCTTCCATAAAAGAACCCCATGCTCTTGATAAATCCTCCACTGTCACAGCAGGATGGGAAAATGAAGATCCACTAGTAAACTGAGATTTTAAACCTCCATTATACATTTCCCTCTCCACAATAATCGAGTAGTTTGCAGATTTGTTTCCTGTGGTGTTAAACATTGGTATATGTGTCTTCTGTATGATGGAACCCTAGCTTACCAAGGCTAAACTTTCTTTTGGTTCCTCCATACTAACCCCCATAATTGTTTTGATGTGTTTTTTGCCACTTTTGTTTTTGTTTTTCCCACATTTGATTTGTGTCATCTTAAAGGAAATAAACAAAGATTAAACATGGGGACATAAACAAAGGAGAGAGAACCCTTGTCGATTTGTGTCATCTTAAAGGAAATAAACAAAGCTTAAATAGGGAGACATAAACAAAGGACAAAAAACCCTTGCCACACATGTTCTTATTGAGTAGCAGTTTGACTTTTGCTTGTAGAGAAAATTCTGAAAATACTCTCTTGAATTCCGAAAATCTCCAGTCCAACAACCAAAATCCTCACAAAAACTGGCCCCCTCCCAAGACAAGGTCCCCCTTGGCTTGCAACGACCTCGGGTCCCTCTGTCTGCGAGTGATGAGAATTGTGCACAATGCCCAAGACAGCAGCCGCCGTGCATCCCTCAGAACCTCCACCATCATCCCCTTAGCCCTACCTCTCCATTGGTCTTAGAAGATCATAGCCAAAAACACCTTGAAGAAAAAGCCTATAGCCGTGACAGGATCCAGATCACTTTCAACCACTGTGGCAGGAACATATTTAATAACTTACATCTAGGTCAAAACATGTATGGAGTTGGACCATCATATTCATTCAATCGCTGCAGGATTTGACTTTCTAACTTATTTTCTCCCCCTGAATCTGAAACTTGAAGGTTGGAATCCTCAATCGATCAGGTGCCTTTGCTGGTATGAATATAAATTCCAAATCGCGAAGCGAAATTAGTAGTCATAACTTTTTTGTCTACTCAGGATATCCTCGAAGTGATGAGAATCCAAATTGAAAACTCATTCCGGAAATCCTCGGAAAGTGATATGGCCATTGAACACAGTAATTAAGGGAGCGAAAAACAAGCAGCATAAGAAGAAAGTATTTTAACGTCCACGAGGTTAATAAAAGCCTATGTGACTGATCACCTCACACATTGATTTCTGCATTTCATCCCTTTTTCTGTTCAACTTGATGATGAGTTTCCACAATTTCTCCATTGTCCCTTCGCTGAATAAATTATTCCAAGAGCTAGATGTCAAATAACTTACATAGTTGTTCCTACTATATTTGAAAGCTTCACACTCTAAAATGAAATGTTTTTCTGTTTCCACTTTTCCGAAGGTGCAAAACATACACACCCTTTCTTCCCAAGCTTCATTTGGTCTTTTCCAACGCCCGGTTTCACAACGGAGTTGATGGAAATTGGTTCTTAGTTGGGAAATAAGAATTTTGTCTCTCCAAGATATTTTGGCCCCTATGTACGCTTTTTTATGATGATTATATGTGGGGTTAAACTCTTCAATATAATACTCTTTCTTTCTCCCTAGCCTTTTATCCCAAGTTAGCTTGTGAAACCTATCATCAACAAAAGCCTTTATCTCTTTGTTGTTCGTAGGGCACCTATCCAAGTCAATATCCCATTTACTAAGCCATTTAATATTTTGTCGCATCCATGTCTTCTTTCTTTTGCACAATGTGTTATTGAAGACAGTGTTAGGCAACCGACCTTCTTCCATTTGCTTAATTTTTTTTTAGATATCTTACTAGACGCACCATAGAAATTATTTCAATAGGAGCAGCCCCCATTTCAGTCAGCATGATATCATAAGGGACTGAACTTTTAATTTTAAACTTTTTTATAATCAAGCATTTTTTAATCTTCTCGATTTGCTTCCACTGTAAGTCAGATGTACTGCTGGCCCATACTTCACAACCATAGAGAACCATTGGAATCACTAAAAGCCCAAAGAGAGTTTGCATAGTCTTCCAATCCCATAGCTCTGCATCTTTGCACCTATTTTGGAAAGCATAGAACGCTTTCCAACCCCACAAAGTTCTTTTCTTTCTGCAACCTTCCCAACTTAGATTTTTGTTGAAGTCAATTCCAAAGAACATTGATAAAAACATAAAAAATAAAAAATACAAATATTGATAAAAAAACATATAAATATTTATTTCTTAATTTGCAGGAACGTTGCTATGAAATATAACTTGTTGAATTATTTAGGTTTCTCACATCAGTTCATTTTATCTACTTTCTGAGCCAAGTGGAAGCAACTCTTACAAAAATGGTTGGAAAGCAGTTTCATTCATGGATGGCATTTATGCCTAAATATGTAGCCACTTTCGACTAATTTTTTCCAAAAAAAATTGCAATGGATGGTGTTTATGCCTAAAACCTATGTAGCCACTTTAAGCTGATTTCTTCCCCCCAAATAAATTGAAACTTACCAAATGTAAAAGAAACCAATTAAATTCATCAGATTCAACAACCCAAATCAAATTTCAGCATTTTGGTGAATATGTTTTGGAAATTTTTAAATTTAAATAATTTTTTTACATAAACATAAAAGTGTATTAGGAAAACATAAGTAAAATATTTGGCAAACTTTGACATGTTTTTACCACAATTGAAGCTATAAAAGAGTGTATAAGCACAACCCAACTAGTGGCTCCAAACGTTGAGACAAAATTCACTTGTACCAGTGTTCCAATGCTAATTAAAAAAGTGCATTTGTGTTTTAATAGGGATATGTATCCTCCCAAGAACAATACCGTGGGAGTTCCTGCAAATAGATGGGCAGCCATAAGATTCAAAGCCAACAACCCACTTAAGATTTAGTAGTTAGTTGATATATTATTAACGTGTTCTTGTAATTCATAGAGATTTCAAATGAATCAGGAGGAGTTTATATTGTTGTTGCAGGACTACCATTTAGATGTTCATTTAATGTGGGGTTTGACTACTGTATTTATGGTGACCAATGGACCGAGTTTGCTGGCTCTAGAGGCTCCTCCTCCAAACCTTCCTGTATGAACAATGAATTTTCACATGTCCATTTGTGTTTATGTGCTTTACTGTGAGTTAAATGAACATAGAAGGATGATAATTTGTGTGTCTTGGGATAAACCCAGTATTTTTTTTTAATAACCTAAATTTATAGGTAGAATATATTTTTGGATTGGATTTTGACATGTCTTTAAATTACAACATGGGTTATGTCTTTTATTATCATGTATGGTAGTAAGTTTAGTTGAGTTTAAACTTGTAAGTGATTCAAATTTGGATAATCTCAACAATGAACTAATTACAGAGGAACTCATGCATTCAAGAGAAAGATTGGGTCGGAACCATTCTTGGACCTGGAGTAACTTTACAAACTATTTTTGATTGGCTAATTATAGTTGGGCTTGCTAGGGTCCTTAAAAGCTCACAAGTCACTAGTCTGGTAGCCTACCCATGTGTGTCAATGACCCTAAAATAAGAATGAGTTTTTCAAAAATTACAATAACCTCTCAAACGATTTCTTTTAGCACAACACGTGTTACATGAGGTAGGATGTGAATGATTTTCTCCTAATTTGAAAAAAAAAAGAGAAGAAAAAATATTATACTTTTGAGTGTATAGGTCCCCACCATTTTTGGGACTTATGTTTTTTATAAATATCTTCTTGTATTTCTTTTTTATTTTTTTACTTATATTTATTATATTTATGTTTTGATTTATATATTTTATAAAACAATATTTTGTGTATTTATTTATTTGGGTTCAAATGTGGTAAAACCTATCATAACTCAATTTTCAATCGGTAGTGAGGATACCTATTACTTGCTACTATATGTAAATGTGGATTAATTCATCACTGTTATTGAAGGAAAACCAAACCAATCAAAATAATTGGCTAGTGGTTCATAAGGGCACATAATTTCACTCATGTGAGATGTCTTTGGGTCTTGGGTTGTTCACTTCTTTCCTTACATTTGAGGAAGATGAGCTCTTAGCCAATTATAAGCAATTTTAAGGCTCACTCCTAGACCAAAAGGACAGTTTCAACCCCTTATAGCATCCCAAAAATACTCAATACCCCCTATGCTCCATCATTGTTGACGCTAGGTAGAGGTCATGTGGTATCAAGTATCCACCATAGAAAATTTTAAGGGCAAAATTTCACCCATGGGTGAAATTAGGGGGTTTGTAATTTTAGTTGGGAAAATTATTTGCAAAGAGGGGTTTTCCTATACATTGCCCCATATTTATTTAAAAAAAATTATATGTAGAACCCTTAGCCCATGGAAATTTGTGAAGGGAGAGCAACAAAATCCATTTTGCCTTGTAAAATTTGAACTAACTCCTCCCATTCACCCTATTTTTATGGTAATGGAAATTATTTGGATATATTTCACCTCAATTTTATTGGAGTGATAATTACTTGGAGGTGTTTCTCCCCGTGGATTTCATGTTTTGTTTGTTTGATATTTCCACTCGCCTAGATTTGTTGGAATGACGATTTTTCTCGTAGTTATGTAGCCCACACTTCATGGAATCAAGGGGTTTTAGGGAACGGTTCCGTCCCTACTTAAGGATGATGAAAATAGAGTTTGAGACAAAAAAATATATCTCTTCTTCTTATTCATTTTGATTCTTTGTGGATTACTCAACATTGAGTGACCTATGTGAGAAAAAACAACTAGGGGCACCATCTATCGGTGTCAAGATTAGATTCTTTGTCCTTCATTTCCAGAGGTAATTTCTTATTTGTTTGTATTCCTTCTATAAAAGTTGCAGCAACGATACTTATTCTCAACATATGAGGGGTTTCACAAGGAGGGCTACAACATCCAATCCATATTTCATTTGATGACTTCTGCATATTAATTTGGTAATCACCTAGTTCCCTGAATCTTGAAATTAGTTCATCTTCTTTATCCTAGATTGAGTAACCTGCGAGATCTTTGGTTAAATGAAAATCTAGTTTCTAAAAGTTGTAACTTCAGTTTATAATACTACACTACTTATTGCAGTAGTATAATACTACAGTTGTATGCAAATCCTACACTACTTGCAGTAGTATAATAATACACTAGTAGTTGTATAATACGACAGTTGTATGAAAATCCTACACTACTTGCAATAGTATACCCATGGATGGAACATGCTTTAACTAAAAAAAGGGGAACTTTGGTTGTCATCATTTTGGGAAGCCAAGTTCATGGTGACTCTCCTAGGGTTTTAGCATTCTCAAAGAAATGAGGTAACTTGCTATGAATGGATGACTTGGTTTGTCTACCCAGAATGAAGTAGAACAATTGATCAAATGGGAGATGGATTAGAAGATGTAATTGATTTAGACATAATGAGAAATATGTAAAGCAAAGTTTTGTTATGAATTTTCCAGAATGGTCCATTTGATTTCTTAGGCTAATGTTTGTAGTTCCTCCCTTAGAGCGCCAATGTTGGAAAGACTTGCCATTTATAGCTTTAATGGACAATACTTTTGAACAACAATATACTAACTACTCTTTCTTTTGGTAGCTAGAGAGCCGAAATAAGAAAAAAAGATAGGGCCAAGAATAATAAGGTAGGTTTAAGGAGTTATGGCTTAGAGTCATATGTCAAAATTATATATCTTATCAGATACATGGGACAATTTGATTTAATGTTGAATATACATTACTAGGTTGGATTAATCAAACATTGGATTTGAAACCTTTAAGTGGAAACTTACGGTAGCTCATATCCTCAAATGCTTTTATTAGAATAAGAAAATATGAGTACATTTAGGTGCATTAAAAATTGAAATGAAGTCATTTGTATTATTAGTCTTTGTCAAGGGCAGTGCGGGGGCTATAACAATGAGTTGGTACTTTGAATTATATTAGTTCTTCGTTGACTTCTCAATAATTCCATTTTATCCAAAGTTTTTTCTTTTAATTTCGATCTTTCCAATTAATTGAAGCATATAATTCTATTTCTCTCCATTTCTATTGGTTATGAAATTTAAGGTATTATTTTCGAGTCGACAACATAATTCTTGGGGTTGAGGATGAGTATGTATTATTTTATTATATTTTTCTTTGATATTTGATAATATGACAGGAAATACATGGGTTGATGCTCTGGAGTTGATATTTTGCACCATTCCCTAATCTTCCCTCATCGACATTCCCTAGTCATCTCTCATCACCTCATTGCCTTGAAAGGTGATAAGGAAGGACCATGTCTTCTTTATCCTCATAGTTGATTCCTTTTGTGCTCTAGGATGATAGCAAAAGAACTGCAATGGAGGGAGTACCCACACAACATGTAAAAAATTAAATAGGATTTTTGACTTAATAATCTAAGTTATTTCATTCTAGTAGCAATCTCACAACTTATTCCTATAGGAGAAACATACCTAGGAAGAGCATGGCAGACAAAGAATTGTCTACATATATGTAATATATGCAGACAGAGCTTCGTATAGACACAACTAGATGGGTTCGAAGGTTTAATGGACAATAATTTCTGGCATAACTTCTTATTCATCTCTCTCTTAATCTCTTATTACTCCTCAACAATGCATCATAAGAGGTTTTGTGTTGCAAAAAGGGTTTTATTAATTGAGGCTTACCATGAAAGTAGTTGTTGTCCTTCCACTTCTTCTCAACTAGTCTAGCTTCCGTAGCAATTTGACTTCTAAGAATTTGGCCCGCTTTGTTTCCCTTGTCACTTCTACAACAATCACTTTTGTAGCTATGGCCTTCTCCATCTCTTTTGTTGCTTCCACAATATTTACTTCCATAGCTATCACATTCTCTGTGTCCTCATCCACAAAAAGTTTTGTAGCCTCGACCCATTTAAGTTTCGTTGCAACTTCTATAATGGTTTCCACCCAGTTTGAGATTTTTATCTGTCTCCCGAGACCTCCTGAAAGAGGGTTTTCTCCCTCCATGTTGCACTTCCTACTAGCTGAGGAACCCACTATTTCTAGGGAATCTTCTATAAGTTGATGACTGGGGTCTGGTTGGTCTTCCCCTACTATTTTGAATTATGTTGTTGCCTCAACATGTTCTTTTGCTACTTGTGGCTGTTTTTTTTCTACCTATGGTTGTTTTTCTGCTACCTATGGTTCTTAATGGGGGAATGAACCAACTATAGTGCAAACAAGATTGTGTTCTGCCCGAACCATCAAATTGATACCACCCTGAAAAAATGACCCAGTAAACCACTTGCTCGACCCATATCATTTACACACTTGACCTATTATTAGAGAGTTATGGGAGAAGTTGTCTTTTCTCACTGGACAAGGAAAGGGACTAGCCTTCTACAACCATGCATGTTTCAGACTATGCATTGGATTAACCAGTCCTCATTTTGTAGCACATAAGCATTGAGATCTATATCACATGCTACAATTTCGGGCTCCCCAAATAGATGGGATCTGAAAACTCTTTAGAACCTACAGTTCCCAATTCATTCTTTTCTCAAAAAACAAAAATTTTAAACTGTAGGAGAAAGAACTGTATTGTGAAGTATAATTTATTGAATAATATATCGTTGCACGTGATGGTGAAGAAATGGGCCTATGGAAATGGAAGGATTAATTTATTGAATAATATATCGTTGCATGTGATGGTGAGGAAATGGCATGTGGAAGTGGAAGGATGGATGGGGTTTAAGAAAGAGTAGTGTCTCTCCGAGTAATGACCATCAAATGTTTCCAAACGACTCTCTTTTTATTGTTACTCCTCATAAATGTAGAGAGACAATCCCCCTATGCTCATGGTTTCTTTACAAAACACTGCAAAATCTCCTACATGTCATGGTCGTGGGCTAGGGCATTAGTGCCATGTAGCAACACAATGACCTTAGTGTGCACTGACCGTGCAGACTTCAAGGTGCCATGGTCGCGACCCAAAGCACAGGTTGCAACACTAAAGCATATATCAATCAAGACAATATAAAGTATTTATTATTATTTATTTTTTCAAATATTGACATTTATAATAATTAATATTTATTTGTTCAAATATTGACATTTCTAATAATTATTTTTTTAATCAATCGATTTATTATCGATTAGCTTGGGAAAAAACATAATAACATTAGGTGGTATTTTATCATAATCATTTTAAATATTTCACATCACTGATCCAGATTTAGGAGTAGAACGAAATGAAAGTAGAGAAATTACAACAAAATGCTCATGAAAATTTCCAGAAATAGATAAATACAACAATACTTGATTTCTATTAATGAAATAATAGTAAAGAATTGTAAAGAAAATATAGAGTCAAGACTCACTAGAATGGTGGAAAATTTATCTCTGAGAAGAGATGTGATGGCTGTGCTCATTCACAAGAAGAACCTTACAATGAGGCTCTGAAGGCCTTTTTATGAAAACCATGAATGCCAAATCCCTAGACATCCAAAAACCTAACCCTAGGAGATGAAACACCAAAAGTCATGTGGGCCCCGTTTGGGTAAGTTAGTACATTAACTTCCCGGGGTCATAACTTTTGCATACGATCTTCATTTTAGGCGCGTGATAGCCTGTTGGAAAGGTCTTTTCGAGAACTACGCATTACATCGTCAAAATTTGACTCCATCTATAGGTTGACTATGGAGAGCCAAAATAAAATTGTTTAGGGCCCCAAAACGACCCTGGAAATAAAACAAGATGTGTTGACATGAAAACATACAAAATAATCCAGTTGGATTAGGTGGGAGGCCACCAATATCCACTTGGAAGATGTGTAGGGCTTCAGACAACCCCAAAAGTGTAAATCACACAATTACAAATAAGTACAAAAGAACGTGTTGAACTAAAAACTGATAAGAGGATCCAGTTGGAATAGATGGGTGGCCACCAATATCCACCTAGATCAATCCCCCCCGTTAGGAAGAAATGGTATCCATTGCATTGAGTTCCCATGGAAGAGGGGAAATAATTTTCTGAATCTAAATCCTGGTGAGTTGCATGCTTTATTGGAGAAGTTGTGCTGCTTGGTCTATGGAAGACTGTCACACGCCTGTTGTTGGCAGGGTTGAATATGCTCCACCAATCTGTTGTCTTTGGGTTTGACGGGGCATTGTGTAGGCACCATTGTAGGTGAAGAACCAATCTCTTTTTTCTAGATAGAAGGTGTTGAGGCTGCAGTGGTTGTAGCGGTCTTCTGTGCATCCTTTGAACAGACTATGAAGAGGATGAATTTTGCAGTATGAGATATTACCTTGTGGAACTGTTTTGGTGGAGCAGTAGTTGGAAATACCTCTGGTATCCTATAGATCTGACCTCCCAGAGTAATAATGAAACTGCAGGGTCTAAAATCATAGACAACATGACGTCGCCACACATATGGTTGGCCTAAAACAACATCACAGACATCAAGAGGGGAAACATCACACACTAGCTCATCCTTGAAGGGTTGGATGCCATAGGACAAGCAACACTGTTGGCTGACACAGAGATATGGTCCCTGGTGAAGCCACCCAATTCTGTATGGTTGCGGGTGTGGTGTTGTTGACAACCCCAATTATTTGATGACCTTAGCTAAGATGAGGTTCTTATGGCTATCATTATCAACAATTAAATGCAACAGGGTCCCCTTCACCCACATATGTGAATGGAAGAGACACTCCCCCTCTTCAGAATCTACTGATTCTTCTGGTTGAATTGTTTTGGTCGTGACAGTAGCAGTGGGGTTTTCATCGATGATCTGTCAATTTCAATATTTTCTGGATCGGATTCTGAATCAGGGTTCAGATCCATGTCTTTGACCTCGACCACCAATGACTGTTTCGAGCGACATTCATCTGTATTATGCCAGGGGATTTTGTTGAAGTCACGCCACTTCCTAGTGTCATTCTTCGTCTTCCCTTTACCCTTTTTGTCATGTGTCTTGGACTGGTTGTATAGAGGATGTTGGTTAGGGCCGTATTTATTATGCTTTGGTTGTGGCATATTTGCAGACCATAATTCCCATTTGTTCTGGTGCCCAAATTTCTACTCTATTTTGATAGCATATCGATAGGCAACTCCTAATGATGAGATGTTTAGGAAATCCATTTTTTTTGGATGTACCTATGCATAGCCCCATGGTAGTTCAGAACTAGATGTCACTCAAAGTCTTTGATACCCAACTTGGTGCGCAAGGTATGGAAAGTATTTTTGAACTCCGACATTGTTTGTCTCTTCTCTTTCCGCAGTGTGGTCCATCTTATGTACTGGTCTTCATAGTTATCAACAAGATAGTACTGCTCTTTGACCACATCCACAAAAAAATCCCAAGTGGGTTTGACCCCATATATTCTAGATTCCTCTATGGAACTTTTCTCCTAGTAAGTTTCCCACCAATGTTTAACATAGGGGAGAGCCTTGAGAAGTGAGAAGGTGATCTTTTCCCTATCGAAATTTTTTTGAACAAAGAAATAACCTTCTAATAGATTTAACCATTTTTCTAGGGCATCCGCATCTATCTGACCTTCAAATATGGGAATATCAAAATTAACGTGTACCTTGAAGGGAGAGGTTCCTCCAAAATGGTCGCTTGATGAATATGTTCTTGTTGCTATCAGCAAGCATTGAATAATGTGTGAAAAATTCTCTATCATTTCGTCCCTCTGTCGTGCGAGATAAAAACTCTATAAAGAGAGAAAAACTCGAGACCCAACTGGCTATACTCGGACCTCATCAGGGACATGCGCTGAAAAACGATCAAGAAAAACCTACTATGATACCACTGATCCAGATTTAGGAGTAGATTGAAATGAAAGAAGAGAAATTACAACGAAATGCTCATGAAAATTGCCAAAAACAAAGAAATACAACAATACTTGTTTTCTATTAATGAAAGAATTGTAAAGAGACTGTAAAAATACAGAGTGCAAGACTTGCTAGAATGGTGGCAACTTTATCTATGCGAAGAGATGTGACGGCTATGCTCATTCGCAAGAAGAACCTTACAATGAGGCTCTGAAGGCCTTTTTATGATAACCATGAATGCCAAGACTCTAGACATCCAAAAACCTAACCCTAGGAGATGAAATGCCAAAAGTCATGTGGGGCCCGCTTGGGTAAGTTAGTACATTAACTTCTCAGGGTCGTAACTTTTGCATACGATATTCGTTTTATGTGTGTGATAGACTGTTGGAAAGGTATTTTCGAGAAATACACATTACACCATCAATTTATGACTTCGTCTATAGTTTGACTATGGCGAGCCAAAATAACATTGTTTAGGGCCTCAAAACGGCCTTAGAAGTACAAAAAGATGTGCTGACATGAAAACATATAAAATAAGCCAGTTGGATTAGGTGGGAGGCCACCAATATCCACTTGGAATATGTGTAGGGATTCAGACAGCCCAAGAAGTGTAAATCCCACAATTACAAAGAAGTACAAAAGAACGTGTTGAACTAAAAACTGACAAGAGGAGCCAGTTGGAACAGGTGGGTGGTCACCAATATCCACCTGGATCAATCACCCATGACCCTGTTATCGAAGCAACAATTTTATAATGTCAACTACTCAGGAAGACCCTCACACAACTCACATTTTTGTTGTCTATGTTTCTTTATTTACTAGTCATCTCTCAATTCGCTTGCCGATAGTTCTTTATTTTCATCTATTAAAAAAAAATAGATAACATTTTACATGTAGAAGATATGAACAACAAAAAAATGTAGTGCAACTTCTCATGACATGAACAACACAAAAATGTAGTGCAACTTCTCATGACATGACAATTTTAGGCATTTGACTTCAAATTATTCATTGCAATGCATGCAAACAAAACATCACAGCTTGCACCATCATGAAAATCTCTATTCTTAGGATGTATATCATCGTCAAAGATAAATCACAATAAATTTATTAAAACCACAAGATTTCATATTTTAGTAAAGCTAAGTAATATTTAAGGCATACTCCAATACCCATCTTCGTTGAGTCTTGCACAACTAATTCTTAATATTCCAATTCAATGGTAGTCAATTTAGTGGCAATGGATGTGAATGAAGCTATCTCAAATTTGAAGAGATATATCTCATAGATGCTAAACATATGTATAGCAAAGTAATTTCATTCTAATTTTGTTTTCAGGAGATAAAAGATAGCTCGAAGTTCATCCTTATCTATTTTTCAAGTGAATTCTTCCTCATTTGTAAGTCATTTTGTGGATTTCTCAAAGAAAATATTTGGCAACAAATTGTGTATGAGGTATGAAGCATACTTCACCATCTTTCTCTCAAAGAAAATATTTGGCAACAAATTTTGTGTATGAGATACGAAGCACACTTCATCATTTTTCTCTCTCATGTCCATGGATCATGATAAAAACTTGTTACATTGGCCTTATAGATGCATATCATTTGATAACTGCTTGAACATGCATATCATCTAATAAATGATTGAATATCATTCCTCATTCAACAATGGGCTTATTAAAATTCTTGGACATCTTCTATGAGGAATACTTCACCATCTTGCTCTCTCATTTCCATAATGCTTCCACGAAAAATTCTTATTATCAAAAACTTCTACTCAGTATGCAAACAGAAACACACATATATAAAAAATTAATATGCTACTTGGTCGGTATCGACGATGATATTTATCTTCAAGTTATGTATCTCGCTCACTTAAATCTCTCTTGTTAATTAAAAAAAATTCGCAACATAACAATTTTCATATAAGCATGTGGTGTGAGGGAAAGTAAGAGGATTTTTCCGATGAATCACTGAGAGGAATTGTCTTTTCTATTTAAACCATTTCTCTCCCACCCCTAAGATCATTACAAATTTCAATAATTGTAAAATTTATTATACATGGTTCTGATCCCTAACCCTAATAAATTCTAGTTGTATCAACCATAAGTATCAGGGATGTGTCATGGAGAAAAAACAATACCAACGCATCTTATGTTGGATAATTATGGTTTATAAATATATCACACCACACGTGTTTACATTCTTCGTTCCCAGTCCCCTCAGTAGCTCCTCGATCCCTGCGAGGTTAACTAGATCACACCAGGATCCTCAACCTGCGATCTAACCCTTGGGATCGAGTCACTCATTCCCTCCACTCACCAACTTAAGGATTCATACAGTTATTACATTATTCCCTCTCTCTCTCTCTCTCTCTCTCTCTCTCTCTTGTCTGAGCCGCCTATATCCCTCTTCTTCTCAGTACTACCTATTTATATTTTCGTCTCACCATCCTTTACAATGTATTACAAAAACCCTAACCCTAGAATCGTTAGGTATTCCATGCATGCACGCGTGCTTCTTTTCCTTCCAACTGTCGCTTTCCTCTTGCATGACTTTCTTCCAAAAATAACCTTTCTTTCTAATTCGACCTGCTTCAAACAGGCCCCCAACACTGACATGTGGCTCATCCCGAGCCACCTAACCCTGGTGTGCTTCATCGATCTCTCTTGTGATCGCTTGGAACTTCTTTGTGAGCTTCATTGCTTGTGTTTGAGCCTGCGCGGTATTTTCCTTGAGTGTGTTCAACACCTGCACTACAATATCGTCACTGACCATCCTTGCACACTCTTCCTGGGTTTGTGCCATATTTGTTTTATTTTCCTCCACCTGTTCAATCACCTCTATTTCTCACTCCTGGAGCGATTCCATTTGAGCCTGGCGCTCATTTTTCTGTGTTTACGCAGTTATGAGTTCTTCCTGCAATTTCTTCATATCCTGCGCTCCTTTGATGCACTCCGTGATTGACATTGTCTTCTGCCTCTACTTGAGGTCCTGGATAGCTGTGCTTATCCTTTCTCCTTCCTCATCCCACTACTGGACTTGCTGATCCTCTTCCAACTTCGTCTAGAGTTGTGCTGCGTTGTCGAACAAGTCGGTCACTGTGAAAACTTGTTTCTCTATATCCTTTATCTAGGTTGTTTCCTCCTGCTTCCTTTGCTCCTTCACCTCTGGTGGAGTGGTAGGTGTGATCTGCTCTCGAAGGTGCTCGATATCCTGTTGGTATTGATCCATTGTCTACAAATTCTAATCAATCTACTGTGTCAACGTGGGTTCAGTTTTCTGCGCGTTCCTTGGGATTTTCTCATAGGCTAAAACCAATTTATACTCCAGCCCATTCGCGTGGTCCTTTTCATATTTGGTCTCAAGCTTAGCCTTCTCGAGGACCAATTCCAACTCATCCCAATTGTCCTTTGCCTGCTGCAATTCCGCTGCATTTGTGCATGAGCGAGACTGTACCTCCTATGTGACATTGACTTGAAGTTTGTACAAGGACTTGGTTGGTATCCACATCAATACCAACTATATTTGATCCAAGTCCTTTAGGGGTGTCCACCCCACGATTTCATCCATGTGCAACATGTTGGGTGTGAGGTGAAATGTCAAGCTCGACTGTGCTGTCATCTAGATCTTGTCCTGCTCGCTTGATCTAGCTTTTCCTCCTATCTGTGATGTTGATGGAACCATCCCTACGCTGTTGCCAACTGCCTGTGCTTCTCTGAGATACTTCAGGAGCTGTCGTAGGTGTGCCGACTCTTCCTCAATTTTGTCCCTTTGGTGCGCAACACTCTCGAAATCCTCAACTGTGTGATCTTGGATCATTTGGGCCTCCATGTCTGCATCGTCCTCAATGATCGTGTATTGTGGGGGCATTCTGTGTGCCTTCTCCTTCTTGCGTGCACACCCCTTCTGGATGACTGGCTCTTAGTCTGGCCTTTCTCCTATAACATAGCACTTGATGTAGTTCCCTATGTTGTCTCGGCCTGTTTCTGTTGTACATGTGGTGCATGTGTGTTGTTCTTCTTCCTCGTCTGGAAGCCTGCCTTGGATGTCCCCCCTTTTTTCTGTTGTTCCTTGTTCTGACCTATCCTTGGTTTCTTAGGCACTGTTACCTCCTCATCATGTGTGTGTTCTTGTCTTACCTCCTCCTCCTCTGTTTTTGCAGGTATTTATCGAATGAGTACTCGAATATTCCAGTTATATTCCTAGTCCTTAATGGCCATCTTTATGTCCGCCTGCTTGATGCAGTAGCGCAGTTGTAGCCATTGATTGTCAGGGTCTTTCCACACCTAGATCCACATCGCATGTATAGTGGATTTGAAGTTGGATATGCCCTGATACTGTGCGATTGTTTTCGTTGTTACCCTCCAAGTGTTGGTGATGTTGTCATGTATGTCATTGAGATATCCTTCGAACATAGATGCATTCGATTTTGTTCTTGGAGTCCGAAGTGAACCCCTGTGATAAGTTTCATGCTCCATGGCAGGGATTGGGTCTAGCGGAAAAAAATGAATACTTCGGCTCCTTCCATCCGATCAGGGCTATCAGGATGAGTAGCCATGAATAATGAAATTATGTCCCCAGATCCTGCGCATCCTTGAATTCATTTAGGAACATATTCAATAAATAAGGGGCCCAACTGAGTGTGGTGCCCTTTGCACATTGTGATTCAGCTGCGACAACCTCGGTCGTGACTTCCTCCTTATGGAATTTCCTGAGTAATTTGCATGCCATAGTTTTTGTGTCCATTCCTTTCGCGGCATCACTAATATGATTGATGATGATTCCGCGTGACCCCCTTTCGATGCCATATTTATTCTTCATCTCCTCGGCTAGTGATTTTTCCCTTTTTTTTTCCTTAAGGAATTGTGCGAGATCCTCACCCTATGATGGAAACCCTGTGATGTATGTGATGAGCTCTACGTCTATTGAGATGAGCTTTTCCAGCCACAGGTATCCACCGTGTGTGACTGCCATTAGCTGTTTGATGCAGTTGTTTGCGAATTGGCCCCTCCCAAAATGTGGAAGTTCCAAAAGGCCTAGAATCTCATTTTTATCCAGTCCTACTGCTGATTGGACTGGTTGATTAATTGGTTCGCCAAAGGGTCCTATACCCATAGTCTATAGGTAGACTTACTTGGTAAAATCTAGGAACTTGTCTGTGTCCATCATGTCATGGTATGAGTACCTCAATTTATCCACATGGACTAACAGATTCATTGTTATACGTACCCCTTCCAGAATGCACGTCAATAAAATGGCTATGGTGGGTTTCCTGCGTGGTGACCTTGGTATCGTCTGCTTTCCCTTCGGCTATGGTGACTAACTTGAGGTTCCATCCTCCATTGTTCAGTCTTCTGCATATTACTTTGGTCGTCTTGTGACATATTCTATTGTTCCCTCCTGTGGTTGTTCTGGCGTGGGTGTCTATGATCTTTCTGGCACGGTCAATTTTTCCTGATTTGGGGTTGTCTCATTGACTCTCGGGGCTTCTTTAGGGTTTTCGAGGTGCCCTAGGTTTCCTGTGTCCTCAACCAGTTGACCCTATCCCTCTTTTGGCGTACCAATGTCCATGCCCGCTGGTGTTTTCTGTTGGGTTTCCTCCACAATGGGTGTGGGGTTTGCTGGAGTTGTATCAGGCGACGATATTTCATCCACATTGACAACTTCTGGAGGCAAAGATGGTTGTTGTTCGCTTCCCTATGGCTGCAATGGTGCTTTGGTCCTGCTTTGAGGTTGTCTAACAGTCTGGCTCGGTTCTCCCTATTTGGGTGGTGCCATGGTAGTAAAGATATCATTTACCGATATTAGTGGTCTCTGCAACCTTAATTCTCTGCTTCGTATGCTCTATCGCTCTATGCCTTTCCTGATTTCACAATAACCTTTCCACTCCCACATTCTTGCTTTGTATCGGGGTCATTTGAAGCTTGTCAGAGATGTTACCATGATTGTGTGTTAATTGAACCACCGGATCCCGCATAGTTTCCATTTATTTCCCTTGCTGTCGCCAGTTGGCGCGATTAATGCAGTGTCCCGTTAGTCATTTTTTGCATTCAATTCTGATAGTTGCTGTCAGTTGGCGCTTCTTTTGTCACATCCGCCTTTCCCACTATTTCCTCTTCGTAATGACCGTTGGCCTTTTCTCCGTTGGGCTAGCATTATCGAGTGGGCGTGCTCATTCTCTTTTCAGAGCACTATACTTCTGTCGTTATCTTTTGTTGTCCGACATGACGCGATATATATATATATATATATATATAAGTACTAAAGGGTCGGTTTTCCCTATACAACTTTAGTTGGCTCCCATTGATCATCCCTCTGATTTTTGTGCCTCCTAAATCCTTCAGCTGTAAAACTCCCCCATCTGTGACAGTTTTTACTTCGTATGGTCCTAACTAGTGCATTCTGAGTTTTCCTGGATGATGAAAGGATTCACTGTCATACATCAACACTAAGTCTCCTTCCTTGAAATTTTTCCTCTTGATATTTCTATCATGCCAAGCTCTATCCCTTGCTTTATGGACTTCTTGGTGGAACCCTACTAGAATCCTTTCTTCCTCCATGATCATTAGTTTATTTATCCCATATTGTATTGTGCCTTGTTCTGTCATGTTCATAATCACTGCTACACACAGATTGGGTACCAAAAATTCTAGTGGCACCACTGCTTCTTGTCCATATACCAACCTGAATGGCATTTGTCCTATAAAATTCTTGCATGTGGTCCCTTATGCCCACAATACTACTGGTATCTTTAGGTCCCAATCATCCCTATTAACGTTACAGATCTTCATCAGTGCATTTTCAAGGATCTTGTTAAAGGCTTCTACTGTTCTATTTGCTTGTGGATGATATGGTGTACTATTTTAATGATGAACTTCAAATTCCTCAATCATAGCCTTAATAGTACTATTAATGAAGTGAGTGCCTTGGTCACTCATCAAAATCTTGGGGCAACCAAATCTAGTGATTACTTGTTCGAACAGGAAGTGTGTTGTTGTCTCTGCGTTGCAATCTTTTATCGGTGTCGCTTCCGCCCATCTTTTTAGATATTCCATCGCGGTGATAATGTACCTTGCTCCTGTCCTTTTTACTGGTGGGTTAATTGGTCCCACAAAATCTATTTCCCATTTTTCGAATACCTGTAAAGTTATTTGTGGTCATAGGGGCGTCTTGTCCCTTCTATTCGGTTTACCAACCCTCTGACATACATCACATTTCTGGAAATACTCTTTTGAGTCTCTGTGAATGGTCGGCCACCATAGTCCTACACGTAATACCTTTTGCGCGGTATCTTTTCCTGCATAGTGTCCTCTGACTATTCCATCATGGGCTTATTCTAAAATCCCCGGTCTTTCATGTTATAGCACACATCTTCTCAAGATGCTATATGCACCCATTTTGTATAAGCATCCTGCAATCAATTGATAGTCTGCAGCCCGAACTACTAGGTTTTTCTTTTGTGTGGTGTTATATTCATGTGGCACAGTCCCTGTACTCAAGTAATAGATAATATCTGTGAAGTATTCATCGACGATCTGGACTGAAAATAATTGTGCATCCGGAAAATTGTCCTTGATATTTGTAGGTTCCTCCCCATTCGTGATCCTTGACAGGTGATCAGGTCCTGTGTTCAACTTCCTTGGCTTAACTATTACCTCAAAGTCAAATTCTTGAAACAACAATAGCCATCTGCAAATTCTCCCCCCCAACACTGGGTTGTTGACTAGGTATTTGAGCGCTGAATGGTCTGTGAACATCTTGAAATGTTTCCCCAGTAGGTAATGTCTAAACTTCTGAAGCGCGTAGACCATTGCCAGACCTCATTGCTCTGTAGTGTTGTAGTTCTTCTCCGATTATGATAACTTTATAATAGAAAATGCTATAGGATGATCCAATTCTCCTGCTCCTGGCTATGCCAGAATAGCTCCAAGTGCTATGGATGATGCATCTATAGGTACGTGGAATGTCTTCTCCCAGTCTGGGAATACTAGTATTGGTGTGGTTACCATATTTTCTTTCAGCGTGTCCATACCGTGTTGACAATCCTCACTCCACTGGAACTTTGTGTCTTTCCTTAGGAATTTCTCCATTAGTGCGGTGATCTGCGTGTACACTTTTATAAATTTTATGTAGTATCCCATGTGTCCCAATGTTTCTCTTAGTTGACGAACTGTTTTTTGTGGTGGAAGGTTAAAGATTACTGCAATCTTGGAAGGATCTACTAGTAAACCTTGCTTGCATACTATATGGCCCAATAGTATCCCAAAAGGTGTTCTGAATATGCACTTCATGATGTTTAACGATATCTGGCACTGCCTGCATCTTTCTAACATCAGTCGCAAGACCTCTACATGGTCTATCAACAGACTATAGACTTTCCAATCGTCTAAGTATACTTCTGGAAACTGGTGGATAAATTCTTTAAATGAAGTTATGAATACTCTAGAAAATATTATTGGTGCATTCTTCAGTCCAAACGACATGACTGTGTACTCCTAGGATTCCCATTCTATAGAAAAAGTGGTCTTGTATCTGTCTTCTGGTGCTATCTTGATTTGGTGGTAGCCTGAGAATCCATCAGTGAATGAGTATGCTTCCTAGCCTCCCACATTTTCGAGGACTTCATCTGTAAAGGGTGTAGGGAAGGGGTCATGTAGGCAAGCATCATTGAGCTTTCTCAGATCTGCATAGATTATTATGCCTCCTTGCTTTTTCTCCTAAACTACCATGGGGCTTATCCATTCTGATTATTCCATAGGTTCTATGATTCCCGCCTCTAGCATCTTGTCAATCTCATCTTTGACTTTTTTCTTATATATTGGATTTAGTCTGTATGTTCATTGTCTGATCGGTCTTGCCTTCGCTCTGAGTGGTATCTTCATTTCACCTAGATCTCCTGCAATGCCCTTCATTTTTGTGAATGTTGCGGGGAACATGTCATTGTACTTGTGGATTAAATCTGTTATGCTTTCTATTCTTTTCTCATCCTAGTAGTCTCCAATACTGGCCATTTTGGGATTCTCGACTGTCCCAACGTTGACTTTCTTCACCTTGATCAGTGCAACAATTACTTCTGATTATAGAGGTGGAACTTCCACTTCTCTTTCACCTTCAAATTATTCAATCTGAATATCGTGTGGATTGTCTTCATCTGGTACTTCTTCCTGCACATGGTGGCATGATTACAGTTCCTTCACTATTTATATGTTCTGTTGTTGTTCTTCTGTTATGAGTTCATCTTCTGTATCCTTAATGAATACCACCCCTCTTATTTGTTTAAGTGTTGCATCTATGTTGGGGTTCTCATGTTCAAATGAGAAAGTGACGGTAAAGTTATGCTGTATTACTTTCCAGCACGTAGTTCCTCTGCATAGTTCCTGGTCTGTATACCAGTTTGTTGGGATGCCCTCTAATGTGTGTATGAAATGATGAGGCCATTCCTCTGGGGGTGTCATTTTCCACAACGCTTTGCACTTCTCCAAGTGTTTCGTTGGTGCCCCCTGTCCATCATATTTCTTTTGTTGGTTTCTTCTTTGTTTTGCGCCAAACCTAATGCGCAGTAACTGCTTACATTGGTACCAGTCCTTGATTATTTCTTTGTGTGTGCCCCACCATCTTGCAGGTGTGGCCTTGAGTGCTATATCTAATGCTTAGAGTCTCTGATTTTCTAACACTTCCTCTTCATAAAGTGTCAATAATTCTTCTAGATCGTTTACCCCATGGAAGCTGGGTGGTTCCCTTATCTCTGTACCTACCCATCTTACTACGCAGTCTATTCTTGCGCATATTCTTGTGGAAACTTCGTGTAGCCCCTGTTGCCAGTTTTCTAAACCCGTATCTGAGTTTGACGCACATGAGGTGATGCTCCCCCAACTGAGTATCCCATCTGCAATTAGGTTTACGTCATCCTCATCTCGTGCAGTTGTTTTGTACAACTGGCTAATTTCCTCCAAGTCCAATCAAGTAGGCTCTACAAACCTTTCCCCTTCTGATGGGTCTAATGGTGCAATGAACTTGTATTCTCCTAACTCGAAGGTCATTTTTCATGTCTTTAAGTTGACTATGAACTGGTTATCAAATGCCCAATCCAAGCTGAGCAATGTTGGGTAAGGTGTGGTGTCGTCCACTATCTCTATTACTTCAAAGTCAGCTTTAGTGCACACTCCATCCAGGTCTACTGTCACTCCTTTTAGTCTCCCAATTGGTAGAACTTTGTGTTGATTTTCCAGTTTCAGCTGAACGGGTGAATATCCTAATGTGGGCTCTCCCATACATTGCCATGTATTTTTGGGTAATACATTGACTTTGGAGCCTAGATCCAGTATGATATCTCCCATGTTGAAATCTCCAATGTTGGCATTCAGCCTGAACTCCCTACTTGTTCTTCTCCTTGTATGTAGGTGATTGACTGTTTTCTATTCTAGCTTTCCTTCTGTCTCTACACTACATCTTTCTAGCATATTTTGTAATACTTTGACAGAGGATGGATCGTTTAGTAATTTTACACATGATTGCAAAAATCCCTTGATTGTACTTACTTGTCCCATGGGTTGCATTTCTTTGGTATGATCCAACGATGGAGGCTTCTCGTACTCTGGTACTTCCTTACTATGCTACGTAGTTGAAGTCGATGCAATGTCAGGCTTCAAAAATTATTTTCTAACTTGCTTAAATATCTCCTTCTTGTTTTGCACATCAAACTACTTCCTTGGTTAGGCATTCTTCTTCACCCATTGGTGTTATATTGGCTCTTGTCGCACTGCGTCGTTTCCTGTTTTAGTGCCTGCGCGTGTAACTATGTTAATGTTTCTTCCTTCATCCCTTTCCTATGCTAAAATCCATTGCACATTTTGATTGTTCTTATTCCTCTTTTCCTGGATCTTCCCCAATAATGTCAGACATTCTTCCATGTCATGATTCGATGCGTGGCAATACATACAAGTCGTTGATGGAAGTGGACATTCTCTTGCATAGTGTCCTGGTTGTTGAAAGTTGTGACATGCCACTAGTCCTCTACCTCTTGATCCAAAGCCTCCTCTTGCTCTTCCTCTGCCTTTGTAGCCAACTCGATCCCCTCATGGCACGTTATACTAAGGCGCCTGGTTATACTGTGCGGTATTGTAGTGGGGTTGCACTGTGTTGTACTGTGGTTATGCTGTGTCATATGGTTGTTGTGCAGTATTATACTGCTGTTGCGCAGTGTTGTATGGGGATGGTACTTGGTTAAAATGAGGTGTGACTTTCCTGGTCATCATTTCTGCCTGCACCCTATATGAATTTGATGTCCTCTCTCTCATCAACTCCATGGTTCTACAGTATTTGTCATCATGGCCTACTGACTTGCCAAAGTTGCAATATGAACTCTTTGGGAATGTCTAGTATTTCTGCATCATTGGGTCGTGATATGGATTGTGGCCCTATTTCTTACATATTTTGCACCATATTCCTCCTATTGGTAACATATTCAACATTCCTGCTTCCATGTATTGTACGAATGTTGGACATTCGTTCTTATGGTGTCCTTTTTTCCTGCATGTGGTACACCATACGTCTTCTCTTTTGTCCTTACTTTTGTTCTGGTTTAGCTGGAATGTTAAGTTATTTAGATCCTCCTTCATCTCCTCGATGGATGGATATGTCTTGTAATATTGGTTTTCTTCCAGTTGTAGGGCTTCTTGCAGAGCCTCTTTCTGTGTCTGAAACTTCTATTGTCACAGTGGATATTTCAAGTGTGGTAATAGTGAATTGATGAACATGTTCCTATGCTGCGTATCTGTCATGACATATTTCAACTTTTCTTTCAGTCACTTGAATGTCTTATGAATATCCCATACATATTCTCCTAGTTTCTGTCTAATTTCTATCATCTCATTCATGTATTGGTCCTCTGAACTTGGCTTCTAAAACTCATTTATCAACAACTTCTTGATATCCCCAATAGTTCTGTTTGTCCCTGGTGGATTGTTTGTGGCTAAACTCATATACCAATCTAGTGCGTGATACCTTAGTGTGATAGATAACTATGCAAATTTAGTTTCCTCGTCTCTGATCTATTTTGCTTCCCAGATCTTTTCACAGATAAACTAGTTCTTTTTCGGGTCCTCCGATGCTTCTCCTTTGAATTCTGCTAACCTGATGGTGGGATCATGTCCTGCCATCCTGAATGTTGAACTACTACCTCCACACGGTGTAGATACTTGAATATTGCTTCCTGAACTGGCTCCCCCAATTGTTTTTCCTTATGTAGATGTACTTCTTGATGTCTTCCTTCTCCCGAAGTTCGATTGTCTAAATGGTGGTGTTCTTCTTGATGTGTTGGTCGCACATGGGTTTCTGGGTTCCACACTGACATTAATATGGATAGGATTGTTGCCTTCTATTCCTGCTCTTGGACCTCTCATCTTCCTCTCATATGTTGTGCACATGATTTCCTCAATCTACTCCATATCCTGGAGATCCTCTACCTCCTCTTCATCACTTTCCAAGCCTTTCGTTGCGGCTATTGCTCTCTTCTTGGTGTTCACCTTGTATTGGTAGGGTACTCCACTGCATGTATTTCCAGCTATCACCATGATCCTATTTATTTGGTCGTTTTCCATCATGATTGAGTCCAAGGATTCCTCCTTCTTTCCTTTATCTCCTTCCATTTCTCATTTTTCTGTCAGTGCTTCCCCCCTTCCCCCATGGAAGTTTAGTTGTCTGACTCCATTGTCATTACACCATTATTATAGAGAAATATCTTAATAGAATTATACAATGATCTAATATACCTTCCTTGAGGGCCACATAGAAACTCTTTCTTTGTTTCACTATATGACTTCATGGTATCAACTATAAATTCTGTTAGAAATCCGACTACAATATTGTTGAGCCAAAATTCTACTGCACGGGTGAATTTGTTATTCACCCATTGTAACTACGTGATCTAAACTGAGTTCCACTCTAACCGTCGGATCTGATTTTTTGCGTGGTTTTCCTTCAACCTCAATATCCACTCCTGCAATAAATATGGAAAATCATAGAAAAATACTTCATGCATATCAATAAACACTTATTTCTCAATATATTTGTGCGGTGTTACTCTAGGGTTTTTGTTATCTTTCTGTGCAAACTCTAGCTCCTTTGTCTTCAATCAACTTTCGATGTCTACCTTTGTGGGATTCCATGGTCTCAACATCCCCTTCTACCGGCACATTCTCTCACCTTTTTGTTGTCCGATCCGGTATTATTTTAACATGCCTTCTGCAGATCTCATGTGCTCAGTCCCATTTCCTTCCAATCAACTAGCAACGTAACCATTTGTTGTTTTTCCATATTCATTTGTTAGTTACAATATTTCTATTTAGTCATTTACTACTACCGATTGACCTCGGTTCATACCCAAGAAACTTCCCAAAAAAATACCTTAAGACTATTGGCCCCTCTGGTTACCCAGAAAGAAACACAAAACATAGAGTGCACTGCCCAGTCTCACCCGAGATAACTCTTATGGGTGGTTGCAATACTTATATGTTTTCAACCTGGGACTGAGCGAGATCTGTATTTGTATGCCTCAACTTTTACTTAATCTATTTAACATCTTGTTATAACATTTATTCTACATATGCATGTAAAATACTAGATCTATTGAATCACTGCATTCATTCACATTCAACAATTAATCAGACACACAGACACATTCATTCAATTCCACAACACAATATTACCATGGTTCACCCCTCCTGGGCTACGTCCACAAAGATCTGGCTCTTAGGATTTTATTATGGTTCGGAAATATATCACACCATGCGTGTTTACATTCTTGGTTCCCAGTCCCCTCAACAGCTCCTCGATCCCTGCGAGGCTGACTAGATCACACCAAGCTCCTCAGCCTGCGATCTAACCCTTGAGATCGAGTCACTCATTCCCTCCTTCTCTCACTAGCTCAAGTATTCATATAGTTCTTAAAGTATCACCTCTCTCTCTTTCTTGTTTGAGCCACCTATATCCCTCTTCTTCTTAGTACTACTTATTTATATTTTCATCTCACCAGCCTTTACAATGTATTACAAAAACCCTAACCCTAGTGTCGTTAGGTATTCCATGTATGCGTGCATGTTTCTTTTCCTTCCAGTTGTCTCTTTCCTCTTGCATGTATTTCTTCCCAAAATAGCCTTTCTTTCTGATTCGACCTACTTCTAATAGTCTCTCTCTCTTTTTTAGAAAAATACATAGTGAAAATCAACTACCTTAATGTAGTCACTACTAAAATAAGGTATGAATATTCATGAGTTGTATGATTTTGAATCCATGAATGAAAAAATAAACCTTTGTCTTTGACTTGGTCGCTTACCTCATGAAAGGTCATTTTTCTGAAAAGCATGGAAAAAACTAACAACTCCTTCAAATATATATCTATGACACAATCAAGCAAATAGTTGGAGGTCAATATAGTGACTTGGTAAGAGAGACTTGTAATATTTGAGCAACACTACCTGCTAATGGGTATTTCCTTGAAGTAGGGAAGAATTGTTTTGTTGCACTACTCACCTACATTGGCAAGAGAAGGAACAATCTAAAAAAATATGTTTAAGTGTTTTTGATACACTACAATGAGCACACTTGTCATTGTAAAACCACTATTAGCAAGCATCTTTTTCCTAGGTTTCCCTTGGTACAACAATAACCAAGAGAGAACTCTAAGTTTGTGGGGGAATATTTAGGACCAAACGTTACTAAGCCTTGTAATCCATTGGAATTCATCGTCGGAAGAATTTCAACTTGCATTTAGAATAAGGATTAGTGGAGTCTTAAGGTACATGCAATATAGTTGTTTCAATTTTACCATGGTACTAAAAAATGGTCTTATCATAAGCCCAACACCTGCAGTGTGTGAGAGTATCATAGGAGAAGAATGGGATACATTCTTTGGAATGAAGAATAACTAAGAAAATATAATACAACTTGGGTAGAACAAACAAGGATATATAGACTCTGACAAATTTGATTTCTTTGAGGGAAAAGTTGGTAGGGTCCAGGTTATTTTAGAGGATTTCCATGAACAATCTACCTTGGTTGTAAATGTAGTTCTAGAAAAACTAATAGAAAACATTAGATTAAATATCAAGGATGTTCAATCGACGATGTACTTTATGTAAGTGTTTCAATAAAAATAAAAATAGAGACATAACTCATGAAAAACTCCACTATGAATAGCAATGCCAATACACTACCGATCAACTATGTATTGGAGGGGTGATTCTGGCATTGATGGGACATATTGTTATTCCCATCAACAAGCAATTATTTTGTTCAAAACCCTTTTTGGGAAAAAGGTCTTCAACATGAAGATCAAACCCTATATTCCATATTTTAAGCTTGCATTTGAGCATTTCTATATTCATTTTGGAGGAAGTGTTGTGATTAATAAGCTTGAGAGGAACTTCCATCGCAAGCCAATACATGTAGGGGATTCTAGGATGACTTTGCATAACTTTGGAAACACTTCTTCAAGATCAATTTGGTATGATCTAAGTTACATTGAGGCTAACGGGAGGATGGGAAAAGGAAATCGGTTTTGGCAATGGATTCAAGTGAAACAATGTTGTTTGGAAAGAACTTAGAACTATGAAACTATCAACTAACCTTTAAGACAACATAAAATCTTTTCCAAAAGATGCATTGTCTTGAATACCCATATTATTACATGAGGATTCATATCCCAGAGAAGTATAGTAAGAATATGTACAAGAATAAATGATGTTATCAGGGAATAGAGTTGGGTTTGTAGCTTTTGGATTGAGAAAAAACCACCTTTCAAGCAGGTATTCCACATCGCTTGCACCAATCAATGTCATATTATGCTTACCCAGACCTGAAACATCAAGTGGGTATTAAGGTTTTCCATCATACTAGAAAATGCCCTAATGTCTTTCAACCAGGTGCAATGCTCTTAGGATATTCATCAAGAAGGATAAAAAATATACATCGATAGCACCACTCTACATTGGAGTTCCTCTGTGACTCATTACATGTTTTAGAAGGACCTGATTGAACCTCTGTGCATATATGATATTGGAATTTTTATCACCATCAGTGGGCCAGCCTACTTCTCCCACAATAATGTGTATGTTAGGGAAGCATGCTTTCTTCAAGACCCAAATTAGATTATCAAGATTTGCATCAAACACATTGGAATATTGTGTTGTCCCATCAATTATTGGTTGGATGGTACCATCAAAGATGGAAAATTCCAAAGGAAAATACACTTTATCATATAAACTCAGAAATGGGTAGATATTGACAATAATAGGTGCATCATTTTCATTTAGAAATTCAATAATTTGTATCATGAAATTACAAATTTATGGCTTGAAATCCCCATCTAATGACAATGGGTTGGTTTTTGGGGAGTTTTACACATCTACATTGAGGGGCACTATCACTTTGATCTGGTCTTCTGAACATGCCTTGTTGAGAGATCGTTGAATATTTTGAAGCCTAGGAAGAGTAACATTCAAATATGTGTCATTATATGTCTCTAGGAAAGGCTCATTTCCAATTGCAACATACATGTAGAGTATATGAATTTTAGCAGCCAATCTCAACACTCTAACAATATTAAAGAAGATAATGTTGAAAAATTGTTTATCTTATAAACCAATTAGATTCCCCTACCTTGTAAGAGTACCTATAAAGTTGTGATTTTTCCAATTTCTCAAATCTACATTACAATATTGTTGTAATCTTATTACAACAAAAGAAACATACTTGACCATTAAAGTGCTTCTTCTAGAAGAAATGAGCATTAATGAAGAGAAGGCCAAGGAAAGGTACATAGCAAGAATATATGAAAAGTGTAACAAATTTAGAGTCTAGTGTCTTGAGAATCTAAAAAAGGTTAAAAACACATAATGCCAAAGCCATGACATAGAATATGGAGGCTAGTTTAATTATCACAAGTAGTTGTGTAGTTTTCTCCATAAGGTTTGCATCCAAGTCTTGCCACCGTTGTTTTGGATCATGTACCCTAATCCCATAAAGTTTTCATATTGTTTCTAGAACAATTTGGTAACATTATGAACTCATTTATTTGATGTGTACTTTCTACAACCAATTTACATGCTCTCCGTAATACCCTTGATTCACTCTATAATTTCCTATTAATAAATAATGATATGATTTCCTTAATTCTTTCTTAGTTGGTCCTTCCTCCCTTGCCAATTTATTATTTATTTTCTTGTTTTGCACGTAAGATGGATCTGGAAAAATTAGGGAAAATCATCACGCACTTCTGTAAATGTGTTGAACCTACAAAAAATATATCTAGCTAGAAAATACCACACACATTTGCAGAGAGAAATTGAGAAAGAAGAAGCAAGAGAGAAAGAAGGGAAGAATTCTCATTAACCGGAATGAATAATGAATAATTTACACATGATATACTCTGTATAACTCAACCAATGCGCACCGGAGGTGAAGCCAATGATCCATAATGGTGTTCTAGGGTGATCTAGACACACACTAGCAGTTACAGGAGTGAACTACAACCTAGTCTAGTCTCTCAGGCAATTACGGGAGTGAACTGCCACCTAGCTAAGTTAACTAGTCTACTAGTCTTCAGTTAACTGACTGAAACAGAGTGAAATGAGGAGGAGATCAAGGAATCATGGGTAATGCACCAATCTGCTGATGATACCAAGGCTAATGTGCATTATTTGTTGAGGATCCAAATGTTGCATGGTAACAAAACCAATGTAACATCTAGACTCCACTCAAATAGTCAAACTAAAATGAAAACTGAAGAGAATATTCTCCCTAGAGGAATATTCTTCCTAAAATATAGGAGACTAGATAATGACTAATAATGAATAATAAGCAAGGAAAAACCTTAGGAAAAAGAAATCCTAATTGTGTGTGAAGTGACTCCAACACCCCCCCGAACATCACTATGGTGAAAATAGAGAATGGGTCCCAACAATGAGGCCATGTTAGGTACCCAATTACAAAAGATACACTGAAATAAAGTGAGGAAAGAGGTAAAACCTCATGGGAAAAACCCACCCTCAAGGTACAATGTATGTAAAAATAAGAACTACAGTTGCTAGGAAACTGTGTCCTTCACTCCAAGACGACTTCACAGAGAATGAAACTTCTGCTCAGTGAAGGTCTTGGTGAAGATGTTTGTCATCTATTCTGCTGAAGGACATAACTATAGGTTGATGATCCCCTCATGTACTAAGTCTCAGATGTAGTGCACGTGGATCTCGATGTGCTTCATCCGTTTCCTTTGAATTAGATCTCTCTAGAACTTCAGAGTGCTCTGGTTGTCACACCAGATGACGATCGGTCGATGAAACTGAATGCCCAACTCAGTGAGAAAATGTTGCAGCCACATAGCATGAATGATTATGTTAACTACCCCTTGGTACTCTGCCTCGACTGAATAAAGAGAAATAACATCATGCTTCTTGCTCGACCAACATATAGGCTCGGAACCAAGACTGAGTGAGTAACCATATGTGGACTTGTGATCAATGTTATCGCCAACCCAGTCACAATCAGTAAACCTTATGAGATCTAATCTAGATTGTGCTGCATAATGAACCCCAAAGGTGATGGTTCCCTATACGCATCGAAGGATATGCTTTGCATTCTTCCAATGTAGTTCATGCGGCTCCTGCATGAACCTAGAAACTGTGCAAACTGCATAGGAGAGGTCTGGTCTAAAGTGTGTGAGATACAACAATCTCCCCACTAGTTGTCTGTACAATGTGATGTCAACTAGTGGAGTGTCCCTGCCATCCTCAAGTTTGACTCCTGATAGGAAAGCAGTCGGAGCAGACTTACAGTATGTCATGTGAAATATCTCAAGGAGATCTTGTGCATACTTGGCGTGAGACAGTTTGATGCCTGATGTATCCTAACTGATCTCGAGTCCAATGAAGAAGTGTAGTGGACCCATGTCCATCATAAAAAACCTGTCATGTAGAATCCTCTTTACTGCAACAATCGTTGAAGTCGAGCAACCTGTGATCAACAAATCATCAAAATACAGAACTAAGAGTAGAAGTGAATCAGTCATCCCGAGCATGTAGACATTCATGTCTGATTTACAACGTACAAAGTTCTGTGACAACAGGTAGGATTCCATCTTGGCATACCATGCCCTCAGAGCCTACTTGAGGCCACAAATAGATTTCTTCAGTCGACATACCAAAGAGGAATGTTGCATAAATCCCTGGGGCTGCTCCATATAGATCTCCTCAAAGAGATCACCATGAAGAAATGAATTCTTCATGTCCATTTGATGGACTTCCCATCCCTTGGTTGCCACAATGGCAAGTGCCAAATGTATGGAATCCATCTTCGCTACTGGAGCGAAGGTATCATCATATTTAATGCCATGCACCTGCTAAAATCCTTGGGAAACAAGCCTAGATTTGTATCTGCTAATCTTTCCATCCGTTGCGCTCTTGGTCCTATAGACCCATCTAAATTTGACAAGTTTCCTTCCAGAAGGAAGGGGAACCAAATCCCAAGTTTGGTTCTCGAGGAGGGAGTTGTACTCCTTCTGCATGGCGGATTCCCAAAATGGATTTCCGACAACCTTTCCATAATACTATGGATCTGAAGACTGAACCAAGAAAATATGCTTAGAGGGAAATGGTTCAGTGGCAGTGAGTGCAATAGGAGGCTCCTCAAAATCATATCGAGTCCTCCTATTATCGACTGAATCACCAACAAGATCCCCTTCATCCTGAAGAGTAATCTGGGCCCACTTGGGCCTCTTCTCTGGCTCAACATCTGCATCTAACTATACTGACTTTGTATCTGGATCATCTGAGTCCTCTAAATCAGAACTCTCATCTGAAGAAGAGTCAGCATGTGCATTCTCATAATCTCGGGTAGGTGGAAGAATGAAGGTGTCTACATGCGGTTGTTGAGGTACATGTGAGACACTTTCCTTGAATTGGACACTTCGCTCAATGATAAACCGGTTCGAGGAAATATCAATAATTATATATCCATTCACACCATAGGGTTATCCAACAAAGATGCACTCTGTTATTTGTGGATCAATTGTCTTCCTCTTTTCAGAGGGCATCTGAGCCCATGCACGTGAACTGAAAATACGAAAGTGGGTCACTTTCGGTTTTAGGCCACTCTAATCCTTGTAGGGGGTCTTATCCTTGACATATCTATGGGGAGATATATTTTGTATGTTGGTTGCACAATTATGTTCTTCGTCCCATAGTCTCTGTGGTAGTAACTTTGCATGTAGCATGCAAGATGCCATCTCTTTTAGAGATCTGTTTTTCCGCTCAAAAACTCCATTTTGTTGTGGAGTATAGGGAACTGTGTGCTGCAATAGAATCTCTGCCTCATGAAAAATATTTTGGATCTCATGATTGACATACTCTTCCTCGTTATCAGTTTCGAGGACTTTGATTTTCTTTCCTGACTGTGTCTCAATTAGGGCTTTGAAATCTTTGAGGTGTTGAAAGACCTTAGATTTTTGCCTGAGAAAGTAAATCCATGTGAAACATGAGAAACCACCAACAAAAATGAGAAAAAACCTATATTTTATTATTTATGGATGCGGAAAAGGACCCATGAGCTCACTATGGATAATATCTAAAGGAGAGGAATCTCTCTGAGTCCTTCCTTTGTCGAATTTCTCTTGAGGGTGTTTTCCAAGAATTCATCCCTCACAGATTCCTTTGGAGAAATGGATGTATGGTATACCATCAACCAATATTTTATTTCTAAGTTATTGTATATATCTGAAATTCAAATGCACAAACCTTTTGTGCCATATCCTACTACTTTCATCATCATGGGCAAGCAGTAAAGCAGAATCTGGTTCAATAAAAACATAAAATGTATACAATCTAGATTGAAGATTTACCTCATTGGTAGTAACCTTGGAATTGGTTTGCATGTCATATATGGCCACTACATTTGGTGTGAATATGAATTTCTTTCCAGTGCCAGAATTCGTCATCTGATATATGGAGAGAATATTGATGGAAAGTTTGGGAACATGCAACACATTCTCAAAAATTCTGTTGGTGAGTTCAATCCTTCCTTTGTCGGTGACCTCGATTGGAGAGTTATCCCCACTAGTACATATGACCAAATTTGCGACGATTTTTCGTTGATATTTCCACACTTATCCATCACAATTTCCACGAAATCCGAGACTTTTTTTCATCGCTATATCCATGATCCAGGTGTTTGTGGAAACATAGACAAAATGATCTCTCCACGTGTCATCACCATCAAAATGGGTTAACCCAATGAATCGTCGAAATTACGACAAAAAATCGTTGCAATTACGAGGCACAACCATGGTGATTACGATGAAACTTCGTCGCAATTGAAACAAAAGTTTATACCAAGACAAAAACTTATGACACAGATGTTGTAGGTGCGACGAAAAACTGTTGCAAATGGCGACGAAAATTCGTGGCAATAGTGACGAAAATTTATGTCAAAACCAAACTTACGACGTAGATGTTGTATGTACGACGAAAAACCGTGTCAAATTACAACGAACTTTCGTCTGTATTGCCACGATTGTTCAAAATAAAAATTGGCTTCTGACAAACTATCATCGATACTGCGACGATTGTTTTAAGTTTAAAAAAAAATAATAACACAAGATAGTAATGCCATATTACAATGTCTCTACTTTCTCAAAAAGATGCAAGAAGTTATTTTTAAAAACAACTTAGGATAGCGATTTGTCCTAAGTGGGATGGTGACCTTGGAATTCAACAAGATAGGAAGTAATTCATTGATGACAAGTGTAGCAGGTGTGCAGGTCCACAAGTGTAGCAGGTGTGCAGGCCCACAGGTGTAACCGGCATTTCTATTGAAAGATGGATGTTAGAGAAAATGTGTAGATATTTTAGATTGAACAAGATTATAGTGTATATATATATATATCCCATACAAATAATCAAGGCACTAATCAACCAAATATTGGAAGCATGTGTTATCATGAAGTTGGATTAGAAGTAAGGATACCAATATGACAATGTACACAACGAATAATTTGGAATATTACATTCAAAAAAACACATGGATTGCATGAGTGAGTCATTATGCAATTTATATTACACAATACTATGACAACACTTCTAAGATTTATGGATGATATCTTAAAACCATTTCTCAAACACCTTTATTGTAGCCTCCTTGGATGATATTTTGACTTTTAGCAAGGTTTGGGAAGATCATTTGAAACATTTGGAGATTATATTTTTAACCCTTCAACACAATTAATTGCAAGCCAACATGAAGAAATATGAGCTTGGAAAGCAATTATTGTTGTGTATGGATTTTGTAGTTAGAGGATGTGAATTTTGTTTTGACCTAAGAAATATAAAATTCATTGTAAATTGGTTGATCCCAGATAATTTAATTGAACCAAGGTAATTTATGTGTAGTAGATATAATATATTCTCAAGAAACTTTTAATCCACACTCTAGATGATAATGTATATAAGTTGAAGAGAAGTGTATCCTTTATTTACAATTGCATGGGTATCCCAAGGATATAAATCAAACATTGGTTCATTTGTTGTGAGGCTATAAAATCCCAATATTTGGGAAGATTGTTTGTCATTTATATATATCATTGTT
>ML783105.1:857200-878761 GCA_009831015.1 Picea engelmannii
GAAATTTGGACATTTGAACAAAAATTTACAAGTTAAATGAGTACATCAATAAAAAATAACATACTAACCTTGCAAGTTCAAAATCCGAGCTATGTAGATCGAGAATTGGATTTTTTCAACCGGTGGGTGACGGAAAAAATAAAAAGCTCAAACAAAAGCTAAGAACAGTGTCGCAACTATAGTAATTGTGTTGCAAAGTCTCTTAAAGTCACGTATATATAGATCAAATAGGCAACTAGCCATTAACACCGACCAATGAGATAGGAAAAATTTTCGTCGCTATTGCAACAAAAGTTCATCGCAATAGCGACGGAAATCCCGACTAGATTAAAATAAGATTTTTGTGGATATTGCAACGAACTTTCGTGGCAATAACAATGAAAATCTCGCCCTGTTTAAAAAAAAAGATAAAACTAGTGGAAGCATGGAAAAATTCCATGGAATAATCCACCCATATGTAGTAGTGCCCCCATCAGAATAGGAGGACCTTTGAATGCATCCAATGAAGAATAAACTATTTTTGTGGCAGCCATGTGATGTGATGCTCTTAAATCTACGATCCAAGCATCGAGAGAGGAGTTGATGACAATCAAGGCATGGCTAGAATTTTCTTTATTGGGATTCTGATATTCTGGCTTCTTCTTCTTGGCACCCTCGGGGATGTGATATCCAAGGTTGTTTCTTTGAAGTATTTGAGTCACTAGATCTATTTTTTTTTCATGCATGTGGATTCTGGATGGAATCCTTTATGGAAGTATGTGCATTTCTCCCCTTTTCTTCCCTTTCCACCTTTGGATCTGGAGGCATCGATGAAGGGTTCTGAGTACCCTTCCTTCTTCGGATTTGCATGAGATTTCCTTTTGTATTTATCTTTGGATTTATAATATTTATGGATTCCATCTTGCACAATAAGTGCATGCGACTTTGGGCCTTTGATTTTTCCCATGTTGATGAGCTTGGTTTGCTCTTATGTCAGGGATTCAATAAATTCCTCAAGAGAAGGCATATTCCAGGTGTCTCCAAAGATGAATTTGACTGAATGGAATGTGGATACAAACAAAAATAATTTAGGACCAAGTTTGGAGAGAATGGTGAGAACCATTTGTTTCTCCTCCTTAGATTTATCAACCCTGCAAGCTTTGAGTTGCAACAGTAAATCCTTGAATTTTGTAAATAAATATTGGATATTGTCGATGCTTTTTGGATCCAATGTGAGCAATTCCACCTCGAGCACGTGTCCCATTATCTCATCATGTTTTCCAAAGACCCCTTCCAAGGTGGTCCAAGATTCATTGAGGGTTTTACAGGAAGATATATGAAAAAGGAGATCGAGAGAGATGACACTGCAAATTGTTCTGAATGGTTCATTCATTTGATTTAGATACTTGGATTTCTCTATGGATGATGTTGGTTTTGTGTCTGTATTCAAGGTTAACCTATAAAATCTTTTGGTTCGAAGATGTATCATTATTCTCTCCTTCCATGCAAAGTAATTGTAAGGTGTAAGAATGAATTCTTTTGGGAATTCCATTTTTTCGTTGTCTTCAATCTTTGGTACCTGCAAAAATAATTTGGTGTAGCTTTTTCTTAGTAGTTCGTCGGCTCTGATACCATGTGAATGTGTTTAACCTACATAGTGTTAGAAACAATAGATGTTCTCATTTAACCATAGACAATATAGCAATATTTTCACCCAACCATAGGTCGAAGCCACCCTCGAGCACCTTAACCTTGACAGAGAATGATTCTGGAAGAAAACCCTAGTCCTAATAGCCAATCAATGTAGTGTACCTCTCTCCAGAGCTATCATACTAGGCATAAATTTCAAACCATAACCAATATAAATTCCAAGCCTAAACCGAGAATACAGGTTGCAGTAGTTGCAGCTGCAGTTACTCTCCAGACTTGTGCACTTACCCAGTTTCTACAGTGCACACTCTTGCATTTCTGTAGTTGCGAGTTGTATCCTTAAAATGAACTTTGACGTCTTGTATTTATATTGTTTCTCCTGAGTTGTTTGAGTTGAATTCTCATTATGGAGGCTAAACACTCAATAATAAATATTCTTTTGAGCTGACTTGCCTCCTAGGGTTATTATCCATGCTTTAGGGTTTCTTCTTGCTTCCTGGAATATTCTATTCTTGTCAGGGTTACACATGGAGGTTAATACCTCCCACAACTACCAACAATCCCTCCTAATATCAACACTCCCTGCTAGCTAATATCAACACTCCCTCCTAGCTAGGGAGGTATTGAAGGCAATGGTATTGAGCACAAATATATCATTCAACCCGTAGGATCATCATAGTCATACATGCTATCTCATGATTAGATCACGAGCACCATCATCACTATCAGTATCATTTGATAGAATCAACTGCATCATCTCTCGAAGCCATACTCCATCTGAGTAATCAGACATGATGTTGAATAAGTCACTCACTCCATAGAGTGATACAAGGACCACTAATCTAATCTGGAAATACGTCCTAGAAGAATGACTGTCCCAACAGATGTTGAAATCTACGCCATGGGCTACATAAACTATTCCTGTAGGAATGTTAGTCTAGGACTATTTTCTAATCGGGTCATATGTACCATAGAGATATGTCTCAACCTATATTCCTTAGAAAATATTGGTCCTGAACCACTTTCCTAATCTGGCCACAATCTGTGCCTTAGGAAAATACTAGTCCATGACATGTCAACAAACTGTCAACCTCGACCATTCTCCATAGAGAGAATACATGCACATGAACAATCTATTATATATGGACCATTCTTTTGCCTGGATAATGTTTTTCCACGAGCACACTGACTATCCATCTATCTAATAATCATTTTCAACACCACTGATAGTATACATGAAAATCATAACAATGACATTCAATAGAACACAACTGTGTCTATCCATAGTAGTACACAACTACAATCCAGTGGTACACTACCACACCAAGTAGAAAACGACTACTTAATCAGTGACACATAGTCACAACTAGTGGAACACATCTACCAAAGTAACATGCATCTATTGTCCAGAGACATACAATATCCATAGAAATCATATCATATGATATCAACCTACACATAAAACAATATCATGATATAAACTTAGTCATCTGGGCCATTCTTCCACTCACATCTATGAGATATGGAAGAGCATCTTTCCTCAGAAAGTAAAACATCAGCCATGGGATATATGGACTATTCTTCTCAAGCATAGAAGAATAAATATTCTTGATTTCTGATACTGGACCATTCACTTAACTGGGCCATTCCTTTGGCACTAAACATAGTGAAACCTTGATAGAATGAGTCTTCCCTAGGGACTACATGTCCCTGATTGTTGAACCTAGACCATTCACCTAACTGGGCCATTCGTCTGGCACTAAACATAGTGAAACCTGGAGAGAATGAGTTTGACCTAGGGAATGATTGTCCAGACCATTTTCTAATGGAAATGACTATCCTACACCAACCTCCAAAATGAACCATTCTTTGAAACTTCTCACAACTTTGAACTTCGAAAGAATGACTGCCTGACGAGGCAAACCATTCTACTTGACCACTACTCAGAGTGATTGCCAAGAAGAATGATTGTCCTAGACCATTCCCCCACACTGGCCACAAGGGGAATCGTTGTCTATGGTACATCAACAATCTATCAAACCATTTCCATTACGAAAATGACTGTCCGATCTAGACCATTTTCCGAACTGGAAAATGCATGCCCGTCAGAAATATCAAACCACTTTCTGAACTGGAAATGAACTGCTCATCCTGGACCATTTTTCGAATTGAAAAATGATTGTCCATAAATCAATAACACATCAGTGATCCCTCCCAAACTGGGAGTAATCTCGTCCTTTGTCAATAAGGAATTCGTCTCCACAAGCCCTAGCTTGCAAACTTTTCATCTTGGATAGAGGTTTTACCAGAATATCTGCTATTTGCTCATATGTGGAGATATATTGGAGAACCACATCATGGAGAATGTAATGCCTGATCTCAATGTACTTTGGTTTGTTATGGAACACTGGTTTTATTTGAAGGCTTCATGTAGCTCTGATCATTACAATATATATCATGGTTGAATTCAACACTTTTGTTTCCTGCTAGCTCATGACATCGTGGCAAGGCTCAAACTGAAACATATCCAAGTAGCACTTCTTATATCATCATGAGAGTTTTCCATGGATTATAAATCCATCATCCCAAACTTATGAGTAATTATTCTGATATCTCTGTCATAGAAATTTCTCACCATGCTTTTGTTGTATATGAGATACTCTGCATCAAGTTGTTTGAATCCATACAAGGTCTTCTTATATCTGCATACATGGGTCTCTTTCTGGTATACCTCAAAAACTTGATATTGCTTTACATAAGATTTCTTCCTCAAATTATCTATTGGGAGAGATTTATTTTACAACCAATTGATGTAAACTTCAATCCATGGATATTGCAAGAGATATAATAGCTTAGATAGAGGTGTATTTGGTTTACGGAAACATGTTGTTATCATAGTCTTCTCCTCCTTCTGGAAGAACCTCTAGTTCTGAATCTCGCAATACTTCTATTCATAATCCTTTTTCACAATTTCTTACATATATTGTTCTTATCATATGTTTCATTACTTTTGCTTGATTGCTTCTAGTGGGTTCAAACCAAGTTGGTAGTCTTGTGATTCTCAGTATAATGACTGGTTGTTATGGATTTTCTTTCTCTCTTGGAATCTTGATGTTCTTCCTCATGTTTCTCTTTAGCTCTTTGGTCCATGGATTTTTCTATAGATTCCATGCCCTCAGGGAGATTCCAACTTCCTTATTTCATCATAGGATCATGAATGTAGATGGAAAACCAGGGACACTTTAAGGCTTCTTTTCGAAGAAGACTTCTTCTAAAGTCAAACTGAACACGTGTTGCTTTTCATGGCTGATATTATCAATGGGCACATGGATAGATACTTCAATGGATCATAATATTTAGGATTAGCTCCCTCCTAATCCTTGATTCATGCATGAATGCATGATCTTCTTTTGAAATTATATAATCAATTGCCCCCATCTAAGAGAGTCCACGCTTTCGTCTGCATCCCTATTGCCTTCCGCAAAGTATTACAAGTCTTTTTCTAATTTCCTCTTGATTGTTGACTTCTTTCTGTTTTTACTTCTTCCAGGTTTCTTCAAGTTTGATTCTGATTTTGGCTTATCTTGCAGTTGTTACTTATGTAATAGCTTCCACATGAATTGTTACCAAGGATTTTCAATGTGCTTCATCTTTTCACGTGTATTTCTTAACTTGTAGTCATTGTGATAGAAATCCTTATCTTGTTATTCTTCCATAGGTATTTTTTTCACTTGAACATCTTATATTCTAAGAAATAGTTATGAAAGATATGTGCATAAACTATGTAAACATGGTATGTACAAGAACTATGAAGAATATTTCTACCTTGTTTTTAGAAGAAGATTTTTTTTTTGTTCTGCTTGGCCTTCTTTGAGGGTTCCCTTTCTTCGAAAACTGATGCTTCGTGTGTTTCCTTGATTTTCTTTAACTTGGGACAATGATTCTTGTAGTGACCATATTTTCGACAGTTGAAGCATTGTATTTTTGACATATCTTTCTCTTGATTTGGTTTCTTCCTTGAGCCAAACTTCTTTTTATTCTTGAAATTCTTGAACCTTACTGTAAAGGCTTGATCATGGTATTTATTTTGGGGTTTCTCTTTTGCACTAATCCTTGATTCTTCTTGTGCACAACAAGTCCAAATTTCTTCAAATGTGGGATAGTCCTTACTTGTGTTCATGCTTGTGGCAAATGCATCCCATGTCATGGGAAGATCATTGAGTACTATATTTACCAGTTCCTTCTCTAAAATGATTTCTTCAATAGATTGTAGTTTATCTCTTAATTGAGATATTCTCACAAAGTAATATGTTATGTTGTCATCATCATTCATTTTCATGTCACGTAGTTCATTCTTCAGACTCATTACTTGTCCAATGTTTCTGACTGAGAAGAGGTTAGTTAGGTCATCGTACATCTTCTTAGATGAGTCAAGATGAGAGATGTAGGGTATCAAGTGGTCTTTTACATAGTCCACTATGATACTCATGGAATTGATGTCACTGTCCTTGAACTTCTCCATAATTGCAACATTCTGAGGTTCCTTGTCTTTTCCTTCTTCAAACTGTGGTTCCACGATATTTCCTTTCACAATATCCAACACTTTATTCTTGGCAAGGATGAGATCAATCCTTGTCTTCCATGCTCTAAAAATAGAATCCCCTTCTAACTTGTTTTCTAACTTCATAGAATAAGGCATGACTTCTTTGACTTGGTCAATCTTTGAAAAAAAACTAAAACTTGGCATCTTAGCTTGCTAAGAGTACCAGGAGGTGCGTTGGGTTAGGGTGCACTAGGATATCCATAAATTAGGTCAATGTCTTCCCTTAAGATGCCTCAACAAGAAGGTTAGGGTTTCGTTGTTGCAACAAAAAATGACTGCAACTGCAACTGTAAATGAGAAAATCCTCCCAATCTATCTTCCAATGGTTAGACTGTCTGAAGATAGTGTGGGCCCATAACCTGTTAGAAATAATAGATGTGCTCGTTTAACCATAGATGATATAGCAATATTGTCACCCAACCATAGGTTGAAGCCACCCCTGAGCACCTTAACCTTGACAAAGAATGATTTCGGAAGAAAACTCTAGGACTAATAGCCAATAAATGTAGCGTAACTCTCTCCAGAGATAGCATACAAGGAAGAAAGTCCAAACCATAACCAATAGAAATTTCAAGCCTAAACTGAGAATACAGGTTGCAGTAGCTACAACTGCAGCTACTCTCCAGACTTGCGCACTTACCCAATTTCTGTAGTGTGCACTCTTGCATTTCTTCAGTTGTGATTTTTATCCTCAAAATGATTCCGGAAGAAAACTCTAGGACTAATAGACAATAAATGTAGCGTAACTCTCTCCAGAGATAGCATACAAGGAAGAAAGTCCAAACCATAACCAATAGAAATTTCAAGCCTAAACTAAGAATACAGGTTGCAGTAGCTACAACTGCAGCTACTCTCCAGACTTGCGCACTTACCCAATTTCTGTAGTGTGCACTCTTGCATTTCTTCAGTTGTGATTTTTATCCTCAGTTGTGATGTATTGTATTTATTCTGTTTCTCCTGAGTTGTCTAGGCCGACTTCTCATTCTGGAGGCTAAACACTCAATAATAAATATTCTCTTGAGTTAACTTGCCTCTTAGGTTTATTATCCATGCTTTAGGGTTTCTTCTTGCTTCCAGGAATATTCTATTCTTTTTAGGGTTACACGTGGAGGTCAATACCTCCTGCAGCTACCATAATATCAACACACATAATAGATCTAACTAGAAAATACCACACACATTTGCAGAGATAAATTGATAAAGAAGAAGCAAGAGAGAAAGAATGGAAGAATTCTCATTAACTGTAATGAATAATGAATAATTTGCACATCATATACTCTGTATAACTCAACCAATGCACAATGGAGGTGAATCCAATGCGCCATAGTGGTGGTTTAGAGTGATGTATACACACACCAGCAGTTACGGGAGTGAACTTCCACCTAGTCTAGTCTCTCAGGCAGTTATGAGAGTGAACTGCCACCTAACTGAGTTAACTAGTCTACCAGTCTTCAATGAACTGACTGAAACATAGTGAAGTGAGGAGGAGATCAGGTAATCAGGGGTAATGCATCAGTCTGGTGATGATACCAAGGATAATTCACATTAGCTGGTGATGATCCCAATGTTGCATGGTGACAAAACCAATGCAGCGTCTAGACTCCACTCAACTAGTCAAATTGAAGTGAAAACTGAAGAGAATATTCTCCCTAGATGAATATTCTTGCTAAAATATAGGAGACCGGATAATGAATAATAATGACTAATAAAAAATGAAAAACCTTAGGAAAAATAAATCTTAGGTGTGTGTGAAGTGACTCCAACAACTTCCTTTGGAATGGTGGTAATGGAGACACTACAAAATTCTCCCTAGGCATTTAGAAGAAAATATGCAAACCCATAATGTGTGGAGGCTTTGAAATTAAAAAAAATAACTGGTTGAATAGAGCTCTCGGGGCCAAGGTTATTTGGAAGCTAGTAACTAGTAAACTCTCCCTTTGGCAAAAGATCATCCTAGAAAATATCATTGTAATGTACCCACTTATTAAATAATCAAAATAGGACTATAATTTTATTTTATTTTTCATCAAGGAACAACCCAACCACTATGACCAAAGATCTCATGAAAATTACATGTTAAAGGGTACAATGCCATGGTTCCTTTAGAGTAACATATTGTCAACATTCTACAAGTCAAAATGTACCATAGTTGACCTGTATAGTCACACTACACCAACATGCATGTATCACATCATAAAAAAACTATCCATGAGGATAAAGGGATCTAATTAGTAAACAAATAGTCCCTAGCTTAGACCTTAATGCATAATGGTGAACACAAACTATTTTCTTACACCCCATCTATGTTGCTTGAAAGAGGCATTGTAGAGAGAATATTCATCTTTGGATGGAAAATGGTAAGGGTAAAGTCCAAATGGGTGATCCAAGATCCCAACACTCTCAACTGAATCATGTTTTTTTTTTTCATATCCCATCAGTAAAACCATTTTTTACTATTTCTTTATGTTTCATGTGGTGCCAACACTTGGCCATCCCATAGTATCTTATGGGTCTCACCATCCATCCACAAAACTTGTCCCTCTCCCAAAACTAGGCATAACAAAGGTTCTTATGTTTTCTAGATCCCTTTCATTGTCATGTTTATGCTTTGGGAATTCAAAAGAGGGGTCAAAATTTACATGCAATCATTCTCAACTACACACTTTAAACCTAACTTAGGGTTTTGAGTCTTGACACATAAGAGTAATAATCCTCAACAACATAATGTAAACTTAAACTAGGGCCTTGACAAACAAGAGCCTTAGCACAACTTTATAGCATACTTTGTTGAAATCATATAAGACCATATATAATCCTAAGTCTAAACATAGAATCGTAAGATGAAAGAAAATATCATTACCCTATCTCTTTTCACTAAAACAATGTAAGATAGTAATGTAAATCCTCATTAATACTTTACAGTTTCAATTCCACTCCTTTTGAATTGACATCGACATTGGGGTCCCATGTGAATTTATCCAGTAAATGTGAAAGGTTTTCATCATTTAGGATTACTAGAAACCCTTGATTTGGTAGCCCAATTATGATATGGAACAAATTTGCATCTATCAATATATTATCAACTAACTAAATTATTCTTCTATGTAATCATTAATAATAAACTTTTCAACCTCTTGCATAAGTTTTCAAATATTTAAACTTGTGACATGTTTACAATATTATGGATATCATCTTCAAAAAAACAATTCCACCTCTTCTCTCCATTTCTTTCTTCTTAGTTCGGTTTTTTTTTTTTTTAAATCTAAAAAAGGAAAAGGATTCTATTATATTCACAAAAATGGTACAAAAAGAGCAAGGGGGTCTACCATTAGCTGAAATCAACCCAAATCCTTGACAATGTCATCATCATGAGTCTTCTACTTAATAGAGAAGAACATCTATAGTTCTAGATCTTGGGTCTTGTAGCCGTAAAAAAATTCTATACTAGGGATAAGAGTTTGATGCCTAAGCTGCCGACTATTTTCCTGAATTAAAAAAAAGACTTGACCCACAGTCTAATTAAAACAAGAAACAGAGACCAATTAACCTAGTTCATACTTCTCCCTGGGAGTTCTTGCTTGGAGTTGGGGTTCCTACGTGAGCCTGAATGTCCCCCTCGAACTGAAACTCGTCCACGTCGATTGGGCAGTTAATTGACCCCTTAGGCTGACAGGGATTGGTGGAGGTTTTGGAAACTGAGATCTCACTCTGCTTCCAATTAGCAGTACCAGAAAAAATATCACATATTTGGACAAAACATTTTGAGCGTCTTCCAAGGAATTATTTTAAATTCGTTTGTCGTCCCTCTTACTGAATAAGTGCACCATCATAAACAAACGAGCAATACCCATCGTCATCCCAGAGCCATCACTGCCGCAAATGATCCAAAAATGTTTGTGATCCTTCGTCATCTCCTCGAATGAATGTTGTGTACTAACTCTTGGGATGCCCTTATGGTTCCCATGCTTTTCCATTATGGATGGATATATGTTCTTTGGGTCTCAGTCACATAGGTTTTTTAATGAGGGTAGTCTGCTTCAAGCATGAACCAATATTCCAATTTTTAAAAATGATGGCTTCATGCTCCTCTAGTTCTGCATATTGCATTAACCAGATTGATGCTACTATGGATTCTTGTAAGTTGGTACAGATGATGTGTTAGAACTATTCATTGGTAAGGAATTTGTTTTTGAAAATTATTCTATTTCTTTTTTTCCAAACGTTCCACAACAAGAAGCCTTTCACTCAAAAATTTCCATCACCCTGTGCTCCCCATCTAATGATATCCTCCCTTGTTCTTATTTTTAGTTGTCACTCCCTCCATACTTCCTGCATTTTCCTTTTCCTGTCTTCTTTCCATAGTATTGTGCAATCCTTCAGGGGTTTCTAAGTTCGGTTATGTGGGTTCATCATGCCCTGTCGAGTAAACCAGTATTGGTGAATTCTTGTCCATCCTTCCCATATCATTTTCTATCTCAGAGTTTGAAAATGATTTGAGTGCCCGAGGGTGGGGTGTTTATCCCATGCATCATCACAAAAGAGGGATGGATGTCCATTATATATCTCCCAAAAACAATGATGTTGGACCAGTCCTCGATTTTTCCATGCATTTTTCCATATTAAGGAACCCACAATGTCTCCTTAGCTCAGATCAACTCCTCCCGGGGGATCTATAGGGCATATTTAATTTTCCAAATATTTTCCCATAGGGAATTAAGATTTTTGACCCATATCCACCATAGTTTAGCTTTCAGCGCTTGACCAACTTCTTGTGGCTCTGTAATTCCTAGTCCTCCTTGATCCTTAGGCTTGCATATATTCTTCCATGCCACTAGAGCCCATTTTCTCCCCTTAGTTTCCCCTCCCCAGAGGAAAGAGCATTGTTGGTTCCTGATTTTCTTTAAAATATTCTTGGGAGCGACCAAAAATGGGAAAATATACATCGGTATCGACATTAGGACTGATTTAATTAACAATATTCTCCTTGGGAGAGAAATAAATCTACAAGTGTAGCTAGATAGTTTGGATTTTATTTTTTCCAAAAGCTCTTCCCAGGATGCATTGCGAAGAGATTTGGATAGGAGAGGGTGCCCCAGGTATTTGGAGGGAAGGGATGCCTATTGGAAGCCTATGAGGAAGGAAATGTTTCTTTGGATTGGTTGGGCTATATTTAAGACAAATATTTGAGATTTGTTCAGGTTGATTAGGGTCTCAGAGGCCTTGTTGAATAAATCCAGAACATTTTTAAATGTTACAGGTTCTCTTACAGTCATTTGGCCTATCACGAAGGTATCATCTACGAACTACATGTGTGATAGAGGATCTTCGAGGGAGTGCGAGGATATACCCTGGATGGAGCCATCCATTTTAGCATGTGTTATACTTCGGCCCAGGCCCTCCACCAGGATAATATAAAGAATTTAGGAGAGGGGGTCACCTTGTTTGAGGCTTCAAGAGAGGTTGAAAGTTATGGAGGGGGTTCCATTCACCAAGATGGAGAAAAAGGCCAAGAAGACCAAGTTTAAGAACCACTTACCCCAATCCTCCTTGAATCCAAACACTTCCATCATTTTCCTAAGAAATTCCTAGTTCATATGATCATAGGCTTTAGACATGTTCAACTTCATCATCATCCATGCTTTCCTCGTATAATTGAGGGAGTGGATGATCTCATGAGCCACCACTATACCATCCAAGATTTGCCTCCTCTCCACAAAACCCCCATGTTCTTGTGAAATAATGATGGAAAGGATGGGCTTAAGTCTAGATGCTATTAACTTAGTGACAATATTATAAATGACATTAGAGAGAGAAATATGATGAAACTTATCTACATTAATGAATTCCTTGGCCTTGGGGATTAAGGTAATGAAAGTGGAATTGAAGGCCTATAGGATGGATCTAGACATGCGAGACTCCTCAACCACTTCCCAAATATCCCATATTAGGACCGACCAACTTGCCTGAAAGAAATCAGTGGTAAATCCATCTGGTCCTGGGGCTTTCCTAGAGGCCATGCATTTAATTATGATTTCCACTTCATCCAAAGACGTTGGTCTTATAAGACTTTGGTTCTATTATGGGGAGACTAAATTGAGGATGGAACCTATGATCTTATAGATGGATTCCTCCCTGTGATGGTATGGCTTTGTCAACAGATGATTGAAGTAGTTTGTTAGTTCTTCCTCAATGTCCTCTCGAGTTTCCTTGATTTCTTCCCCCCGTCAATATGATGGATGCTATCCTATTTCTTCTTCTCCTTTGTAGGAGGGAATTGTGGAAAAAATTGTTATTCTTGTCCCCCTCTTTGAGCCAGTTGATTATAGACTTTTGTTTCCACAACATTTACTCTTGTTTATCTCTTTTGATTAGTTCCATTCATATTTCTTCCTCCCTTGTGGTTGCATCCTTCGAATGAATCCCCTAAATAGCCTTCTCTTGGATCTCCTCCTTCTATGATTTCAGTCTCCTTTTCTCCTCAAAGATATTTCTGAAGACCTCCTTGTTCCATGTCTTAATGAGTTTGTGCACATGTATGATTATTTGTTGGAACTAGAACATATTTGTTACATATAAATTATTTTTCTCCTACCACCAGATTGTCAGGTTCTTTTGCAAGTTAGGGTGTTCCAACAAAACAATTTCAAAGTGTAAGGGTTAGGGCCCCTGCCTCAATATTTTCTTCCATTATAAAACAATAGGCAAATGGTCCATCCCAAAGTAGGGTAGGACATATGCAGAGATAGCTTGCTTTGATTGGAAAAAATTTCAGAGACTAAGAACCTATCTAGACGCACCTCTATCCTCTTGTCATTGCCTCTTTTTTTTTTCCAAGTGTACATACCACTCCTCATGGGAATATATATTAATATGAGGTGCTCTATCAGTGTCCCAAAGGCTTCATTATTTGGATCCAATCTTTTGGATCCTCTCTTTTTTCTAGTAAATATTTAATCATGTTGAAATCCCCTCCCACGATCCAGGGTTTTTGTTGCATGGTGGTGCCTAAGAAATTTAACTCATCTAATAAATCCCTCTTTTGACTTGGGGCTTAGGGGCCATATGCATTTGGGACATACCGATGCTCTCTCATTCCTATGACTTTGAATTTTAAAGTTAGGATCCACTGACGCACTGAGTGAGCCTTGACCTTCAAAGTCTCTGGATCCCATAAGATGGCTAGTCCTCTTGAGGCCCCTTCTACTTCAATCGCTTGCACTACACATACTTTCCAAACTTTATGGGTTATCCTTCTCATCTTTCCCATGTCACATTTTGTTTCTTGTAACATAATGATCTCTTCTTTCTCTTGGCTGATCTGATTTCGTAACATCCTATGTTTAGATGGTGCATTAAGTCCTCTCACATTTCATGAAATAATGTTTGTATTTAACACTTTGGTTGGGAGGGGGAATAATTATCTGATAGGCCTACCACTTGGACTGGATCTACCAATAGGGAAGTCATTTCCTTTATTTTTTGTTTGTGAGGCTTTCTTCCTATCTTCCTTTCCTCCCCAAGAATCTTTTTCAGAGACTTGAGGGGGTTAGTTTTGATGCCCATTTTTCCAGTGGTGGATTATGGGGAACCTTGGGAGGCTCCCACCCATTTTCCTTTCAACAGATCCCTTTGCAGCTTACGTAGTCGGTGGATTGGCATGCTATTTAATTTTTTTTCTCCATGTGTTGCTCTTAGAGCTATCATATCCACCTCTACTTCCTCCAGATCCATGTCCTATGCTATTTCAACTTCTGATTCCTCCTTCGACTCAGATTCTAGGTCATGGGTATCTTTAACCTTTGCTTCCCCTTTTGCAAGATGCTCTTTCCCTAGATTTAAGGAGGTCTTTCTTATTTTTGGTATTTCCTCCCATTTTGCGGTGGTATTCTTTGTGTCTTCCTTCTAGTCATTTGATTTATCATCCCCCCTTGGTTCACTAGTCTCCCCCCTCCAAGGATTGGAATCTGTTATCATTTTTCTTCTCCGAAGTCGTCCCTCGTTGTTTAGTTTCCCTTCTACCTACCTTTCTCTTGCTTGGGATTTTCGAGAAACCCTCCTAATCAATTTCCTCTTTTGATTTGTATGGGTTTGTAGTATTTTGGGGGAAATCCTTGAAAAGGTGACCATGAACGTGGAAATTTCTACACGAGAATGGGATATGCTCATATTCCAGAGGTTGAGTCCAATCATTGTCTTGGTATGAAACTATGATTGACTACAGTAGGGTGCCTTCTACATTCATGTAAACATAAATTCTAGCATAGGAAATGTACCTAATTGATTTGGTGACTTCTGAGACTTTGATGAAGGATCCCAATGTGTTCTCGATTCCCTCAAGGATTTCGAGGTCCCAAAATTATTGTGGCAGCCAGTACATTTTGATCCACACTGGTGTTGTTGTGAAATCCTCTTTCTCCGGTGAAAATCTCTCAGTCCAATAACTCATGTGCAGGGTGATTGAAATGAATAAATACATACCTTCTTCAAAGACTGTGTCCCTGTCTCCTGTTTCAGATAATATGACTATTAAAAACCTTTAGATCCTAGTTGTAGGTCAATTTGACCCTTCACCTTCCAGCGAGACTTCATCCAGATCTGTAAGGCCTTTTTTGAGGGCCGAATTCTGATGAATTTCCCTATAAGTGCATATTCCTTCATCCATTAGATGTAGTTCTTGATACTTGCGGATGTGATCATGTATCTTGGATTTTCGCTTGCTTTCTCCAAACAATCATTCTACAGATGCTTTCTCTCTCAGTCCTTGTTTGAATCTTTTTCGACCTAATCCTTTGGATATATCTGTCCCTTGCTTGCACCCCCCATTTCTACATCTCCCCTCTATGACTTTGGGATACCTGTTATAGCATCCTCAAAGTACTTTTTTATTGTTGCTAACATACCCTCCCCGATTTCTAGGATTTCCTTGTGTTCTTCCATCCCCACTGTGAACTTGTCGTTGCAGATCTGTACCCTCTGAACACCCCCTTACAGAGAGTCGTGTACCCTTAGCACGTTTAGAACCCTAGGTGCTCACCCTGCACCTTCTGCCTCCATTCTCTCGTCCATAGACTATATCCTTCTTAATTAAGTTCTTACAACAACTATCATTCCCCATTTTTTATATGAATTCCAATAATATGCCCACTTAAAGTTCTTCAATTTTGACATTTTTGACATTTTTTATTCTTACTTTTATATGTGATTTTTTAGATTATTGTTGTATTTGAGTGGTAATTATGATCAATGCTTTTCTTAATCTCAACATTTATTAGTTACATAACAATTCCACAATTTCCTTCCACCACCCTTACTCTTCAGTTGCACATCATCCTTTTACTATATAATATTGTGTAAATTCCCTAAATCTATATAATATTGTGTAAATTCCCTGAAGCTCTTGTTAATTCACCACCTCTGATACCTTTATGATATTTGACTTAAACTCTATTTTATCCTCTCTTGTCTTAACACGTAGTAAAATAGATAAATTTCTCTTATAGTTATTTTCCTTTCTTATTAAACAATCTCTTCCCTTATCAATAATTGCAAGACTCTTAATATTGAATGTGTTTTATTTTCTTACTTGAGTTATATTTTGGCTTTCAAAACGTGTGGACAAATCATGAGAGAACAAACTGTGTCATTGGAATTTAAATAAAATAATTATTTTAAAAAATTAAAATTGTGTCATTGGAAGTTAAAGAAAATAATTATTTTAAAAATTTTAAATATAAATAATTTTTTAAGATAAATTTATAAATTATTAAATTATTTTCTAGGTTTTTGGTTAGTTAAAATGAATTTTATTATTTAAAAATTTAATTAATTTATAAATGATTATTATTAATAAAAACAAAATGATATAGATTGAATTGCATGTGAGAACTTTACTTTTTTAAATAAACAAGGTTCCTTTCTTTCTCATAATCATTTAAACTATTCATTAAATAAATAAATAAATAAATCCTTTTAGTATTATTTTTTAGAAAAAAAAGTTAATAGTTTAAATTTATAGGTAAAATATATTTTTGGGTTGGATTTAGTATGTTTTTAAATTACAAATGGTTATGTCTTTTATTTTCATGTCATGTATGGAAATAAGCTTTATTGAGTTTAAACGGGTAAGAGATTCAAATTTGGGTAGGTTTAATGAGGATATAATTACAAAGGACTTGAGGGATCTAAAAGGGAGATTGAGTTGAAATTGTTATTGCATTTGGAGTAATTCTACAAACTATTTTTGATTGGTTAACTAAAGTTGGACTTGCTAGAGTCTTGAAAACATCACAAAGTACTAGACATGTGGTAGAAGTGGTAGCTTATCCATAAGTATCAATAACCTTGAAATAAACATTAAACAAGTTTTCCAAAAATTCCAATAACTTCTCGAACAATTAATTTAAACACAACACTAGTTACGTGAGGTAGGATGTGAATGATTTTCTCTTTGAAAAAAAAAAAAAAAACAGATTATACTTTTGGGTGTATAGGACCCCACCCTTTTTGTGATTTATGTTTTTTATAAATATCATTTTCTTGTATTTCTCTTATTTTTAGTTATATCTATTGTATTTATGTTTTGATTTATATATTTCTAAAACAAAAACTTGTGTAGTTTTTTTCTTCTTCTTTTTTGTTTGGATGTGACAAAACCTATCATAACTCAGTTGCTAATCAATTGTGAGGACAACTATTACTGGCTATTATCTATAAATGTGGGTTGACTCATCACCATTATTAAAGCAAAATCATGCCACTTGAAATAGCTCACTGGTGGTTCACAAACAAACATATTTTTACCCCTGTGAGATGCCTTTGGGTCTTGGGTTGTTCACATGTTTCTTTATCTTCGAGGAAGATAAACTCTTAGCTAATTAAAATCAATTTTAGGACTTACTCCTAAATCAAAAAGATGGTTTCAACCCCTATAGTAACCTTAAAATATTCAATATCCCTTATGCTCCATCATTGTTGATGCTAGAAAAAGATCAAATGGTATTAAGTATCCACCTCAATGTAACTCCATACATAAAACTAAAATACTATACTAAATGTATTTTTATCTCATATCTAGAAGATATCTCTTATTTTTACTTATACTTAGGAGATATCTTTACTTAACATCATTGTTAATGCTAAGCAAAAGTCACGTGGTATAAGTATCCACCTCAAGTTAACTCTATATAAAACTAAAATATTCTAGCACATTATATAATATTATTGTTAAAGCATAATTATGTTGTTGAAGTGTAGCATCTATATCGAGCACATTATATAATGTTATTGGTGAAACATGATTATTGGGAAGGGAAAAGTATTGTTGTTTACATGTGGTGTACATTAGTGTATAGAACCTATCCAACATGATGACTCAATGTGATTGTTGAAACATGATTATTGGGAAGGGAAAAGTAATGTACTTTACATGTTGTACATTAATTTATAGAAATTATTCAACATGATGACTCTCAGTGAGAGTGTTATAGTCTTAGCATATTATATTAGAGTTAGCACTTATGAGTACAATTTTATTTAATGATTTAATATAACATCGATGATGATGATTTATTTTTCAAGTCATGGCTAAGTCAAATATTAAATTGGTGTATGAGATCCTCTTGTTTGTGGGACAAGGGACCTCCTTCACACAATGATTTGATTCTTAAAGTATACCGAAGTGTACATACATTTGAACCTCTAATCTCCAAAAAGAAAACATATTTTCTTAACCATTAATATTAACATTTTATTATTATTAATATTAACGTTTTATTATCAATACTTTTATGATAAAAAAATTCATACAAAATTTAAGTAAACCAAAACAATAAATTAATCAAACCAAAAAAATTATAATAAAACTAGTTCATGTTGATTATTTGGGTTGGTTGTCATTGATGTCAACCTTTGAAGAAAGTCTGGTAGCGAATTCTAGTAGCACAAAGGTTTGGGTAATGGACCCAAGTTTGCTTGATGTATACTGGTATGAGTTTTAATATATTTGAAGGTAATACTATTCTAGATGGATAGTACATGTCATGTCATTTCCGGTGGTATGTGGAACGTCACATAACTCCTCACGGTTAGAAAGTTATGGCCATGTGAAGTTGGAGAACCCTTACGAGTCATCTAAAAGCCCCAAAAAGTCAAAGTAGTCAAAGTGGTTGCAAAGAAGAAATTATTTAAATAATAAAGTGAAGTGATGAGTGCACTATAATTCAAAGTGGATACAAACGAAATTATTTAAATAATAAATTTAATGGAGAAATTACTAAGTGGTTAGAAGTGGGTTAGTCCTAAAATAAAGAAAGTGGTTTAAGATGGTTAGAAGGTAAATAATAAAGTGAAGTGATGAGTGTACTATAAGTCAAAGTGAATACAAAAGAAATTATTTAAATAATAAAGTTAATGAGAAATTACTAAGTGGACAAGTGGTTAGAAGTGGGTTAGCCCTAAAATAAGGAAAGTGGTTTAAGATGGTTAGAAGGTAACCCCTTGAGGAAACTACGTAAAAGTATAAATAAGAAGCAATGGTCTCTCATGTAATCACACTTGAGAATATTGAATATCTACAAGTGATCGAGGTAACCAAATGATATCTAAGGAGAATTTCAGAGCGAAGGTGAACCAAAGGATATCTAAGGCGAATTTCAGAGGGATGGTGAAGTAAAGAAGGTCGAAATTCAAGGGAGGATAAATTCTTTTGATGATGCTTTCTAATGTATGTTATTTACATGTCATCTCACCATTTTCACAATAACGTTTTTTCTAGAATGATTCAGACCGTGAAATTGGGAGGTCATTGAGGAAACATATCCAAGTATCTGTGATAAAATTTCCAGCTTGTGGGTCGTTGTATTTTTGGAGTTACACTCTGTGGAAAACAAAGTTTGTGGCTAGTCTTGAAACTAGTCTAAAACATGTGTTTCGGGTAAAAATGTCATAACTTCTTCATAACATATCCAAATTTAGTAAGATCAAATGTATTGGTTAGAGTACAGTCTATAGTATATTGTGTACGATTTTCAGATATATACAACAAATATTCCGTGTGGGGCATTCTCTACAAGTTCAATTTCTAGAATAAGCCAAAATTCAACAAGGTATGTCATTTTTGCTATAACTATTTTTCTGAGAGGTTCCAAGTAGTGAAATCTGGAGGAATTGCATAAAAGACAATGAAGAAAATTGTGTACCATTTTTAGATCTTTATTCATTACAAGTACATAGTTATGATTATTGCAAGTTAGGGTTGTTGACTAATCCAAAATTAGTCATGTGAGACTAAAGTAAAGTTTGATAAAATGTTTGTCTCTTGTTGTTAAAGTTAAGAAAGGTTTGCAGGTATGTGATCATATACACCAGGTCTATTACAGAGTTATAAATTAGATTTGGATGATGAAATTGATGAAGGATTTTGGTTGAGGTATGTTACAGATAGAGGTTGTATAACAGTGAAGTTGTGACACATGGTTTGATGTAATGGTTTATGGTATTTGGTTATGGATAGTGTGATGTATTGCTAGAGAACTTTTGATGGTTATATTGGTATATGGTTGAGGTACATGTTGGGTACATGGTTGAGACAAGTAGTTGATGAGTTGGCACATACATGAGGTGTATAGTTGATGATGTTGATACATCTTGATGAGTCATAGTTTATGTGTATTTGATGCATGATTGGTACATATTTGGTGCATGGTGGATGCACTCGTTGATGGTACAGGTTGAGGTGCAGGTTGGCGCATGGTTGATGCACTTTTTTATGGTACAGGCTGATTACAGGTTGTTTGGTACAAGTTGGTGCATGGTTGATGCACTTGTTTATGGTACAGGTTGATTACAGGTTGATTGGTACATGGTTACAACAATATATCTCACAGTGATAGTGTGGCAGTGGTTCCATCATTCTACTTATATTTCAGGGCGGTTGGATGGGGCAAGGACAGGTGGTTGTAGCCACCTTCCGGTTGTAGCCAAAGAGCATAGGGGGTTGTAGCCTCCTTCTGATTGTAGCCATAGAATTTGGGAGTTAGAGCTTCCCTCAGGTTGTAGCCTGAGAAACTAGGGGGTTGGAGCCTCCTTCCAGTTGCAGCTGGAAAACAAAAGAAGTTGGTGCTTCTAATGAATGTAATTCTTCAAGACATATAAGAAAAAACATTCTGTGGTTTTCTCTCGCTTTAGGTTTCCATGTAAAAACACTGGTTTAATGTGTATGTGTATGATTGCTCACGTGTTCATTGTTTATTTACTCTGCAATTATTGGATGATAATGCTACATTGATATAACACTTGCATTATATGGTTAAAAATGATTAGATTACTCTATTACTAATTCACCCCCTCTCAGTAATCCAACAGTTCAATTACTTAATTTTTTTATAAATTTTTTTATCATGAAGTTACATACTTTTAAAAATATATAATTAATAATTATATATAACTAGTTTAATGTGATATATATATATATATATAAATTAAATTAGTTATATATAATTATTAATTACATACTTTTAAATAAATTATTATATAACATTAACAAAGTATTAGTATATAGCGTTCGTTCCACTTTAAGTGGTATATTAATTTGCATTGTTTTAATTTTTTTTTTAAAGAAACTTCATGTTAAATATAACATACATTAAATTTATTTTTTAAACATTTTATTGGTTAATAAGTTTAGATCGTTTTATGGTTTGAGAATTTAAATTAATGAAATATTTAATATTTTGTTGGATTGATATTTCGAAGTTTATATTTTGTTCTGTGATATTTACAAAAATTAATTTGACATTTATATTTAATGGTAAAATTAATATTTTTTTGTTAATATGCTACTCTTAAGAGGGAGTATAAACAACTTTACTACTTTGATTAAATAATAATTTTCAAAAAAAATAAAAATTCAACAAAGAATAAAATAGAAGAATAAGTGTATATATAAGAGGAGGAATAAGTGTATATCTTAAATGCAAATTTACTTCACCTCCATGATCATTTTCATATAAGTGAAAAGTTGAACTTATTTATAAATTTATTATTTATTATTTATTAAAAGAATAAATTTTGTGTTTTCGGGGGGCAGTTCAATTGGCAAGTGCTGTGAAAATGAAGTTCCATGAGGTTTCGAGTTCAACTTTTCCCGACTTACCTTGTGTGTCGCGTAAAGGACGTCGTGGACACACCTGGAGGTTATAGTGGTAGCGGTTGGATAACACGACTACGTGTAACGCGAGCACGTGCCCAACTAGTTGCTGATTCCTCCAGACATAAAATTAAAAAAAAAAAAAAGAAAGAATAAATTTTGTTTTTAAAAACACGTATAATAT
>ML783105.1:878811-889151 GCA_009831015.1 Picea engelmannii
GTTTCCATACATCTTGGAATATGAACTTTTCCAATACATTTTGGTGGTCCACCATTGTATTGCATTGACATCTTATCTCAAGTATTTTAGCAATAGAGTGATTTTATAGTCAATCATTTTAATCATTATACACACATACATGTAATCATTATACACAGTGAATGATAAGAAATCGTATCAAAATCATTCCAAATATCATGATATTTCCAAATTTCATGATATTGGTGATAGGAAATGTTATTTTTTTTATACAAAGTACAAAGACATAGAGATAAGAAGAATTAGTAGGTAAATAATTAAGAATTAATAGATCAACAACTAAGTAAGCATCAAGTTAGAGATATGGATGTATATCTTGAGTTTGTTATTGATGAACTATCAAGGTTATTCGTCAACATCATTATGTATGGCATCTCCATATCAATAGATCAAAAACAATTTAAATTTCATGGAATACTTACATGGACAATTCATAATGCATCGAGGCTAACACTTTTTGTGGTATGCAAATTTTTAGTGTAACTCTATATATGCCTTATTACTCAAGTTTTGTTTAGAATATTTTGGCATTCTATTAACAATATTCTATATCTTGCAGGGATTCAAACAAAGGATAAATATGCATGTCAAGTATGTGGTCCCAAAACAATATCTAGACATTTAAGAAGTTTACGAAAGGAGGTATATAACAAGTGCGTGAAATTCCTCCCAAAGAACCATAGGTATCAAACTAATAAAAAAAATGTCTTTAATGGGTAGGAAGAGGGCGAGAGCAGGGATAATTTTAAGGATGTAAATTTATTTTAAAATATAGAAACCTTGGCAAATCTTACTAGTCCCTAATATGCAAATTATAAAATGTTTGGTGATATTTTTTTTTAAATATTCAAATTTCTAAGGATTTTATATATAATTTATATAAAATTTTGGCGATTTTTAAGGTAAAACAATTTTATCCTATAGAATTTGGGCGAATTAATTTTAGAAAGAATGGAAATTGGGGCATCTTTTTTTGGGGAAAAGCATGGAAAATTAGCCCATGGAAAATATATAGCCCCTAAAATTTTCGCCAGGAAAAATACCACGAAGATTGGTGACCCAACTATGGAAAAAAGGCATTTGAGAAGAATCATGGCAAGCAATTGGTTTCAATTACACCCATTTTTGTTACTTATTCTAGTTTTTTTTTTCTCTTTTGATAAAAAATATATTTCCATAAATACGTTTCTCAAAGATCGTCAAGGTAGGATTTCATGAGTTTTGAAATGATACTCCATCTAAGTCAGTGCATTTCCCTTCTATGAGCACCTACAAGTAGCTCATTTGTTTGATACAATGCATATTTGAAAGAATGTCACACAATGCTTATGAAAATTCATAGATGGGAGGAATAACAAGGACACAATTGATAACATTATTAGTGACATTAAGGAAGCTAATGTAATGCAACATTTGACTCATTGTTATAGTGATGGACAATCGACTAGTCTTCCATGGTTGTTAACAAAGAAATAGAGTGATGTTGTAAAATAGGTTATATGGAAGATTAAATTTCCCACTCTTTTTTCTTCAAACATAAATAACATACTAACAAAAAAAGACGATTTTGGTGGGGAAAAAACTCATGACTAGAATACCTTTATCAAGATCAATGTGGTTGGTGGAGAGGCACTTGAAGGCATTGAAGGCTTTTGTTAGGAAAAGACTACATCCAGAGGACTCAATGGTTGAAGGCTATATGGTATATCAGTCCATGGTGTATTTTAGTGAGTATTTTCCCCAAGTAGTGGGTGATTTTAATGTGCTTCTCCTTTTGGATGTCAATTCCACCAACAAATTTGAATGGGACATGTTGTTGGGGAAAGACAAATGGAGAAAAGTGAAAGATATTAGCTTTTATTGTACTTACTATCTTTGTACATATTGGAATGGGGGGTGTTATTGGGAAAGGTAGATGGAAAAAAGTGAAAGGTATTTTTTTTTTGTAATTACTATATTTGTACATATATTTTTAAGCTCGATATTTGCACTAAATCCATTTTTCTTTCTTCACCCGGGTAGTGGAGAGTGGGATGCATTGCATTTATACAATGCAATTTTTTTTTATCCATGATGACAATATGGATAGAATATTGTAATCAATTTAAAAATAGATTATCATGGAGTGGGGTGGCATAGTGATTAGAAGATATTATTTGGATAATGATACAAATATGATGCAGAAGGAGATGGATCTAGCTTATGGTGAAAAAGATAGAAATGTAAGCATTTACCATTGATTTTTAGTTTTTAATTCCCATTTTTGTGTCATCTTTTTGCCCCTTAAATTATCTTGTACATATAGTTATCAATTCAGGACAATGCATTTATAACATGTCGAGCATGCAAGTGAAACATCACAAAGCTATATGGTGTAATGGAAAAAAATCTTGCACCAACCAGTTGGATGATAAAAAGAAAACCTGTGATAGTGGGATAGTTGTACTTTTCTAGGTTACGAATACCTCCCACGGGGATGATAGACATTCGATCACATTTGATTTGAGGTACTATGACCATTTGGAAGATATGTTGGATATAAACTCTAAATCCTTCGAAGTGTTTCTCTTTAAGGGTAGGTGGTACAAAATTTTGCTACGAGGTGATAAAAGGATTGTTATTGATTAGGATAATGGATTTACTGGGATTAATACAACTAGGTATGAGCCGAATTCAGATCCCTATGTACTTCCAATTCAATGTGAGAAGATATTTTATTCATAGATGCCATGTAGAGTAGGTTGGTCATTTGTTAAATTTGATCCAAGAGAAAGACCTGCAAAGTATATTTTTCTAGAAGATGTTCATGAAGAAGATGTAGGAGAACAAGAAGAAGTGTCGAAGAAAGAGGAGAATCAAGTTGACCATCCATTCATCGGCTCACATCCTATGCTTCATATAGATGATGACTTAGTGCTAGACATCCCATATGTTGTTATGGACAATCCTTTCAATGATTCTAAAGGGCAAGATACAAATTATGATATTGATGAGTACAATATTGAATTGGATGAAGCTCAATATCAATATAATTTGAATATGTAATAAATTGTTTTTAATAAAGTGAGCTCATTTATATTTAGTACCCTTATGGTTTCCCTTCTTGAATTTTGATCCATTTTTATTTAGATCTTAATGGTGAATGACTTCTCACATGCTACATGACTTGGATGAATAGTATTAAGTTTGAAGATAATATAGTCACAAGCATCATATTAGGCCCTAGCTTAACCAATTGTAGCAATCCCTATCCAACTCTAGTTAATCCTATCATTGGCTTAATATTCCTTTTATTATACTAACTCACTTACACTAGCCTATCCTAGCCTGGCATGCCCTATCCTATCTTAAATTTCCTAATATGAAGTTACCCTACCATAGATTACACTAACTTATCACTATCCTAATTGAAACTAACCTAACTAACTAGCTAGTCTACCTTGGCTTACTACTACCCTAAACTAGCCTACCTAACCTAACCTAACCTAACCTTATATATATATATATATATATATATATATATATATATATATATATATATATATATATATATATATATATATTATTATTATTATTATTATTATTATTATCAATTACCCTTTTGAACCTACCCTAACAAACCCTAGATAATTCTAACATTTTCTACACTAAATAACCATAACCTAGCCTAATCTTTAAAATGAAACACCAACATATTGATACTCCACTACGTGTAGCCAACCATTGAGACAAGAACACATAAACAAGTACCCATATATTTGAAAAACTAAATGTGTTTCCTTCACTTCATCTTTCAAAATGAATGATGAAGGTTTAATATATAAATATGAAAATTCATTATGTCTTAAAATTAATCTTCATACTATTTCCTTTTGTTAAGTATAACAAGTTTGTATTCCTACTTCATAACATATAACATTTATACAGTTATATACTTAATAAAATGTTCGATTAATATCATTTCAACCCATCTTTACTTCAAAGGTCAAGGTGAATATGAGTACTATATCCTTGATTAAAGGGTGTGCATACGCGGGCACTTGTAGTCACCAAATATATTTCCCACATGATCATGAAATAATCATCCAAGTCGAATAGAGCCGTAAAAGAGTATAAATACCTGAAAATATTCAACTATAAAAAGACAACCTCTAACTCCTATACCACCTAAATTATACCTTCTAATCATTATAACCCATTCTCTTATAAAACCATACCCTAATCCATCTGAACCCTAACCTCATAAACCATAAACCCCTTTAACCCCTCACTCACAAAAACCCTAACCCCTTACCTCTATCAACCCTAACCCCTAATCCATATAGTATCAAGCCTTTGTAATCCATACCACTATAATCCATAATCCCAAACCATTAATCCATAATCCTACCTTTCATGAATATTTTTGAAATGAATGTAATGCCCAAATTGATATGAAACATGTGTAATTGGTGGCTACATTATGATGCATTTAAAACATGTTCGACATTTTATATAGTACAAAATTTCAAACATAGATCTTTGAATATTTGTAGCACCCCCTATACTCTCAATAGAGTGGGAGATGCTAACTCAACAAAAAGTACCAATATTGTTAGGGGTATTTGACCTTTAATAATTAAGATGATTGACATTTACTCTTATTCACTCAAGTTAAAATTCCACTTTGTAACACGTTTTCTCTTAGTGGGCCAATTTTTGATGAGATATATAATGATTTATCCATGAGTTGTTGACTTGGCCTTGTGCCCTAAAGAATCTAGGGTTTACTTTCACTACCATACTTGAAATGAAGGAATGTACCAAAAGGTTTTCCCCAAGATATGCTATTTAGTTGATAGAATCATGGCTAGTACGATTGAAAATGTAAGTGTAGTCTAAGAACCATGGAAGTGTCCCCATAAACATATGTAGTTTAAGGACCATGGAAGTGTCCCTATAGAATTGTCTCTCATTTTATTTTTTGTTTATCATTACTCTCATGTGATTTGTGTTTGGACAGGGTCTTAGTTGTTTTCATTTCCTTAGTTGTCATAATCATTTATGTCATTAACAAATAAAATATTTATTATACAATAATCTATAACAAATATAATGAATTATATATTATATATAATACATATTATATTGATATATATAATATGTATTATATATTATGTATATCAATAAGAAACAAAAAAAAAACATATAATAAAATATAACATAAGAAAAAACATATAACAAAAACATATAACAAAAATAAAATAAAATATTAGTATTATGGGTTTTCAGATTCATTGTGTGTGAGAAATTGATGTCGACATTTTGGACTTGCGATATGCAGTCCATCATTAAGACATAAAGATAAAGATATGCATCCCAACATATTTCTTCATGTTGTTTCTGTTTTGATCTTTATCTTCTGCCTTGATGATGGATTGTATATCTAAGTTCCAAAACGTCGACATCGATTTCTCACACACAATTAATTAGGAAACTCATAATACTAAAAATAAAATAAAATAAAACAAAACACCCACTTGAGCACAAGTCCATGCTTTGGTCGTCCACTATCAGTCCCCCCTAGTCCACAGATCAAAGGACATAAATCCCAATCCAAAGGATACATAACTTCATCCTTCCACTAAGTAGAGGTGATTGAGGACCCTTTGAGGAGACAAAGGACCCACAAATCCCAATCCATCCATTGAGTAAATATGACCAAGGATTTTTTTCATAGGTTGATGAGACATAGGACCCATAAAGCATGATCCATCCATTGAGCAGAGGTGATGGAGGACCCTACAATTTGAGGAAACAAAGGACTCACAGAGCCCTATCTTTCCATAGAGAAAAGGAGATAGAGAACTCTAAAGAAGAGGGCCCACAATTATGCCTCTTAAATAGGTAACCTCGACCCTAATTTGTAACAATGTTAGTGCATGGTGATTAGGCCTCAAATTTCATGGCTAGGGGATGACTTGTTGTTTTTATTTTGTATATATGTAGTTGTTCCACGGATATACCCATTGTATCCTAGAACCTTACAAAACTTCTTGACTTCTTCTACCATTCTAAGTAGATCATCCACTAGGAGCTCAAATAACCCTAAAAAGAGTTCCACTATTCACTCACCAAGGCCTAGACTCTTATCTTTGTTAGAGGTAGAAACTACATTCAAAAGTTCTTATTTGGTCACCTCCTCAAACATGATTTTATTATCCTCATTAAATACTAACCTGGAAAATTGTGTGACAACTTTAACAATCTCTTCTATGTTATTCCTTTTTGTCTCTTTATAGATATTCTTGAAATATCTTTCTTCGAGCTCAACCAAATCGTGAAATATGCTTAACTATGACCCCTCCTCATTTGTCGTACCCCATATAGTATTTGTACTCTTTTGAGGATTGAAAATTTTGTGAAAGTTATTTTTTTGGTCACCTAAATCAAGCCAAGTAGTCATACTTTTCATTCTCTAGTCTGTCTCCCCATCCGTCAATAGCTTTCCTTTCCTAGTTTCTAAAGACTTTAAAGCCAACAACTATTATTCATTAAAGATAACATTGTAATTACTAGGAAAATCTCCATAATATCCCATTCGACATATTTGAGAAGACTATCGCTATTCCTATACCTCTCCCCTACCCCACTAGCTACTTTCTCTTTGACAACCTTTAATGAGACAACAAATTGTTCACATGTAGAGGAGTTAAGAGTTGAATCATGGGACCTTAATTATTCTTAAACTAGATTTTGGAAATATATTTCCTCATTCCATCTAGGGTTATATTTAAAAGGGGTCATTGGGTTAGGGTGATTATGATCTAGTTCCAAGATATTGGGATTATGATAAAAACATCCAGTAGAAACAATCTATGACCTATATTTATAAATTCTATACGATTGCATCTAACACCAAAAACTTTCCCAATATCTTAGAAATGCATTTAGCACCAGTCCTATTGTTCCTCCATGTAGGCCCCATTATGACGAGCTCAATATCCACCAAGCCATTTTCTTCAGAGTGAAATTGAAAATAATCAACAACTCTATTGAACCTAGAAAAATTTCCCAACACCTCCCTTTTACTCAAGGTAAGATTTAAAACTCCCCCAAAGATTAACTTACCTTCATGGAAACACTAAAGTCTGAAAATATTCTCCCAAAAGTCCTGCTTGCCCTCATAAGGTCCATATACATTCAATATAGCTATAAACATTCACAAACTCTTATTGAATAATTCTATGCATAGACCTAAAAAAATATAATAGGAGATAGTTAAGGCCAAGTGTTGATTCCACCTAGTAACTATTCCCACAGAAATCCCAGTAGCATCTAGGGATAAGAAATCCAAACCCCCACATAATTTTTTCAATTCAACTATAATTGAATAACCCTTACCCATGGTTACTTGCAGGAGTAAAACTACAAGATTTTCTATCTCCAAAATCCATTTGAGCGCCAGTTTCTTGGGTTGATCCCCCAAACCCTTAATATTTTGGGACAAAAACTTTGTTTCAAAATAGTAGGAGAGGTATTCCTATTATAAGATCCCTAGTAGTCAGTCTTTTACATCCTTGATTGATTTCCTTAATTTATTTCTCTTGAGCTTGTTTAAGGGAATATTTCCTACCGACATAACTAATCCTCGGATCTCTCATAACATCTCTACCCAAACCTCTAGCCAACAAGTCATCCATTTTTTCCTTTAATTTCTTTGGACATAATTGATAATGACCCCCACCACTCGAAGAAGTATCAATTTTTTTTCCCATAATCCTGCCTCATCTAGCAAAGTGTTCTCAAAGGAGGGTTTTGGTTTAGAAGACAAAGGGATAGTCATTCCCTTACCATCATAGAGGTATCCTTTTTTAGGAAGTTGGTGAGCCTAAGGTTTCCTACCTCTCCACATTCAACATGTAGGTTTTTTTATGCAGGTCCATAACTAATCTCACTTTGAATGCTTAACCACATATCATATTCTCCTATAGGAGTTCATTGAAATCTCCCAAACACACATTATTTCAATAAATTGCATAATTATGTGATTAAACCCAATGATAGAGGTTTATGAATTTACCTGAATTCCCATGAATTGATCACATCCTCTATTCACACTTCTAGCTGCGATCTCCAATTCCAGAAATGGTATTGTGCAATCGATCAAATCTGATTGCAATGTCTATATTCTTATTATTTTCTCCTCACATTGTGAACGGTCTTTGGTTAAACTTTAGTAAATTCTGATTACAGATAATCCAATTGAAAGATGGTTCCTTCTCTTCAAACCCTCTATTGTGGCAAAAACCCAATCCTATTTTCCTTTCGTTCCACCTCAATCAACCAATACGGGTGCATAAACTTGTTCTTTTTACTCTTTTATGTGGCAAGAATTATTGCAGAAAGCCCAAAATCTGCTTGGTACCTTGTCACAGAACCCCCAAAACAACCATGTTATTGTATCTGTATTCCCTTAATATGTCACTTAACTACGCCTTGAATTATTGTCCTTTAATAAATATGTTAACTTCCCACCGGGACCACTAGATCACTAGTCCACCTGAGAATAACTATTGAACCTTATCTTCTTTTTTAATCGACCACTAGACCATCGGTCCACCAGGGAATAACCATCAAAACTTATCTTGTTTATTAACCAACCACTGGACCATCGCTCCACTGAGCCACTGGAGGAATAAGAAAATTTTTTACCGACCGTCAGCCCACTAAGACCAGGGACACAACAAAAATGATCCTTTTTGAATTTGACTTTGGTTTGGTTGATGGAATTTACTAGACAAAAATTTATCAAGATTGTTAACTAACTGTTTTGTTAACCAACCACTGGCCACTGGGGATAAATAAATACTTGTTCTTTTTGAAGGAGTTAAGGTCGAGTTGGTTGAACTGGATTCTTCCTCCTCTGTCTGAGCTAATCTCGATTTCCATCCCCTTTCTCAATCTAAACTGCAATTCACTCTAATTTCTCCATGATTTAAAACAACAAACACTATGATTCTTGACTCTCATATCAATTCATCCATGTCACACACATAATTACATGAAATTTGAAATGTTAAAGACATAAGGTTTCTCACACATTTTACACTCAATCAATGCACAAAGATGACCCTCATTACATGTACAATGATTTAATGAGAATAAGATAGAAAATGAGAATAATACACAATAAATTGGATCTGCAAACTCATAATATTTATTAATAACTTCGATTCTCCTTCTCTGATACAATCCACACCGCTCACATGCTCTACGTTCTTATCTTCTTCTCTTCCTTTGACCCTGTCAAACTCTTTTTTTTATGGTACAACAGTTTGATTTATACATAATCATGAGGAAATGACTCAAACCTACAAGATTAGTTTGTATCCTCCAATATTAAATAAAATACTAACAAACTCTTGATGACCCTAAAACTATTCAACTTATCCAACTTCATGCTAAAATAAACATCCTGTTATATTACATCGCTTTTAAAAGGAAAACAAACTTCTTCCTACGTAGACCAATCTAGAAACCTTTAGACCCTATTACAAACTTAGGAAAAATACAATTGTTCATGATGCTCTACATCAAACTCCCAGAGAATAAAAACTCTTCATGGACTCTTGTCCATGAGTTCTTCAATATTGCTTCTTGTGCCTTCAATACTTGTAGTTCTCACTCTAAATTATGAAATTTCAATAAATCCAGGTGCATATGGAACTTCTTCCTTCTAAAGTGCACCAATACCAATGTCCATCCTCAAACTCATCTTTCTTCTCTTCAAATCTGCTTTCTTCTTGTATTTGTTGCTGCTTTCTCGAATCTGTTGTTTTATCTCTGCATGCAACTCTTACATGACTATTGTAATTTCTTCACCATTTGCATCTTTATCTCCTACTTTCTTAAATTCCATAGTTTATAAACTTTCCCTAGATGCATTTCTTTCACAATCTGGCATGTATTTAGGCATGTGCTTCTAGTTGGTGAATTACTACAAGAAATTTCTATCTATAAAAGTACTCGATTCCATTTTTTGGAATGCCCCTTTGCTAGGATTCTCAATATATTATCCAATATTCTTTTAACCACCTTTATTTGTTCGTAGGTTTGAAAGTGGTAAACTAACCTGAGAATGTGTTAAGAACCAAAGACTGAATACAAAAACACCACAACAGATATAGAAGAACAATATAGAAAAACACCACTTTATTATATCAAACCCTTGAGGTAGGGTAACACCATACAATGGATCCTATTATGGAAGGGATCCTCTCCTGTTCACTTGCCTCTTCGAGGGGGCATCCTCCTATTGA
>ML783105.1:894201-910601 GCA_009831015.1 Picea engelmannii
GAGTTCCTCTTGATTATTTGCTCCTTCAAAATCTACAACCCGATTTACTTGAAATAATTCTACTAACAAGGTGCCTCCTTCATTTGAAGTCTCTTTCCTTTCAATTATAAAATTACTTCTGATCTCCATTGGACCTACTATGAGTTTGATTTTATTATTGCTATCTATTTCATCTTCTTGCATCTTGAAACTTTCCCTTGGTCTGTCCTCTTCCATGGTTATTTGAGGTACATAATTTTCATTTGTTTTTTCTTTATCTTTATGAGAAAATTCTTCTTCTTTCTTCTTTATGAAAACTTCTTGTACTTATTCATCTTCACATTATTCGAGACCTGCAATCACACACTCAGATAAACAATTAGTTTGAAAAAATGGAGACTTATCTGTCTCTATTGATGCCTCTAACATATCTTCCTCATGCTAGTGTTAAATATCCAAGCACTTCATGAGACTCTCATTCGGTCTTTCATCTTCTTCATCATCCTCTTGAAGTATTGCTCCTCGCTCTAGTTAACGAATGTGAATTATTTGTTTTTCTCTAAAGGACTACTTCCTATACTCAACTTCTCTTATTTTGTCCTTTGTTTTCATCCAGATATCGAATATGTGCCTTAAATTCCTTGAAAATAATTGCACAAAAGGCCATTTGATCCTTCTCCTCAAATTACAACCACATCTATGGTCTTCTCTAGTCCTTTCCTGTAGCAACTCCTTCAAAATACTCAACTTCTCATTTAACCCATCTATCTCTATTTCAATGCCTAACTCATTAGCATTTGATTTCATCTTTCTATGGAAATTTCCTTTTTCTGAGCCCTTCAACTCAATGTCCATATTCTTTTCTTCGAGCTTCACCATGCTCAATATGGGATACAATAAGCCTATTCTCTAGAAAGTATTTTTAAAACCTTGCTAATAAACAATACCTCACCTAGATTACTCCTAAACCTGGCCTTTTGGTATCTTTGGTTCTGTCCTCTTAGAACCTTCTGAGCATTCGTTGCTCCTTAGCTATAATAGTTGTAGGCTTCTGCACCTTCTCACTTCCTCTTAAGAGCTTCACTTACTATTTTCGTAGCTTCACTAATTTTAGGGATAGCCACACATTTCTCCTTTCATCTTTGTTGCTACCTGCAAAACATGGAAAAACACATATCATGTCCATAGTTTCCACTCAAGGTATCATCTTCTCAAGTTCTTGTCCTTCTCCAGATATATCGTTTTCAAAAAAATTATCCAAACTCTTATATCAATTTGCAGACTGCAATTCCACTTCTCACACAAAACATAAAGTATACTCTCATGCAAGATTATCAACAATTTGTTTTCCACATTCACAAGGAGGTAGTAAACCTTATTTGATACCAAAAATGATGCAGTTCCATAACTAATCTCACTCTAAATGCTTAACCACATATAATATTCTCCTATAGAAGTTCATTGAAATCTCCCAAACACACATTCCTTCAATAAATTGCATAATTATGTGATTAAACCTAGTGATGGAGGTTTATGAATTCGCTTTATTTCCCTTGAATTGATCACATCCTCTGTCCACACTTCTAGTTGTGATCTCTGATTCTAGAAATGGTATAGTGTGATTGGTCAATTATGATTGCAATGTATGTATTCCTCTTATTGTCTCCTCACGTTGTGAATAGTCTCTGGTTAAACTTTAGTAAATTATCATTACAGATAATCCAATTGGCAGGTGGTTCCTTATCTTGAAACCCTTTATCGTGGTAGAACCCTAATCCTATTTTCCTTTATTTCCACCTCAATCAACCAATACAAGTGCAAAACATCATTCTTTGCAATCCTTTATGTGGCAAGACTTATCGTGGAAACCCCAAAATCTACTTGGAACCTTGTCACACACATAATTAAATGGTATTTCAAATATTAAACAGAAGGTTTCTCATGCATTTTACACTCAATCAACACAAAAATATGACCCTCATTACTTGTACAAATATTTAATGGGAAAACGAAATAAAAGGAGAATAATACACAAGAAATTGGGTCTGCAAACTCATAATATTTATTAATAACCTTGACTCTCCTTCTTTAATACAATCCACACTATTCACACGCTCTGTGTGCTCCCTTCTTCTCTTATCTCGACCTTGTCTAATTCTATTTTTATGCTACAACAATTTGATTTATACATAAGCATGAGGAAATGACTTGAACCTCTAATATTGGTTCGTATCCTACAATCTTAGATAAAATACTAACAAACTCTTGTTGGCCCTAAAAATACTCATCTTATCTAACTTCATGCTAAAATAAGCATTGTGTTATATTACATGGCTTTTAAAAGGAAAACAAACTTGTCCCTATGTAGACCAATCTAGAAACCTATAGACCCTGTTACAAACTTAAGAAAAATACAATTGTTCATGATGCTCCTGCATCAATTTTTGTGAATAGTAGGATTCAGGTCACTAGGTTGTAGAGAATGTGAATTTATCTGTAAAACCAAAGAGGGAGAATCATTTGACTTACTAGTTGTAATTTCACCTCCTGAGCCATACATATCCATTGTACCTTTGAATATAGGCTATGAAGCGTTGTTCAAAGTATGTTTAGTCTTTAGATCTATTCCTTCATTATAAGTCTCCACATGACTTGGAATTTGATGTATTGGCACTTGAATATTACCCACCACCATATCTTCACCAAGAGTAATCATAGAACATAGAATATCAGTGTATACATTTCCAGTCTTGAACCCAGTTGATCCAAATTGGATCTACACGAAGACAATTAACTATCAACTTAGGTTCTACAAGGATTGGCACAAGAAAGGTTTGTGACTATGGATGAGGTAGGAGACAGGGTTGTCGGTGTGAAGGGCCCCACACCATCTTGGCTAGTGTCTATACGTGCATTAATATATTACTCATAATGTAAGCATGGGTAATGTAAATGAATGAAAAGAAAATGTATTAAAAAAAGTGAGAAGAAAAAATATAAATTATCTATTTAAAAAATAAAAAAACATGAGACAATATTTCTCGAATGTAATTAAAAAAGAAGACAAAATAAGAGAAACACGACGGGCTTGGGGGAACTTGAAGAGTTGGGGATGCTCAACAAATTTAACCCTAGCTGAGTTATTCTCCTATTTACTCTTTCACCTCAAAGGTAGAGGGGTTCTTTGGATGAGAGTGAAAGAAATTGTTGCCCAAGTTCTTGTGTGAAGACTAAGAATGGACCAGAGAGGCCGAGGATACCATAACCTAGACATTGCCAAAAAATACATAGCTTAGGCAAAGGAAATTGAATGTTGGTTTTTCCATTTGGGTTTCTAGGGTAAATTTTGTGTTCTTGTTGTATGAATTTCTTGATGTGTTGTGCTATTTTGGTATATCAATTGATTAAATGATGTGTTGTATGAATTTCTAGGTTATTTTAATGGTGTGAATATTCATTTAATGTAATTTATTTGATACCATATGATCTGTAAATGGTAGAATTATAACCAATCCATTTTGCCAACACAAATCCTTGAACAATTTCTACAATTCCACCATTCCTATAAGTATTTCCCTTGGACTAAGACACAATATGCAACATTAATCTATCTCTTGTCACTTGTCCATATATAATACTGTCGTGAAGGATTCCATGTCATTACTAGTTCCACTCAATGAAACTAAGGATCAACATGTATCATACCATGCTTTTGTGTACTCATTTTCAATTCCAATTCAAACTTCACTATCATTAAACTCCATTCGTTTACATATGCATGAGTTTTCCATTATTCAATGCATTCATACCACTTAACAAGAATACATGGTTCATGTATTACTCTCAAGTCTTTGAAATGATTTAAAACAATAGGGGAAAAAACTATTTTTTTAACCCAGTTATTTGAACATCAATAAGAGAGGAAAGTCATGCTTATAAACTTCAACCAAGCCATGACTCTAATCTAAACTATATAATCTTGGAGTGAACAATGGAGTCCAATGCACGAGATAGAAAAAAAAATGGTTTGACAAATCAAGTCTTGGGCTAGTGGGACAGATTGCCACTCCCTTACTTAAGACAAAATATAAAACTCCAAATACACATATTCCAGTAGGGGAAGAGAAACTCCAAGAAATAAGAGGTCATTGGTGCATTGGGTGTATGGCTCATGTAAACCCCCCAAGAAGGTAAACTTTCTCTGTAGAGAGGTCACTAGGGATGATTACGACCTCTAGGATGTATACAAGAAACATTTAGTCCTCCAAAAAATAAGATAATGGCTTGTGGAAGCCATGACAAGACAAAAAAATGTTATTTTCCCTTCTCCGGTAGTCAATAAGAAAATATCATAATTGGAAACTCTCTAAAATAGTGCAACAACCATATTTGTAACATCTCGCTCTTGCGGGCACATGTTATTGACTTATTTTTTGAGGACACTTGCCTGCAAGTGATCCGGTTTTAGTATATGGTTGTCTGTTCGCTTATGCATTATTATGATGATGTTGATGGATTATGATGTTATGTTATTTTATATCTGTGTATTGAAAGATGATATTGATGATTTTCCCCAAAGTGTGCAGGACACTTGACATATTGAGGATGCCGAGGACATCAATGTACCTCCTTGGACTCCAGATCGAGTCAGGGAGTGGATTGTATTGGTTTGGGTATTTTATTTATGCATATGTGACATATGATTTGGTATATTATGATGTTGTTTATGGATCATTGATAGTGTTTCATTGATGGATGCAGGATGACGATTGCTTGCTAATCAAACTCACATAAGGAGTAAAGGGGGCATGCACAACAACTAGATGTTGAGGGAGAGGTGTGGCAGCAGCCCTGTCATAGCCTACTAGCACTCTCGTTGTGGCTCGAATTGTAGGTTAATGATTACCTAGTTCGAGAGATCCACGATGTTGTGAGGGCAGACTGAGATAGCCGCTCATGAAGATTCTAAGGGGAATGCAATAAGGCAAGGTCCTTATTCATTAGAGGCCCTTAGTATCTTACAAGGTCGCCTGAATGGAGTGTTGAATCGAGGGGTTGGACAACTACCAAAACCAGTCAAAGGCGAGTGGCACCCTTGGAGCACAGAGTGCGTCTTGAAGGGCACGTCACAAAATTAAAAATTTGAATCAAAGGAGAGTGGCACCCTTGGAGCACATAGTGCGTCTTGAAGGGCACGTCATGGTATTTAAATAAAAAAACGATTCAATGAATCTAGGTGGCCTAGAAAACTTGAGCGAACGTTAAACCTTATAAAATATTGAGCACCTGTCGAATTAAATAATTGATTAATTAATTAACTAAAGAATGAATTTATTAAGCATAACCCCTAAGGGTCTAAGCTCATGCAAATAAAAATGTAACTAAGCCTAAGTCTAATATTAGTGAGAAGACTGTGTCCTCGAGGTGTAGGACAGTCGGTGACGGAGTGTGTTGTTAAGCCACTCCGTGTTGAAAAGTTACCGGTTCGAAACTTGTGGGGACAAAAAATCCAACCATGTTAAGGATTGGTGTGGCTCAGGCCGGGTGCAATCCCCAGGTGATTTTGACAGCTTAGATGCCCTTGAGTCACGCTTTCTCAAGCCAATGGTTAATCCTGATGCCAAGAAGGTCTGGACCAATTAAAAAACAAACAAAAAAAATATTAGTGAGAAGACTAAATATTAATTTTATAAATTAAATAATGAGGAGTGAAGTAAATCAATTTAAGAAATCAATAAAAAAAAAGTAAAACAAATCTAAAGAGTGATTTAATACACATTGTGCAAGTAAATACCAAATTAGAAATTAAAATAAGAAAGGAATAAAGCATACAAGAATGTTTAAGCATAGAAAGGTATCTAGAGTCTAGTCTAACTAGAGAACATTCCTATTTTAACTGAATTCCGTTTTAGAAAGGCGTCAGTCATAAATATGAAATAAAGGGAATAAAGGGACAACTAGGAGTGATTTTAGGAGCGCCTTTAGGATGGGTGAGGGAATTTGACATTTAATTAAATTAAATTGTGGATTTACTTGTACAACTAAGGGAATAGGTGACAAGTGTATGGGGGGAATAATTCCTAATCAATTTAAAAAAAAAATGTATTAAATGTGCAAATGGAAAGTTATCACTAAGGAAATTATATAAAACAAATGGCTAAGGGGAGGGAAAAAAACACATTGGTTATGAGTAAGGTTATGCTGCATAAATTTTGACTAGTTTTACTTGTGAGAGTTGGGATACCCAGCTTGAGAGAGAGAGTGGTGACTCTACCTTGTGATGCAAGTTGGAAGCTAGAGGATTCTGGTTGTGTTTGTGCATGGCCCCTTTGCAGCTCGGGGGGATAAAGGGGAAGAAGAGTACCCCTAGCGTTGGCTGGGAGGTACCGTTGAAGTCTCGACTATTAGAAAGTGTGAGGAAGGAAGGACTTTAGTCACTAAAGAACGTCTACAAGGTCCATCTTCGTTGGTTACGACATTTGATAAATTGTTATACTATTTTGATTTAGAATTGTTGATAGATTTCCCTCGATTTTGAACTTGTATAATTTGATTGTTTATGTAAAATGCATAAATTCGATTCGACCTATTGGAATAATAAATTGTACACTACCTTTGTATCATAACTTACGACTCTTTTATACTCAATTTTTCCTTAAGTTATACTGTAAAGTGCCAACGAATGGCTAGGAAACTCTTACCAATACATGTGTGCCTACGTTTAGTAATGCTGCAATAATTTCTGTGTTAAAATTTGAATATCAGTGAATAATTAAATGGAGAAGAACAATCTATTGTTACCCAGTTGAGCCACACAGTTATCCCAGTTCAAAGATTTCACTTTCCTTGGTCGATTTTTCCCAGAAACCTCTGCGTTTTTACTAAGGAAACATAGCCATGTTGTGGTTGCCACTACCCAACGCTCTCACAAAAGAAACTTTGCAATTTCTTCTCCCTCAACGATTTCATTACCAAGAAGAACCTTTGTGTTTTGCAATCTCAATCCACTGCATCATTACTAGGGAGAAACCTCTGTGTTTTCTTCCTTGTCTAGTCTTCGTTTTGCTTCCTTCTCTTCCCAACAAAGCTGGATTTATCTCTGTGTTGATGGAGAGATTATAACCCTTTGAGTATTTTACCTGCGTCTCCTTCTCCCCAATGGAAGGCAGGCTAGATATTTATCTATGTTCTTAAAGGACTTTTTAGACTGCGTTTTCCTCCTCTCCAATGGCGTTTTTCCAGAGCTTGACCTCTAATTTATATCTAATCTTTGGTCTGCGAATTCATTTTTTTTTTCTCAGTGATCTGTCTCTTTGTGTTTCCCTGCGTTCTCCTTCTTCCTCAGTGGTGGATTGCCCCTACTTTGAACTACTTGCCAGTATATTATAAAACTTTAACTTGTGTTTTACCCAGAGGGGAAGCCTCTGTGATTTACTTCTCGATCTCTGTGTTTTATTAAATCTGGGCAATGTTTCTCCTACTCCCTCGAATGTCGGTTTCCCGAAGATTGGCCTCCTTTTTTTTCATGTATTTCTATCCAAGACTGAACCCTCACAATACAAGTTTCGTGTCAGTTATTCCATAACTTGTTGGTCATGCAAATTTTCTAAATCTAGACAGATTCCTTTATGAACTCCATATAAAATCAATTAAGTCTAGAAGGCCGATTCGATTTGAGAAGGATCCTAGGTGTGAGTACCTCCTCGCTTTTTCCCTTGAATAATCACAATCCTAAAGTCAACAGTTTTAAATTCATCAATGTATCTCTGATATAATGTAATCCAAAATTTTTCCAGCTGAACCAAACACTCATCCTTAATTATAACGTAGCTCTTAATTTCGTTTGCTCCTTGATTTAATTTGATAGTTGTCTTTCATCATGAATAAATGAGAAGCATGGTTGATTATGTAATTGTTCTCTTAGTGCTTTTAAAACAAAGTGGATTACTCTCGCTCCATTTGAAAAATGTTGATGTATGATTGATTAGGTATGTTTATAATTGAATTTGTGCGCCATGAAATTTTTAGGACATAAGACTAATTATGTGATTTGCTTTCCTTGCACTGTGAATTAATTGATAGCTATTGTGACATGAATAAACGAGATGCTTGGATGATTATGCGTTTATTTACTTTGGATCATAAAAAATTAATTTGTTAATTATTGCGCCATGATATAAAAGCTATGCATGGATGGTCATGTGTGTAGTTACCTCATGCGCCACTAAAATGTTAATGAATACTGATTGAGCGAATGTATTACCTTACTCCTTGGATCATGTTGATGAACTAGGTGTTTAGATTTCTTGTGCTATGGACTAATGATGATGCATAAATGATTATGCCTTAGATTACTTGCGCGCATTGTCACAATGTTGATGTATTATTTCCCTTGTGAAATATTAATTGCGCGCACTGAATTATGTTGATTTATGTTTAATTCGGTAATTAGATCATGTGCGCACCTTGAAAATAATGTTGATTATTGTTGAATTTAATGATTGATTAATCGCGCGCCTTGAAGTAACGTAGATTTCCACCTTTGCGCATTAAAAATAAAATCAATTTGATTACATTGTGCCTTAACTTATGTCATTGTATGATGGATTTAGAAATTAAATTCTCTTGTGCCTTGGAATTTATGTGATGTGTGATTGATCAATAGAACACTAATGCACCATTGATTATCGTTGATGTTGTTGATTTAGCTAGTTGGTTTTGAACTTGATTGTGTTAGTGGGATGTAGACACCTCCTTGTTCCTCAGAACAGTCGCCAGCCCTAAGACCTTAAATGGTCAAAATAAATTAGATGAATCATGGGCTTGAGCGTTGGGTAGGTTTGACGGGTAGTATCTTTATGTCATATTTATGTTATCTTTATGTGATGAGTTGAGCGATTAAAGGTATTGTTGATTCCAGTTGATCGTGATGAGTTGATCTTGCATCGACATTTATGATTCTTGTTGATTATGTGTCATTACTAATTATGTTGGTGCTTTGGTTGCAACATTATTTGATTATGACGATGAGTCATTTTAATTCTTTTAATTATGATGTCATTTGATTATGCGCAGCTTGAATGATTAGGTGACGCTAATTTCCTAATGCTAAAAAAAAAAAATTACCTTTTGTGCTTCTCTTTTCCTAGTCGTAACGGAGGGGACATTACATATGGTATCAGAGCAGGTTCAACCCCACGACTTGGGATCATTACACCTTCCATTGTATTAAACACTTGATTAATAATTCATCTCTAACTAAATTGAAATGTGTCCCTACAGGTAATCATGGTTAGAGGACGCCATGGAGGAAGACGACGTGGTGCTAGGGAGGAGGTGTGACACCTCTAGTAGCATCCACGCCAGAGGGGTATAAACCCCAAGGAGAAAAACAAGTCATTGGACAAGAACAGATTGTTGTGGGGAATGTGTTTGGGTTGATGAGGTCCTTCCAGAGGATGTCAGAGACCTTGATCAACCATATAGATAGAGATGAGTCTAGGGCACCTATAGCCCTTGAGGGTCCACAACGTGCCCCAGTAGGTACTGGTAACGTTCACAGAGAAATAGAGAAGGTCAATTTTCCCAAGTTCTTGGGTCCCACGGACGGTGCAGCTGTTGCGACATGGTTGTAGAACATGGAAATGTGCTTTGCACTTCAAGACTACACCTCCAACATGAAATTATGCAAGGAGGTATTTCAGTTGAAGGGGAGCGCTCTTCTATGGTGGAAGACACTCCTGCCACAACTGAACATGGCCGTCGAAGACGTGTCATGGGAACTATTCAAGGATTGGTTTCGGGAGAGGTATTTGTTAGAGGAATTCATTGAGCGCCAACTCAATGAGTTCAACACCTTGTGACAGGGCAATCGTATGGTGCCCGATTCATGGAGCTGCTTAGGTATGATCCACATCTGAAAATTGAGAAGCTCAAGGTCAACAAGTTTTTGTTTGGCCTTAACGTCAGCATTCATGTGAAACTCAGGATCCTAATGCCTCAGAAATTGCACGATGTAGTCCAGGAGGCCCTCATAGCTGAGGAAGAGATGATCGGAGGGGGTCAGTGCAGGACTCCTGCGAGACCGACGGGATAGGCGACATTTGGTGCGCAGCAACATTAGACACCAACTAGACATTCACCGGGGTATCGAGGTACTTCAAGAGGATCCACATTACTAACACCACGGTGATCAGTACCTCAACAACAAACTCCCTACAGAGGACCACAACACCACTAGCAGTGCCATTTGCAACAACAACTACTTAGGCCTGTTCAACATAATAGACTAGGGTTTTAGGCTGGTGGGCCTGCAACTTCTACTTTGGGGACCAGGAGTACTGGACAGAAGACTGGATGTTGGACATGTGGAGAGCCACATTACCAGAGTGACTGTCCAGTTGAGAGGGCCAGAGCAGTCAGACACACTACAATAGGATATTTGGGCAAGGCCCATTGGATTCATGCAGTGGTGAATAACTGCTAGGCCAAGCACTAGTCTATTGTTCTTGAGATGTCGGGTACCATCGTTGACCAGACCTTTAGTATTTTGATATATCATGGTGCTAAAGAGAGATTTATTTATGGTGCAGTGATAAACAAAATTAAGGTCGAGGTAGTTGAACAATACGAGTTTAAGTGTGTGGAAATGGCTTTGGGTGCCAAGCAGAGGGTTGGAGGAAGGGTTACGGACTATAGCCTCAACCTGGGATATTTTGTAATGAAGGACAACCTGTACATCACGATATTAGGATCTTATGACATCAAGATCAATATGGACTGGTTGGAATCACATGATGCGATACTCAACTATAAGACGAAACAATTGAGTTTGACTGATGATGAGGGACAAAGACGAGTGATTGTAGGAAGAAACTAGGGAGTTTCCTTAGGGTTCATTTCTTCCCTACAACTATGGAAGATCATGTGAAAAGGATGAAAACTATATGCAATCCTAGTGCTGAATGACAAGGGCGTGGTGGAAGGATTAGAAAACCTTCTAGTAGTATGATAGTTTGCGGACGTGTTCCCAGAAGAGTTACCAGGTTTTCCTCCCGAAAGGGAGCTGGAATTTACCATCGACTTAAAAGCTGGAACTGAATTGATAGCAAGAACACCTTATCGGATGTCGACCCCTGAGTTATAGGAGTTGAAAATGAAATTGAAGGAGCTGTTGGACCTAGGAATGATATGTCCAAGTGTGTCATCTTGGGGTGTGCCTATTATTTTAATACAGAAGAAGGATGGGTTGTGGAGACTCTGTATTGACTACCGTCAATTGAACAAGGAAATGATCAAGAACCAGTATTTGTTGCCAAGAATAGACAATGTTTTTGACCAAATGAAGGGCGCGAATGTGTTTTCAAAAATCGACTTGATATCAGGATATCACCAATTATGGATCAAAGAGGAAGACATTCCTAAGACCACATTCAAGACGAGGTTCAGGCATTACAAGTTTACCATTTTACCTTTTGGACTGACAAATTCCCCAGCGGTATTCATGAGCTTGATGAATGGGGTGTTCCGTGGATACTTGGACAAGTTTGTTCAAGTATTCATTGACGACATATTGATATATTCTCGAATGACGGAAGAAAATGACGAACATTTTCGCTTGGTGCTACAGTTTTTACGAGAAAATAAATTATACGGGAAACTATAGAAATGTTCTTTTTATCAATCGAGGATTCATTATTTGGGGCATGCTATCTCCGGTGAAGGCATCATTGTGGATCCAATGAAGGTAGAGGCTATTATGGAATGGCCTGCACCGACGAACGTACCAGAAGTATGTAGCTTTATGGGTTTAACAGAGTATTATTGACGGTTCGTTGAAGGTTTTTCAAAGATAGCAAATCTAATCACAAATTGTAGAAGAAAAACAAGAAGTTTTAATGGATCAAGAAATGCGCAGAAGCATTTCAAAGGCTCAAGGAGATTTTGACGACAACATCGATACTAAAAGTCCCTGACATGGCCAAGGACTTCTTGGTATGCACAGACACATCCAAAGAAGGTTTAGGCGGAGTCTTGATGCAAAACGGTCGAGTGATAACTTACATCTCAAGGAAATTAAGAAAGCATGAGGAGAACTATGCAACACATGACTTGGAGTTATTATCCATTGTGTATTCCCTGAGAGTGTGGAGACACTACCCGATTGGATGAAAATTCGAACTAAAGACAGACCACTGTGGTTTGTAGCACATTTTTATGCAAAGTGACTTGAACGCGCAACAAAGGAATTGGTCAGAACTTCTTAACGAGTACGATTTTGAGATTACCTACATAAAAGGAATAGTGAACATAGTGGCAGATGCATTAAGTCAGAGACCACGCATATTTTCAGTGATACCTCTTTAGACAAATCTTCGAGAAAAGACTCTAACTATACAGTGCGATGATGACTAGTATAAAGAGGTTAAGGAAAATATTGGATAAGACACCATGTTGGTACCAAAATTTGAAGGATATACATTGGAAAATGATGGATTGATGAGGTATAATGACCGTATTTATGTACCGCCTAACGACGAATTGAGAAATTTGATCTTAAATGAAGCTCATAGAGAAGTTTACATGGCTCATCTAGGAGTCACGAAGATGAGGGAAGACCTTAATCCCTTATTCTTCTGGAAAGGAAATAAGGCGGACATAGTTAACTATGTGGCGAAATGCCTAGAATGTCAGTAAATGAAGGCATAACATAGACATTTGGCAGGATTACTACAACAACACACTATTTCAAAATCGAAATGGGAAGTCATTTCGATGGACTTTATTGCTGGGTTGCCACTGACGACAAGGAGGCATGACTTGATTTTCGTGGTAGTTGACACTTTGATGAAGAGTGCACATTTTATCCCTGTGCATATGATGTATCAGGTGCCAAACATAGCTAGATTTTTTATCAGTGAGATTGTGAGATTGAATGGTGTGCCTAAAAGGATCATATCTGATCAAGGATCGGTGTTTATAGGATGATTTTGGACTAGTTTCCAAGAGGCCTTGGGAACCCAACTTAACTTTAGTACCGCATATCACCTAGAGACAGACAGGAAGACAGAAAGAATGAACCAAATATTGGAAGATATGTTCCGTATGTACGTGATGGACCTATAGAAGCGGTGGGAAAAGTTCTTTCCACTATTAGATTTTGCGTACAACAACAACTATCAAAGCACCATTAAGATGGCACCATTTGAGTTTCTTTACGGGTGACTTTGTCAGATGCCTTTGAGCTAGGATCGACTTGAGGATAGGGTCCTAGTAGGACTAGAAGTGATCCAAGAAATGGAAGAACAAATGAAAACGATAAGACAAAGGATTAAAGAAGAGAAAGATCGACAGAAGAGTTATGTTTATGCGCATCACGTTGACCATAGTTATGAAGTTGGTGATTGAGTATTCTTGTGGGTGAAACTACACAAGAGTTCGATCAAGTTTGGAAAGTGTGCTAAAATCTCTCCTAGGTTTGTGGGACCTTTCGAAGTTGTGGAAAAGAAAGGGCCCATGGCCTATTAACTAGCCTTGCCTGATTCTTTGAGGCGTATGCACAATGTTTTTCATGTATCTATTTTGAGACATTATGTTAGTGATCCTACACAAGTGATTGACATGAGTTCTTTGTAGGTTTTGGACGAGGGTGGACTCACGATAGAGCCAATCCACATTCTGTACCATCACATTCAACATCTACGACGTCGAACAATTGATCAGGTCAGGGTCCAGTGGGACAATTATATCCCACACTCGTCTACCTGGGAGGATGCCTATGATATGCACCAACAATTTCCATATTTGTTTGATAGTTAGACATTTAGATCTGGTCAGATACTTTATTTACTGCATTTTTATACTATGAAACTTCGGGACAAAATTTTAAACAAGAGGGGGTGCATGTAACATCTCGCTCTTGTGAGAACATGTTATTGACTTATTCTTTGAGGACACTTGCGTGCAAGTGATCGAGTTTTAGTATATGGTTGTTTGTTCTCTTATGGATTCTTATGATGATGTTGATGGATTATGATGTTATGTTATTTGATAACTATATATTGACATATGCTATTGACAATTTTACCTTGAGTGTGCAGGACACTTGACAAATTGAGGATGTCAAGGGCATCAATGGACCTACTTGGACTCTTGATCGAGTCAAGGAGTGGATGTATTGGTTTGGGTATTTTATTTATGCATATGTGACATATGATCGGGTATATTATGATGTTGTTTATGGGTCATTGACAGTGTTTCATTGATGGATATAGGCTAACAATTGCTTGCTAATCAGACTCACATAAGGAATAAAGGGGCCATGCACATCAACCAGATGTTGAGGGAGAGGTGTGGAAACAACCCTGTCACAACCTACTAGCACTCTCTTCATGGCTTGAATTGTAGGTTAACGATTACCTAGTTTGAGAAATCCACGATGTCATGAGGGTAGACTGAGACAACCCCTCATGAAGATTCTAAGGGGCACGCAATAAGGCAGGGTCCTTCTTCCTTAGAGGCCCTTAGTCTCTCACAAGGTCGCCTGAATGGAGTGCTGACTCCAGGGGTTGGAAAACTACCAAAACCATTCAAAGGAGAGTGGAACCCTTGGAGCACAGAGTGCGCCTTGAAGGGCACATCGCGAAATTAAAAATTTGAATAATAGGCGAGTGGCACCCTTGGAGCACATAGTGCGTCTTGAAGGGCATGTTGCTTTATTTAAATAAATAAAAAATGAGTCAATGAATCTAGGTGGCCTAGAAAACTTGAGGGAATATTAAACCTTGTAAAATCTTGAGCACCTGCCGAATTAATTAATTGATTAATTAACTAACTAAAGAATGGATTTATTAATCATAACCCCTAAGGGTCTAAGCTTATGAATACAAATGTAACTAAGCCTAAGTCTAATATTAGTGAGTTTCATAAATTAAATAATGAGGGGTGAAGTAAATCAATTTAAGAAATCAATAGAAAAAAGTAAAACAAATCTAAAGAGTGATTTAATACACATTGTGCAAGTAAATACCAAATTAGAAATTAAAATAATAAAGGAATAAAGCATACAAGAATGTGTAAGCATAGAAAGGTATATAGAGTCTAGTCTAACTAGAGAACATTCCTATTTTAAATCAACTCCATTTTAGAAAGGTGTCAGTCATAAATGGGAAATAAAGGGAATAAAGGGACAACTAGGAGTGAGTTTACTCATGTTGTCCCTTTATTCCCTTTGTTTCCCTGCATTTTGTTTTTATCAGCGATCTGTCTCTTGGGTAAAACACGAGTTAAGGTTTCCCTGCAGATTATGAAACCTTAACTCAAAATTTACCCAGAGGGCCAGCCTCTTCGATTTACTTCTTGATCTCTATGTTTTATTAAATTTGTGCAGCGTTCCTCCTGCTCCCTCAAATGGTGGTTGCCCGGGGATTAGCCTCCTTTTTTTCATGTCTTTCTATCCAAGACCGAACCCTCATAATCCAAGTTTCCTGTCAGTTCTTTCATAACTTGTTGGTCATGCAAATTTTCTAATTCTAGACTGGTGCCTTTATGACCTCCATATAAAATCAATTAAGTCTAGAAGGTCGATTCGATTTGAGAAGGATCCTAGGTGTGAGTACCTCCTCGCTTTTTCCATTGAATAATCTCAATCCTAAAGTCAACAATTTTGAATTCATCAACGTATCTTTGATATAATGTAATGCAAACTTTTTCCAGCAGAACCAAACACTCATCCTTAATTATAATGTATCTCTTAATTTCGTTTGCGCCTTGATTTAATTTGATAGTTTTCTTGCGTCATGAATAAATGAGAAGCATGGTTGATTATGTAATTTTTCTCTTAACGCTTTTAAAACAAAGTGGATTACTCTCGCTCCATTTGAAAAATGCTGACGTATCATTGATTAGGTATGTTTATAATAGAATTTGTGCGCCATGAAATTTTTACGACGTAAGACTGATTATGTGATTTTCTTTCCTTGCAGTATGAATTAATTGATAGCTACTGTGACATGAATAAACAATATTCTTGGATGATTATGCGTTTATTTACTTTGCACCATAAAATTTTAATTTGTTAATTATTGTGCCATGATATAAAAGCTATGTATGGATGGTCATGTGTGTAGTTACCTCATGTGACACTAAAATTTTAATGAATATTGATTGAGTGAATGAATCCCTTTACTGTTGAAATTACTGATACAACTGAGAGGGGGGGGGGGTGAATCAGTTGTATTTGAGCTTAAACAATATTAAGTCTATTAAAACATTCTTAAACTTTCTTCAAGTGATCATCAACATTATACAGCATATGGACAGTAAAAGTAAAAAGCATCAATCACACATAAGGTATACACAGAGACAGATTTTCACGAGGAAACCCATAAAGGGAGAAAACCTCTTCTTCTTCGAAATGATAG
>ML783105.1:911348-922132 GCA_009831015.1 Picea engelmannii
CTTCTCTTTCTCATCTTTTACTCTTCTCCGAGTTTCATCTTACACTGTGCATCTTCTTCATCTCCTCCTGCACATTCTATAATTTTTCTTTTCTCACAATTTCATTCATTTTCCCATACAGAACAACCAACCAGACACAGTCTGTCTCATTTTATTTTATACACCCCTCCACAACGGTTCCACTTCGGATTCTCTTCGTAAAATGAAAGACCACTGTCCAAGCAACTGAAACGCCAACTGATTGGCAATCATGAGTCCGTTTCACTAACAGATTTGTAACTGAAAAGTTAACTGTAAGAGAGAGAACAGTAACCCTTCGATCATATTCTCATTTTATCTGCACCATTGGATGAATTTTATTGACATTGCCTTTAAATCGGATTTCGGCATTTCGGCAGTCCTGTGCTGAGTGTCTCGACACTTCATTTTGTGATTTCTGAAGTCCCGATGTAGGACTTTTCTACACTAGCTCTTTCCTCCATCTCTCGCTGATGTGACCAAGGGCTGTGACCACAGCCTTATTCAACAACTGCATTTGGTAATTTCGCGTTTCGGTACTTCGGCATTTCGGGACTCCTGATGTTGAGAGTCTCTGACTTCTCCATCTCTCGATAACCAAATTCTCGATCTCCAATACATCGAAGAGGGAGTCAGATCAATGGTCCACGATCTCTTCAAACCAACGGCTCAGATCAATTCGCGATTTCGCATATAGCGAATTCGACATTCCTGTGGTGAAAGTGTTCTTGTCACTTCAAAGTCCCGATCTGCGAAACTTCGAAATGGAGTCGGATCAATGGTCCTGATCAACACTTGATCTGACGGTTCAGATAATTTCGTGATTTTGTATATCGCGATTTTGCAATTCTTGATGTTAATATTCTTTGACCTCTCCAACACTCGATCCTCGAAACCCCGAAAGGGACTTGGATTAACGGTCTAGATTCTGTCTTGATTCAATGGTTTCGATTGAATCACAATTTTGCATATCGTGAAATCGACATTCTTGTTGCATTGTTTACTTGCCACTCCAAGTTGCGATCCCCGAAACTCCGATATAGAGTTAGATCAACGGTCCAGAGCTGATCTTGATTCTACGGCTGCGATTGAATCGCAATTTCGCATATCGCGAAATCGGCATTCTTGTTGTATTGTTTACTTGCCACTCCATGTTGCGATCCCCGAAACTCTGACACTGACTGGAATCAATAGTCCAGATCAAAGCTTGATCTGACGGCTCAGATTACATCGCGATTTCGCATATCGCGATATTGAGATTCTTGATGTTAATAATCTTTGACATGTCCAACTCTCTATCCCTGAAACTCTGACATGGACTGGAATCAACGGTCCAGATCAAACCTTGATCTGACGGCTTAGATTACATCACGATTTTGCATATCGCGATTACGCCCGCTTCTCCTTGTTCCTTAAAGGACGTGCGGGTTTTTCTTGATCCAACAATGGTCAGATCCTGCGCTTTGAATCTGACGGCTGAGATCTATCCTTCGATCAATGTTGCATTGCCTTCGATCATTCGACCTTCCTGAACTTATCTTCTGTTTTCCTGTCGATTACAAACTTCCTGTACTCATGCCATCTTCACTGTTGTTCTTGCCATCAATGACAAGCATTCGTTGTCTGTTAAATATTTGCCAACATTTATGCTTTCGATCATGCTGATGAATTAGGTGTTTAGATTGCTTGCGCTATGGACTAATGATGATGCATAAATTATTACGCCTTAGATTACTCACGCACATACTAACAATGTTGATGTATGATTTCCCTTGTGATAGATTAATTGCGTGCACTGAATGATGTTGATTTATGTTTAATCCGGTAATTAGATCACACGTGCACCTTGAAAATAATGTTGATTATTGTTGAATTTAATGATTGATTAATTGCGCACCTTGATGTAAAGTAGATGTTTGCCTTTGTACATTGAAAATAAAATAAAGTTGATTACATTGCGCCTTAACTTATGTCGTTGTATGATGGATTTAGAAATTAAATTCTCTTGCGCCTTGGAATTTATGTGATGTGTGATTGGTTAATAGAAAAATAGCGTGCCATTGATTATTATTGATGTTGTTGATTTAGCTAGTTGGTTTTGGACTTGATTGTGTTAGTGGGATGTAGACACCTCCTTGTTCCTCATAACAGTCACTAGTTCTGAGACCTTAAATGGTCAAAATCAATCAAATGAATCATGGGTTTGAGCGTTGCCTATGTATCTTAGAGGTCCTAACCTTGCGGGGTAGGTTTGGCATGTAGTATGTCATCTTTATTTTATCTTATGTTATCTTTATGTGATGAGTTGAGCGATTAAAGGTATTGTTGATTCCAGTTGACCGTGATGAGTTGATATTGTGTCACCATTTATGATTCTTGTTGATTATGTGTCGTTACTAATTATGTTGGTGCATTGGTTGCAACGTTATTTGATTACGACGATGAGTATTTGTAATTATTTTAATTATGATGTCGTTTGATTATGCGTTGCTTGAATTATTGTGTGACGCTAATTTTCTAATGCTAAAAAAAAATTACCTTTTGTGCTTCGCTTTTCCTATTCGTAACAGAGGGGGTGTTACAATATTATCTGATCCATTGATATTGAATCTTAGAGAAAAATAAATGGTGTGCATTGAAGAGCTATCAAGATTCTTTAATGGCTAAGAGGAATGAGAACATGAAGAAAACAATTTAGAGAAACTACATTAAATGATACCATATAATCTTTAAATGGTAGGCTTATAGAAAGTCTATTTTTCCAAAATGGATCCTTGAATAATTTCTACAATTCCAAAAATTCATGTAGGTATTTTTCTTAGACTAATCTACAAGACACAATATTAATCTATATCTAGCCATAGGTCCTCATATAGTACTATTGTGAAGGATTCTAACTTCAACCACTGCTGAGCTATTCTACTATTTTCTCTTGCACATCAAAGGAATAGGGGTTGTTTGTCTAGAGTGATAATGAAACTTGATCCCTTCACTCATGAATTATTGAGTGAGAACTATGGGGGAGATCAAGATTTTAGAGGAGTATACAAGAAGCTAAAGGAGAGACCAGTCATTTCCATAGAAGGGAATGAATATAACCTCCAAGATTGGTTGTTGTAAAAGCTAGAAAAATAGTGCATACCATAGAGTAGAAGGCTTCAGCTGATGAGAGAATATCACACTTCCTTGTTTGCTGGACATTTTGGCATAATAAAAAGAATGGAAAATTTGTATAGGTATGTGTATTAGAGAAATATGCAAGAGTAGGTGGTGAAATGTTTTAGAGGTTGTGTTCTTTGTAACACTAGCAAGCCAAGCAATGGAAATATTGGGCTCTATATGCCACTACTAGTACCAGGTAGGGCTTGGGAAAGCATCTCCATGGAGTTTGTTGGAGGGTTTCCTATGTCTCGCAGAGGCCATGCATACTTTTTTTTTGTGGTAGACTAATTCAACAAGATGTGTGTGGTCATTCTATGCATGAAGACAATGTTTGGATGAGAAGTGGCTAAGTTATTCTTTAGTCATGCTTCAGTACACTTTGAATTGTTGAATTCCGTCATATCATATTGAGATAAAAGGTTCTTGGGTATATTTTGGACAACACTTTAGGAGAGAATGCATGCCAAGCTAATATATTCCATTGCATTTCATCCCGGCCAAATTGATGGGAAAATGGAAGTTGTCAACTAGACATTGGTACAATTGTTCATAGGGTACAATAGAAAGCATCCAAGGACTTGGGATGAGTAGTTGGTCTACATCCAACATTCATACAATCGATCACTTCATTCTTCCACCAACAAATCACCTTTTGAGACTTGGTTTAGCTATTTCCTCCTTCACCATTTGAAATTGTGTATGGAAAACAAAAGGATGAAGCAGCGTTGGAAGGGGGTGAGAAGAAGGAAAGCACACTTGTGGATAAGATCGGATAGATACATTTGAAGTTATAGAAGTAGCTTGAGAGAATACAACAATAATATAAGGCTAGGTGTGACTAGCATAGATAAGATTATAAGTTTCATGTTGGAGATAAGTTTTGGATTTATCTCCACAAGGAGAAATTGCAAGGAGCATCCAAGAAACTCAAGCCACTTAGATACAAAATTTTTGACATCATTGAGTAGGTGGTGAAATTTTTTAGAGGTTGTGTTCTTTGTAACACTAGCAAGCCAAGCAATGGAAATATTGGGCTCTATATGCCACTGCTAGTACCAGGCAGGGCTTGGGAAAGCATTTCCATGGACTTTGTTGGAGGGTTTCCTATGTCTCGTAGAGGCCATGCATACTTTTTTTTGTGGTAGACTAATTCAACAAAATGTGTGTGCTCATTCTATGCATGAAGACAATGTTTGGATGAGAAGTAGCTAAGTTATTCTTTAGTCATGTTTCAGTACACTTTGAATTGTTGAATTCCATCATATCATATTGAGATACAAGGTTCTTGGGTATATTTTGGACAACACTTTAGGAGAGAATRCATGCCAAGCTAATATATTCCACTGCATTTCATCCTRGCCAAATTGATGGGAAAATGGAAGTTGTCAACTAGAMATTGGTACAATTGTTCATAGGGTACAATAGAAAGMATCCAAGGACTTGGGATGAGTAGTTGGTGTACATCCAACATTCATACAATTGAGCACTTCATTCTTCCACCAACAAATCACCTTTTGAGACTTGGTTTAGCTATTTCCTCCTTCACCATTTGAAATTGTGTATGGAAAACAAAAGGATGAAGCAGAGTTGGAAGGGGGTGAGAAGAAGGAAAGCACATTTGTGGATAAGATTGGATAGATACATTTGAAGTTATAGAAGTATCTTGAGAGAATACAACAATAATATAAGGCTAGGCATGACAAGCATAGATAAGATTATAAGTTTCATGTTGGAGATAAGTTTTGGATTTATCTCCACAAGGAGAAATTGTGAGGATCATTCAAGAAAATCAAGCCACTTAGATACAAAAGTTTTGACATCATTGAGTAGGTGATGAAATTTTTTATAGGTTGTGTTCATTGTAACACTAGCAAGCCAAGCAATGGAAATCTTGGGCTCTATATACCACTGCTAGTACCAGGCAGGGCTTGGGAAAGCATATCCATGGACTTTGTTGGAGGGTTTCCTATGTCTCGCATGGGCCATGCATACTTTTTTTTTGGTAGACTAATTCAACAAGATGTGTGTGCATTCTATGCATGACGACAATGTTTGGATGAGAAGTAGCTAAGTTATTCTTTAGTAAGTTTCAGTACACTTTGAATTGTTGAATTCCATCATATCATATTTAGATAGAAGGTTATTGGGTATATTTTGGACAACACTTTAGGAGAGAATGCATGCCAAGCTAATATATTCCACTGCATTTCATCCTGGCCAAATTGATGGGAAAATGGAAGTTGTCAACTAGACATTGGTACAATTGTTCATAGGGTACAATAGAAAGMATCCAAGGACTTGGGATGAGTAGTTGGTGTACATCCAACATTCATACAATTGAGCACTTCATTCTTCCACCAACAAATCACCTTTTGAGACTTGGTTTAGCTATTTCCTCCTTCACCATTTGAAATTGTGTATGGAAAACAAAAGGATGAAGCAGAGTTGGAAGGGGGTGAGAAGAAGGAAAGCACATTTGTGGATAAGATTGGATAGATACATTTGAAGTTATAGAAGTAGCTTGAGAGAATACAATAATAATATAAGGCTAGGCATGACTATCATAGATAAGATTATAAGTTTCATGTTGGAGATAAGTTTTGGATTTATCTCCAAAAGGAGAAATTGTGAGGAGCATCCAAGAAACTCAAGCCACTTAGACACAAAATTTTTGACATCATTGAGTAGGTGAATGAGAATTCCTTTAGATTAATACTTCTTATTTATATGTAGATTAGATCAACGGTGAATGTGGATAATTTGAGGTTGTTCAATCCCTCCATGTTGGATGGAGAAGACAACCATCATGTTCTCCCCAAAGTCAAATACTTTTCATCACATGTTATTGAAGAATTGAAGGAAGACACAATTATGCAACAAAAGAAATGCATAACTTGTAGAGGATGGTAAGAAATATGCAAATTGGCCTCAAAAGGAAAACTCCAAGGAAAGAAAAATGGTATGAGAGGAACCAAATTGGAAGCAAGTTTCCTCACCTATCATTGGAAACGTTTGGGGACCAAAGGCCTCCCAATGGGGGTGTGTGATTAGAATTGGATCTACATGAAGACAATTGACTAGCATCTCATGTTCTACAATGATTGGAGCATGCAAAGCTCGATGCTATGGATGAGGTAGGAGACAAGGTTGATCACGTGAAGGGTCCCATGCCATCCTGATTGGTGTCCACACCTACATTAATATAGTACTTTCAATGTAAGCATGGGGAATATAAATGAATGAAAATAAAACATATTAAGAATAAGTGAGAAGGAAAAAGAGAAATTGTGTATTTAAAAATAAATTAAAAAACATGAGATAACATTCCTCAAATGTAATTGAAAAATATGACAAAAGAGGGGAAGAATAATGTCCAACTCATGCATATGTTAATGAATGGAGTTTAATTATAGCGAGGTTTGAATTGGAATTGAGAATGAGCATAGGAAAGAATTGTATGAGACATGTAGATCCTTGGTTTCATTGAGTGGAGCTAGTGATGGATTGAAATCCTTCATAGCAGTACCTTCACAAAAATACTATTTAATGAAAAGAGGCCAAAGATAGAATGATATTGTGCCTCGCAATGAGTCAATACAAGAAAAATACTTACAAAAATTGTGGAATTATAGAAATTGTTCAAAGATTTGTGTTGAAAAAATGGAATAGATATAATACTACCATTTATGGATCACCAATATCCCCTACAAAGTCATTATTCTTCTTAGATACATATTCCCTCTTCATAGATTTTGTATGTTCCTTCTTTCTCCAAATTTTCTAGATAAAGGGTTCTTCACAGTCTTGAAAAGCATGTCCATAAATATGGAAATGAAAGCAATAAAAGGTAACATTAACATAATCAAGAATTTGTGTAAAATTGTGCTCCCAAACTGAGACTTCCATAGAATCAAATAGTCCCTTACGAATGTCTATTTCCACTAGAATTCAGACCATCAATCTAAAAACACTAGATTTGTATGAAAATTTACCATCACAACATTTTCCAATAGATTACCTATATCCCTTAAAATGGAGTTATTCAAAATTTCTAAGGGTAACCCTGAGAGCTCTACCCAGATTGGTGTGCTCAAGGCCACTTCCACCCAAGGATCGAAACATAGATGCTACGACTTCAATGTTGAGAAAGAGTTTTCCTTGAATTAGTTACCCCCTAGGATTCTTAGAGCATCCTCTTACAACCAAAAGATGAAGCCAATCTAACCTCAAGTTAAAATATGAAAGATAGGTCCATAAACAACCATTGGAATATAATGTCTGTGAATCCATCCATTTAAAGTTTCCATCTAGATTTAGCATCCCTAGAATTTACTTATAAGGGTTCTTGTTGGGTATGTGTTATATTCTTTGCATGATTACCCCATGTATTGTACATTGGAATGGGAGAAAGGGTCGGGCCCCTGCCCCCCTGTTTGAGGGTTTGGGGGTGTATCCCTTGAGAAAATGATTTTGGGTTGTTTTTGGTGTTTTTTGGCCATGGGTTTTTCATCCCATTATAATGTAATTATGGTCAAGGAATCTAATGTGGATCAAAAGATTAGGGGTTTTCGATTCCATGGGATCCTATATATTGTATTATAATGGTGAAGTTAATACAATGAGAGTTAGAGGTGTGGATCTAAACATTGGTTTTCCCGGTTAAGGGTTTCCAAGGTCAATTTATGAGTACTATGTGTGAATGTTATTGTTTTCTTTTTGTTTTATAAAGAATATGTGTGTGCATTACTATACTATAAAGGTTTAAAAGATATAGTTCTACATGTTAGTTGGATAATTTGGTCTACCTTCAGATCTTCTGTGACAACTAAGAATGCTCCCCCTTCATGACGCTTCAAAACATTCCTTCTTTTCTTGATCCCTTCGACCTTCTATAGAATCACCTTGAAACTGCGAAGCATATCTATATCCAGGTAACCCTCAATGAAACCAACATTGTGACTCACCTCTTGAACCTCCTGGTTAACCCTAATGCCTTAGTTAAGCTCCTTACCATTTAAGGAAACCTCTGGGATTACTCCGCTAAACTCTAACTATAGAGTAGCTTGTATATTATCATTGAATCTCTTACTACTTCAAAGAATATTAACATCCTCGTTGGCCCCTATCACTTGTTTGATGTCCGAGAATCCTTCAACCACCTAACCCATAATGCATGAAGCAACCTTAGGTACATAAAATTTTAATAGATCCTTGGGGATTGAACCCGATTCACTTCCTAAGGATAATATGAACACATTTCTTGTCTCATCCATATCAACCCTTTGCAACATAGACAACTTCTTCACTAGGGATATGACATTAGGATAGGTGATGAAGATCTAGTCTTTGAATAATGAGTCTTCAAAATAGTTAATGAGTTGATAGTTTTACTCCATTGTCTTCAAAATTGAAGGTTCTCCCACTAATCAAACCCTAACACTATCCCCACAATTCTAATTCACAAATTACAAATTGATGGCAATCTTTCAACTCTAATTTGACAAAAAGATGCCAACCAATTATCACTAGTGTTCTTGTTCTTGTTATGGCTACAAGGATAGTCAAAGACCCAATAAGAATAGTTTATTTAAATATCATATGTATGAAGGAACATGGGCTCATTCCAAACTGAAGTACATTAGCTTTGCTTTTAAACTTTCAAACTTCTTCACTACAGATTATTCTTTCTTGTTCATGCTACTCCAAGCTTTGTAACCATCCATGAAACAACCATAATTGTGATTAACCATGTGAATGTATTTGCTTTTAACCTTTCAATCTTCTTCGCTACATATTATTCTTTCTTGTTCATGCTACTCCAAGCTTTGTAACCATCCATGAAACTACCATAATTATGATTAACCATGTGAATGTCTGAGAAAGAAACCAATAATTGATTATAGTTGGTAGATGATGTGAATGCATGCAAATGAGTGAAGAGGTTGGGAAATAATTGGAATATATAACCTTGTGTTTATTCTTGAAGTGGTATTTCTAAAAGAAATTCACTGTAACTAGCATAAGAGTTTTCTTTTCCTACTCTGATTTATCAAAGAGAAATCTAGTTACATGAGGGATTACATTACAAAGAAATGAATTTCTTTCCTAGTGTTGTGCAACGTTTTCAGAAGATAGTATGGTTGATTAAGGATGGATTTTTGTGCCTAACAAAAATATAGTGATAATTTCCAATGACTTAGCACTAGCTTAGAACCAATGAGTATAATTTCACAATTGTAGCCTCACAACCCCACCTTGGAGGTGGCATTTGCAAAAAATTTCCTATGATTAGGTAACAAAATGCTTATTTGCAACCATTTGGTGATTAATCTTAGAAAAGATAAGTATTTTCCCCATCGTTATTTATTATGTTATTAATTTCTATTATGAATCATAATTAGTATCAATCTAAATACAATGAGTAATTGTACATGAATTACTATGTTTACAGTGAATTCCTACAATGCATTGATGGATATGAATACATTTGTCTGTGCTTGATCAAATCTGGTTACATTTTGTCTTTAAATTCCTTTAAAGGTTACAGTACATCATGAGGAATTTCTTTGCTTGCTAATCTATTTATATTCTTAATTACAAGTTAGAGAAGGGCAAACATTCTTGAAGTGTGTTATCAAAATTGAGATAATGAATAACTGTTGTTGTAATGGAAGTAAATATTTATATGATTAGCTTATTTGTTGCATTAATTCCATAATTTTATTGAAGCATTTCGCTGCATGAAACGTGTTTGCGTACATTGGAAATTTTATTATATGTATACATCCACGCTTTATGTTTTACTCTTGCATTGATTTTTTTCGTTGTCATTTTATATTTTCAACCCAGGTAGAGCATTGTCGGTGAATCAAAGTCAAAAGTTCAATACGAATTTTTAAAGTGAGTATGACCACTGAGGGAGGCACATATGAAAAATTATAGCACATCTGATAATATTAATAGTTATAAATTTATCTAAGATTAATGACAATCCCCAAAATATCATGGAAAAAAAGAATCTGTCATCATTGTGACACTAAGAGGGTTGAAGATGAAAAGCACTTTCTCCTAGAACACTCTACTTATACTCAAATTAGATCCTAATTTCAAAATATTTGTTATAATACCAACCTTCCTAACCTTCGAAGTCATCGAAACTTTAGTGATCTTGGAATGCTTCTCTTAATGCTTTTCAAGCATCGAAATAACATTTTAAAGAAATCCAAATCTAAGTTTAAAATAGATTTATATTGGTTCAATTTTTTTAAATGTTGTTATACATATATATGTAATAATATCTATATCAAACTAAGCTATAAACACCTCGCTTATCTAAGTGATATTATCTAATATGATTTTGGAGAGTAGTTTTAAGCATTACAAATATGTTAGACTCTTTGCTTAATTTTTTTTGTCATTACTTTGAAGCCCCATAGAAATATTAATGCTTAATGTCATTTGGGGTCCCTGATTCTCCTACTACCTTGCCAACATTGAAGGTTGTTATTACCCAAGAAAGTATGATAGTTGGGCATGATAAATAAGGATACTTTAGGTTCCCACACTTAAGGATTTACAAAGTCACATACAATATTTTCATAGAA
>ML783105.1:927484-968038 GCA_009831015.1 Picea engelmannii
AGAGAGAGAGAGAGAGAGAGAGAGAGAGAGAGAGAGAGAGAGAGGCATTATATTCAATATTTTGGAGTTAAAATCATAATATACATCATCCTGTCTATACAACATCTCTAGAGTCGTAGCTCTCAGTTATCTTCAATCTAAAAGAAGCAAAAAATTATGAAAAATCCATCAGTTCAAATCTAGTATACAATATAACAACCATCCCAAGGCTCTAGAACCTTCTCCATGTGCGTAAAAGAACTTATGAAAATTACATGTCATTAACCTACTACTAGGATAGTTCTTTCTATCATCCAGAAAATAAAAACAAAATAAATTTGAGCCATGGTAGATCAATTGACAACTAGATAACAATCACATTGCATCCTTCAAGCATGTCAGTAAAAAGAGATCAAATTTGTCACAAGGAGATCTTCATCCTTGAATTCCTATTTAGATAAAGTCCCTTCCTGCAATGTTAAAGTTTCTTTAGATAATCTATTGACTTGAGTATTGAATTATATATAAATGTGAGTTAAACAGATTTCAAGAAACTATCTTTTTAACCCTTAAACCCTCTGCATAATTGGACTTAATACTAGACTTACAATGTTGCATTTTCCATTATCCCAATGAATGAGAAATTTTGAATCCCCCATCACTTGGAGCCTTTCAATCACATGCTTAACTACAAATTTCAGAAGTAGATGTAAGGAAAATAATTTATATTTGTTATTTGTCCCTAGTCCAACTACATACTTGAATGAAACATTATGGTTTTCATTTAAAAAGTGAGTCTAGGTAAACACCACAAATACCTAGGGTTCCTTGGAAATCTTCATCAAACAAACCCCAAGATTTGGCTTTATCAATCATTGGTTCTTTTAAAATATGAAAAAATATGATTTTCTAGGTTTCCAAGACCATCCATAGGCATATTTTATATAATGGTACACTTGTGGAGGGAGGATGTCCTTCCTTGGAAAATCATATTTTTTCTTGTGATCCAAATACCCCACAAAAAAAAATAGGGAAGGAATTTATGTGCTTTTAAAGATTTGTCCCTATACCAATTTTCAATGCAACCCAACACCAATTCATTATCCCACTTATTATTAACATTGGCTAACATTAGAGCTTTAACCCAAGCCTCCTTAGCATATCAACGATGCACAAACAAATGATTAATAGTTTCCTCAATGTATTTACATATAATATGTATTCTCTTCCCATGATAGTTTCTCTTTTGTCCATTATCTCATGTTAAAATTTTATTTGACAATGAAAGCCACTAAAAAATCCTTGTCTTGAGAGGACTATTAATTTTCCATTTTTTTTTCAACCACCACCTTTTCTCCCTTGCCTCCTTCTCTTCCATTTTTGTTACATAACCAATCTTTGTTTCATAAACCCATGAACCTTTATTCTTTTACCACTTTAGTTAATCTTCTAGATCATTGAGTTGAAGGGCACTATGTTTAAATTGAAGAATGTGTTGCATCCATTCCTTTGCAATTATATTTTGAATATTTAAATCATTTTCTTCCTTCCACTCTTTCCCTTGTTATCACCCAAACTAACAACCTTTGTAGAGGTGCTAGTGGGGATTAGCACAACACCGGAAATGCACCACTATCACCTTAGCATCATTTTCCCTTCACGTTAGGACAAATCAATGAAGCCACCGAGGGTATCCCAATCCATGGAAACAAACCTATATAATACCTTGGGGTAGCTTATGATACAAGTCACTTCCAAAACACACACCTTTATATATAGTTAGATAGACGAGTGTGAATGAAGTAGCAAAATGCCTCAAGAACATTCAAATAAGAACTAGGGAAATAACTACCAAAATACAAAGAGGGTTAGGAGATAATCAATTAAGTGCTGATATATTAAATAAATATGCTACAACATAAATATAAATAAACACTATGATGTCACTCTTTGGATGAAGAAACAAGAACTTTTACCGCACAAGAGTGAGATCTAATCACATGAACCAAGAGACAATGATATACCTGATTTACCTCTTGATTATATGTTTTAAATTGGACCAAATTGTTGTTGTCCACAAATTCCAAAATCTGATATATGATAAATAATGCAGAAAACATAGATTTTGGGTGAGGAAAAGCACCCCAAGAGTGCTTAAAAGAACTTTCAATGATAAACCTTTGGTACTTTGGTTAAGGAAATGAATAAACCATGTAAAAACAACCCATCAATGAATGATTGCAAGTAAAAATGAATACCAACCATGCAATTGGCTCAAAATTGCAAAGAGAGGTGGTGAATACCCCTAGAGTTTCACCAAAAATATCCAAAATGTAAAACAACAACTATGAAGAAATTAGGAGATAAATTTCACCGTTAGAAAGTGTTATCTATCCTTTATAAACAATCTAAAAGTGAAATATAAGCTAAGGTAGGGCTAGAATCCAGCTTTTAGGGTTAAACCCTGGCATTAGGGTTTGACAAATTCCAATTCTCTTTGTTGCAATTTATTTTTCAGAATTGATAAACCTTTTAAATCGGCCAAACAATGTTAGATAAAACATTTAAGCACAAATGTGTGGGGATACTTTTCCCTATTAAGGTTAAATATCACCAATTGACCATAAACCCTTGGACAAAATTGTTTAGAAAACGAAAATAAACCGTTAACTACGCACTAGACAATGAATACATATTTTTTGATGGTATATCTTTTTTGTATTTTTTTTTTTGTTTTTGTATTTTACATGACATAAAAGAAAAATAATTTGAGCTTTTAGGGTTTTTGGTTGGTTGTTGGGAGTTTAAGTTTAGTTACTTGTCTCCACTTAGGACTTATGGGGTCAAAAAGTATGCACCTCTAAGAATTGGTTATTCAATGTTTATGGATTAGAGTGGGAGACTATTGCCTCAAGGCTAGTATTCCCTTGTCTAATCAAGACAAATCATGAAAACCAAGGCCCTACAAGAAGGCTTTCCTCAAGGGAATAGCCTTCACCAACAATATCAACAAAATACTTAGAAGAATACTTAAAACCCTTTATAAGGAGTATATAACTAATCAAGACAAGAGAGAAACACTTACAAAATCATTTTAGGAAGATGGACGAGATACAAACCCTAGACGTTCTTCTTCCAAGTAGTTGTGCAACTCTGCAATGGATCGATCTTGCTAGATTTAGTAGAAACTTGAACATTCAGAATAGTCTTTAAGTAAGAAGAATAACCAAGAAAAAAAAATCTCCAAGAACTGACACCAAGAAACACCAAGTAAAATATCTCCCATTAATGGCTTCAAATGATCTCCAACAATTCACAACAATTTGGAATAAGACGATGGCCTATATTTATAGATGAGGCTCACAACTCCTTCCCATTGTTTATTCCCTAAATATAGGTTAAGAAAATAAAGTAAAAGTGACTTGTCATACACATAACTTGGAGACTAAGTAAAAATACATTGAAATGATACTTTACATGCATGAAACTCTCATAAAGAGGCGACGCAAACCTTCCAAGAGGGACGACTTTCCCTTAGGGTGCAACATTCCATCTAAAATGCATTTGGGAGGCCTTTAAATATGACAATGAATAATCCTTAGCCATCCTAACTTCGATGCTCACCTCTAAAGGAGGGAACACCCTCTCTCAAAAGTTAAAATAACCCCTCTAAAGTGGACAACTCGTGCATTTTTCCATCAAATCATCAAAAGGTGATCAAACGTCCATCCACATCATTATGGGTGAGTGCCATGTCATATCCTCATTGTGTAAAGTCACTTAAGTGACTTCCACATCATCCAAGTGTGCTCAAAATAACCCCACGACTATCATAAAATGCCCCAAGTGAGGGTTATCCTTCTTTAGTGAGAAAAACCACTCAAAAGAGTGTCAAAAGAGGGGAATGTCCTAGCAGCTTTCACATGGAAAGTGTAGATGGTGTCCACTTGGACGTAAAGAGCATGTCCATTCCTCAGAAAGTGTACCAATGCCTCAAGAAAGGTGATATGCCTCGAAAGATGTGAGATTGCCTCAATAAATTTGAAATTGGATGATCATGTGTGGAATCATCTCCAAGGACCCATGACCAAAGTGTGGTACATACATAATAAAGAGAGGGTCCATGTGAGCTGAAATAGGTGTGCTAAACCATGGGTTGGACAACCCTTACAAAGCACAATCACATTTTACATAGAAAAATAATAAGTGAATAGTGAGGGCCCCGTAAATCATATATCCTAGTAGATCCACCTCATAATTCCTGCATGCCTACCCTAGATATAAATTCCTAACCTTGAGGGAGTTACCACCTCTAAGAGTTAGTTGGACGGAGCAACAAAACCAAGCACCCTGAGAATGGGGACTAAAAGGACATGACATCATCGTCAACCTAAGGGGATCTAGGAAACCAACAAACTAACACTTGTACATCAATCATCCATGTCCACATAAAAAGAGATAATCACACTTTGAGATCATTAGAGTGGTCACATCTCGTGAAAAAATGTAGGCTATACTACAAAGAATATGATGTGTAACATCCCCCACTAAGAAACTATACTTTGGGATTTTTCTTTTTATATATTAAAAACAACTTGATTGTAGAGGGATTCTATCAAATGGCCTAAAATTCTATAGTTTCAAGCACACCTTATACAAATATCTTCACCAATATTAACCCCGATACCCTTTCCTAATTTCTTGGCGAGCCATTTTCCTACCATTGGGAAGGATTTAATAATGTTTTCCATACTATTGAATCCCTTTTGAAGGAATTCCTCTCACCTTTAGTCAATATTCTAGAGATCCATCCCTTGTATAATTTTTCGTCACCACTATTAGCGTTAGAAGTCAACTCAAGATTGCTATTTGAGTTAAGCCTAGCACACCTTGTTTCAAAATGTTTAAAGAAAATAGTTTTAGAGAGGAGGGAGGATCACATTCTTAATCCCAATGTAATTTGGTGAATGAGCTATTAAAACCTCTTCCCTATGTGCAGTAGATCAGGTAAATAAAACCTCAGTTGGAGTAAAAAGATAATTTGATATGATTAGAGAGAATTGAATGGAACAAAACTGAAAATCATCAAAGATAATTTGTTCTTTAATATACTTGACCAGTAGAATAATAAACCTAAACTCAGAAATCCTTTCTGAACAAGATTTAAAAGACTCAAACACACAAGTGACAAAGATTGCACTATGCAAAATAGATAAACCTTTTCAGCACATGCATACAGTCATATGAGCATATAATAGTAATTATATGTTCAGGATGAGGAAATAGAAGTGATAAACAAATATGAGATATACACACCAACTTTCGACTTTATTAACAACTGAAATCTTTACATAGTTAGGATGGATCAAAATAGTCTTATAATAAGAACCTTTAAGCCAAAACAAGGATCCAACCCCCCTCCCACTCTTTTAATTCCTCTCTTTTATAAATAAATTACATTCTTTTCAAGGTCCAAGAAAAATGGATCCAAAAACCTCCATCCCAAATTCGAAATGATGAGGTGGCTAGGCAATTTTTAGGAAAAATAAACTGTCAAAATTATGGAAAAACAATGCTTAGAGATCCACCTGTTTCTCCCAAAACATGAAACATGTGTAAAATCAAAGAGAGGTTTTTGTATATGAGTCAATTATTGAGAAAACACTCTTTCAATTTTTAAAAATAACCTTCCGTATGTCCATGATATGTTCCCAAATATAATAACTAAAACAGGAAAATTGTTGAATTTCTGAATATGAAAAATGTGTTGTAAATATTTATTCTAATATCCCAAACCATGACACCTGTGTAAACTCCGAGATATTTTTTGTATATGATCCCATTATTGAGAAAATTATATTTCACTTTTCAAAAATAACCTTCCAGATGCCTGGTATCTGTTCCCAAAGATAATGACTAAAACAAAAAAAATCTTGAATTTCTGAATATGAAAAATGAGTTGTAAAGATTCATTTGAATATCCCAAACAATGACACCTGTGTAAAAAAGGAGATAGGTTTTTTTAGATGAGTCCATTATTGAGAAAATATCTTTCAATTTTCAAAAATAACCTTCCAGCTGCCTGATATTCGTTCCCAAACATAATGACTAAAACAGGAAAATTCCTCAATTTATGGTAACTTCTTGCTAAAAATTAGGTGCGCTACAGGAACTTCCTATAGAACCCTTTTCAAAATATTAGTTTTAGAATTTAAAACCCCTCATATGACCTTAACATGGACAAAAATATTCTAAGAAGGCCTTATTATCTTTATATAAGCAAAATATGATTTTTAATACCAAAATTTGATCATGAAAATATAAGTGCTAACAACCACTATTCCCTACATACCCTCATTATGGATCATCTTCCATCATATATTCATTTCCAAGGCTTGACCTAAAATGAATATTTTCTTTAGTCCTCAACCACTAGACTCCTTTTGATTACCCTTTTGCTCCATTTTAGGAAGGGAGTTTCCTCCTTTTCACATTTATTGGACCAAAAAAACTAAACAATTTTTCTCTTATTTTATCCAACAACTCTTTTGGGATATGGGCCAAAGACAATTAGTTCACTCGAATAATTTCCAACAAAGAATTACCAGAGCTAACCTACCTCCTTGAGACAATAACCCACAATTACTTACATCAACACCAAAATCTTCAATTGTCTTAGTCACCCACTAGGAAAGACTACTATCCCTTCTAGAATGAGTTCATAATAAAAATTCAACATGAGAAACATTAATAGAATAGTTATGCCATCCATTATCATATTCAACTCTACAAAAATGGATTTACTACAAGTTGGGTCCATCGTGTGAGTCAATTTCTCAAACAACAAGTTGATTGACACACTGGTTGATGTAGTATATAGATCGGTCAATCCAAAATTATTCAAAGTTTCAAATGGATCATTGCTTACGATGCTAGAACAAGAGTTTAACAAGGTAATACCTAAAGTTTTATCATCAAATATAACATCCTTCCTACAAATAACTCCATATTTGACTAAATCAAATAACATATAGTCTTTTGACTCATTAGAGTATCCCACAGTCCACCATAATACAAGCATGACTCTTCACATCCAACTTCTTCTCCTTACCATATGGAATATCATCCAACCTATATATCCAAACATTTAGAGATATTTGATCAAGGGTTTTCCTCCACTCCATTCTCAAGAGGAGTTATATCCCACACAACTTTGATATGAATCATGTTTAGATGATAAATTGAGTAGCAAACAACCTCTACCCAAAATCTAGTTGGAATACCTTTGGCCTCAAGAAAACAATATGCCATTTCAATCAAAGTTTTATTCTTCCTTTTGGAAACATTTTTTTCTTAGGTGTGTAATACCACTCTATTACAGATGACTTGCTCACATTGTTTCCTCATTTATCAATTCTTAGACATTTCAAAGTTTGACCACATTTCTTTTCAGTCAACGACCTAAATTCCTTGAAATTTTCATAGATATGGTCCTTATTATTGAAGAAATATGTGAATCATCATCATCATATCTCATATCATCATATCTCATATTGTACATTCAATATGTTGTACAAGGAGGTTTCCCCCTTGAAGTGGATTTTTACTCATTGATTTTTTTATATTTCTCAAGGCATTGGTTCATAACATTTAGTATTTGAGCATCAATCCTAGGGTTTTTTTTCTTCAAGTGAGTCATCTTGGCATTTTTCACTGTAATTTTTTTTTTCTAAGATGCCTTAGATAGAAAATTTTGGAGGTTACTTATAATACATATCAAGGTAAATATGGTAAACATTTCAGGTTCTGGATCATTATACTTTCGTAAATATAACCTATTGAAGATAGGGTTTTTAATTCATCTTGAATTCAGTTTTAAACGAGTCATCTTGGGATTTTTGCTATAAATTATTTTCTAGGAGGTTTCAAATAGTGAAATTTTTTGGAGACCAAGGAGACATATCCTAGTATAGGTGGTCTAAATTGTATATTCTGGTTCACTGTAATTTCATATATATATTCCTTGGACGATAAGGCTTTTGACTAATCCTGAAATCAATTTTAAAAGAGTCAGCTTAGAATTTTCGTTATAACTATTTTTTTTGCGAAATTTCTAGCTCTGAAATTTTTAGAATCCTAGGGAGACATATAGAATTACATGTGGAAATTGTTTTTTTATTTTGAATCATTATAATTTGTGATATATATTTTGTGGAACTTTGGGTTGTTTACTAATACTGAAATTAGTCATAAACAAGACATTTTGGTATTTTTGCTATAACTTTTTATCAAGGAAGGTTCAAACTGTGAAGTTTTCAGGAGTTTAAGAAGTCATATCAAAGTAATATAGGCCAAAATTTAAGACTAATAATTGTTCAAAGTTCATAGATATATTAGTACAAAGGTCACTTATCCAAACTTACTCCAAATTAAGGGTTTGAAAGGTATGTGACTTACAGTTGGCATAACTTTTTATTGGAAGATTTGTTTTTGGTGATTCGAAACCTATGATAAAGAGGAAAAAGAGAAGAATTATTATTGTTTCACATGGAAAAGGTTTCTACAAGAAATAATACTGGTACTCCTCATAAAAAATCAAACACGACTTCCGAAGAAAATGAATACTTTGAAAACATGCTAACCCAATTAAAGAACCAAGTTGATGAAATGAGTGGTAGTATGTTGAAACTAGTGGATTTATCGTGTTCTAAGGAATCCATAAAAATGGAAATAGAAAACAATATGGAAAAGAAGATGAATTAAATTAGTGCACATATGGAAAATAAGATGGATAAAACTAGGTATAAAATGGAAAAGAAGATGAATGAAATGCAAAGAATTATGAATGAAAATAAGCAAGAAATGCAAAAATCCATGAATGGAAATAAGGAAGAAATGAAAAAATCCATGAATGAAAATAAGGAAGAAATGAAAAATCCATGAAGACCCTAGAAACCATTCTCTTACAGAGGATCCCTAATAGGGATATGGATATCCAAGGAAATCATGAAAAAAAGGAGAACAATGGTGTTGAGACTCGATCACACATGGGGAGTATTTTATCACAATTGGAGAGAACAAATACTGAATCTCAAGGTCATGACTATTCATTACTTTGAGATCCACCTCATTAAGGTTTTAATGTAGTACCAAGGAACTAATTCATTCCAAAGATCTATATGAGGAATTTTTATGGTAAAGATCCTATAACATGGATATTATAGATGGAGAAATTATTTGGTCTACAACAAACACCAAGACTACAAAAGGTACCTATTGCATCCTTGTATTTAGAAAATGATCAATTTGTGTGGTATCAATGGCTTTGTGAAAGAATTTTTTTTTATATTATCTCTTGGTCCATTTTTATGGATGAATTGATATCACATTATGGGAATATTAAGAGAGATACATTCTTTATTCAATTGCTAAATCTTTGACAAAAAGGTCCAATTACAAAGCACATTCAAAAACTCCAAAAGATCAGTCTCAAGGTAAGGAACATTTATGAGGATAATTTTTTAGATATATTTATGGGAAATTTAAAGGAGAACATTGAGGTGTGTCTCTTTGAACCTAAATCCATAGAGCATGCTCTCGGTATGGAAAGGAAAGTGTAAAACAAAAATATGGCTACTATAAGGGTGGCCAATGATAAATATAGAGAGAACCATGTTCCCTCTCCTAAACTGACAAGGTTGACACCTCAACAAATGGATGAAAGAAGAAAAGGGACTATGTTTCAATTGTGTTAACAAGTATTGTAAAGGGCATAAATGCAACGAGAATAAATTATTCTACATTGATTGTGAAGAGGAAGAAGATCAAGAATTGGAACCATTACAAGAGATAGATCTAGAAGAGACTACTCCAATGATATCTTGTCATGCATTGGCCGACATTAGTACTCCAAAAACCCTCAAGATACAAGGATACATAAAAAAGGAAAAGGTAACAATACTGATTGATTCCACTAGTATCCATAATTTCATCAACTACAAATTAGCAAAATATCTCAATTTCTTTATATATCCAGCACCAGAGTTTCAAGTAATGATTTAAAATGGAGGTACCATAAGTGTTCTAGGAATTTCCATAGTATTAAGCTCAACATGGGGGAGTATTTTTTGGACTGTCCCATGATTTCCATCCAAATGGGTGGTGTTGATGTTGTATTAGAAGTCAAATGGTCACAATCATTGGGAACAATGGCCCTTAATTTCCAATATATTTTCATGATATTTTCCTTAGATGGAAATGAAATTGAGCTTAGAGGTATCCAAGGGAAACCCTCTAAGGTGATAATCTCTAATAGCATAATAAAATTACTCGAAAATGGACACCATGGTGTAATTGGACAATTTTTCTCACTTGACATTCAAACATCTATATATTTTTCTCCATTAGATATCCAAATAGTTATCAACAATCATTCCAAGGTATTTGATTAAATGCATAAGGGTCTTCCACCTCCTCGAGATCATGACCATGATAGTCATTTGCAACGAGAAAGTGTACCACTTAACATTATACCTTACATGTATCCATATGCACAAAAGAGTGAGATTGAGCGTATGATCCAAGAAATGTTAGAGGTTGACATCATTCAACCTAACCAAATTTATTTCTCTTCACCAGTGGTGATGGTTACAAAAAATGATGGTTCATGGCATATGTGTCGATATTATAGACAGATCAACAAAATGACCATTAGAGAATTATTAGATGAATTGCATGGAGACAAATTCTTTACTAAGTTGGATCATCATTTGGGATATCATCAAATTAGAATGAGGAAGGAATACATTCCTAAAACAACTTTTAGAACACATGAATGTCATTAAGAGTTTTTGGTTATGCCATTTGGACTTATTAATGCACATTCAACATTTCAAAGCTTGATGAATTCTATTTTCAATCCCTTCCTTAGAAAATTTGTGTTAGTATATTTTGATGACATACTAATCTACAACAAATCTTGGGAAGAGCATGTACAAATGGTTGACATAGTACTACAAATATTGGAAGAGAAACAACTTTATGCAAAGTCTTCCAAGTTTTCCTTTTGGGTTCAAGAAGTGGAATATTTGGGTCATATTGTATCTCATGGAGGTGTAAAAGTGGACCCTAACCAAATTAAATCTATGAGGGAATAGAAAATTCCCAAAACCTTGAAGAAACTTAGAGGATTCTTAAGATTGAAAGATTATTACCACGAGTTTTTCAAGAACTATGGTCAAATAAAAACACCTCTAAAAACATTATTAAAGAAGGAAGCATTTTCTTGGACCGAAGAAGCAACCAAATCTTTTGAAAAACTTAAGGAGGCTATGTGTATACTCCCATCCTAGACACACTCGACTTCAAAAAAACATTTTTTATGGAGTGTGATTCCTTAGGCCATGGAATTGGTGAAATTTTAATGCAAGAAGGAAGGCTCCATGCCTTTGAAAGCAACCAACTTAAAGGAAAACAATTAGTCAACCCCATTTATGAAAAATAAATGTTTTCCATACTACATGTAGTTGAAAAATGACACCCTTACCTAATAGGAATATACTTCAAAGTAAAAATGGATCATGATAGTTTGAAGTACTTCTTGAAACAATGATTATCTTCATAAGAGAAACAAAAATGGTTTACAAATATTTTAGGTTATGACTTTCAAATTATCTACAAAAAAGGAAAACATATTGTTTTGGAAGATGCCCTTTCAAGGACACAAGAAGAAACAAAAGGTTCACTATGTGATATTTCTATTTTGTAATCTGATTGGGTGGAAGAAGCAAGGATAGAATGGAAGAAATATCAAGAGGTATGCAATATCATTCAAAAAATACAAGAGGACTCCAATTCATTAGATTATTTTGTATGGAAAAATTATTTTCTATGGTATCATGATCATCTATATTTATGTAATAATTTCCAACTAAACAGAAGGTTCTTTTGGAATTGCACACTTCTGCTATAGGAGGATATTCAGTATTCTTGAAAAAATACCAAATGATCAAGAAGGTTTTTTTTCTGGAAAGGTCTTAAAATTGATGTTCAAAAGTTTGTGTTTGAATGTTTGGTTTCCAACAGAATAAGGGAGAGACAATCAACATGCTAGGTCTCCTACAACCATTAGCTATACTAAGTCAACATTGGGAAGAAGTTTCAATGGATTTTATTACAGGTTTATCCAAATCCAAAGGAAATATTGTCATCATGGTAGTAATGGATTCACTGACATTGGCCATTTTTTAATCTCTTTATCATCCTTTTAAAGAAAGTAAAATAGCCACAACATTCATGGAAATAGTTCAAAAGCTACATGGATTCCCCAAGATTACTATAAGTGATAAAGATCCAATTTTCACTGAAAATTTTTGGACCGAATTATTTTCTTGTTTGGGTAATCAATTGGCTCATAGCTCATCTTACCATCATCAATCTGATGAGAAAATTGAGATTGTGAATAAATGTATAGAAGGACAAGTTTGTTTCTTTTCATCTAATAAATAGGTACAATGGGTCAAATGGTTTCCCTTGGTGGGATGGTGGTACACCACATCCTTCCATACTTCATAACAAATGTCCCCATTTCTAGCACTTTATGGATATTATCATCCATCGATTACATCACCCTTGAAATGGAATACAAAGGTTCAAGCAGTGGAGGACCACATAGGGAACCAACACGAGTTTCTCAAACTATTGAGGGACAACTTGGTTATGGCACAAAATAGGATGAAACACCAAGTAGATCAACATCACAGTGAAAGGGAATTTAAAGTGGGGGATTAGGTATTTCTGAGGCTACAACCATATAAATCGATGTCCCTCAAGAAACAAAAGAAGGACAATAAATTAGCACCCAAATATTATGGCTGCTATAATTTTTTGCAAAGGATTGGAAGTATGGATTACAATTTGGAGTTGCCTCCATCTTCACGTGTACATCTAATCTTCCATTTTTATTTCTTAAAAGGAGATCATCGACAACAAGATCCCAATCCAAACTATTTTACCAGAGATTAATGAAGAAGGGAAAATCATACTAGAACTATAAAAAATCCTTGAAACAAGGATTAAATGACTGAGAAATTAATCAATTACAAAGTACCTCGTCAAATGGAGGAACCTACCAGTGGAAGAGGTGGCATGGGAAGATGAGTTCTTCTTGCAGAAGAACATGTGGTTAGTCAAGTGTTGAGGAAAAAACATGTTTGAATGGGAGGGGCATGTTAAGCCAGACAAAGCCCCATGTTATGTATAAAACCCCTTATTAATCCCTTTATTGAATTATTACATTTCTTGTATTATATTTGTATGTAGGCTAGAACCCCTTCATTGTACCCTTTCATTATAATTGTACTCTTTGTCTCCTATATATATATCAAGGATACCTAGTCCTAGGATCATCATATTTCATCTTGTACATTCAATATATTTTAAAAGAAGGTTTCCCCCTTGAAGTGGACTATTACTCATTATTTTTTTTATCTTTCTCAAGGTGTTGGTTCATAAAAAAATGTACACAACTCTATATATAATAATACAACATCCACCAATAACATTTCTTGAGAAATAAATAAATGGACCATGATACCACTAGAGAAGAGGAAAAGAGGGGTGGGATTGATAAATAATCCTATGTTTCCTAAGTCCTCCCTTTTTATGTATTATCATGTGTTTTATTTAAATCTAAACCACCATATATATTTGAATTAGAAGCTAATCATTGAATTTATGTGGTGGTTAGTGGGGAATTCCACCTTCCATAGTTATAAGGGAATGGGGGTTGAGTACAATAGGAGGAAGGAGTGTAAGAGACTCCAAAATCATAATAATTTGAACATTCTCTATTCTTGTGCAATATCCTTCCTATAGCATTTTATCTATCTAACTTAGGGTAAAATAAAGATAACCAAATATGTTGGTAACTTTTTTTTATACCTTACCACTTGGATATACTCTATATGTAGAGAGGGATTGAGTATGTTGCATACATCTCCCCACATTTGGTGCATTTTATTCATATTGGATCTATCCTCATGAAAATTTGAATTGATTCATACTCTCACCATTCTTACAATTGTTACCATTCTTCTCACCATTGGAACCATATCCTCTCTTGTTAAAGACACCCATTGAAGTTTTGAGACTACATTTCATTCTTGAGACTAGGATTCAAACATGTAAGTGACTAAATTTATATGAGGAAGCGAAGATGGTGGACCTGAGAATATATATGGATGGATGCATAATATCATATGGGTTGGGTTGTTTTGGAAACTATCCTTTTTCCTATAGATTGTTTCTCATTGAGTGCTCGAGATCCAAGATGAAATTCTATTGGGTTGCCTAAAGTAATACAACAAATTGGACTATTGAGAAGAGAAGAGAAGAAAAATATCTTCCTGTTGTTGTGTGGGGAAGTGGAAGGGATATCCATGCATAGAATGTCTGGAAGGTTTCCTAGAGTGTTATGCAGTGACAATTTTGGCTAAGCTTGAGAGCAATTGGGCTAGGTGAGTGACTTGAGAGTCTTTGACTAGTTTCCTCTCCCCTGGTGCTAGCATGGCTTGTCTTGGGAATGGAATTCATATCTGATACCTATGGTTGGGTGGATATAAATCCTCAACAACTAGTTTTTTGGCCTTGCATTCATTTATAGATAAATATTCATACCCATCTAAGCATGGAAATATTTTTTTTTGCAATATGATGTGTGGTGCATTGGATTTAATGGAAAATGTATGAATTCAAAATAATATGCATTGTTATTTTTCTACTATATTGTTTGTGGATATCAATTTGAAGTATTATATCTATTAGATTTTGAAATCTAGGCTAACAATTGGTTAATTAAAGAAATAAATTCACATGGAGTTCCCTGATGTCCAAGTAAGGCATGTGGGTACATGATAGTCTGCAACTAGTTGACACCTCACCTTCAAGCTTCTTGATCTTATCCTTTAGATATTTGGTCTTCTTCTATAAAATTGTCTTCACATGTTTTGTATTTCCACAATATCAATAGGTCTTATACTTCTTAACTTTCTTAGTTGATGGTTGATCATCATACTTATTCTTGTCAATTTGGTCAACACAATCCTTCTAATTTTAACCTCTATGATGTTTCTCTCAATTATATCCTTACCTCTTTCTCTATAGTTCTATCAATCTTTTCCCTTAAGGAGATGGGAATGTTTCTTATTCTCAATTTTACCTTCATCAATAAACTTTTCTTATGTCCTGATTAGAAAACCACAAAAATAATCAAAAGTATAGTCCTTATTGTCTTCTTTTCTAGAAGACCAACTAGCACAAAATGTTGAACATGAAACATCATAGGGTCTCTTTATATTCATCAAGATTAGTTCTATAAGTTGACCACCATTCTTTGGAAAATATTTTCCACTTTCACCCAACTTCAATTGAAGCTCCTTCACATGATCTAATAAGTGTTCAACTCGATCAAAGGGGAGAGGATTAAGAGATATCATATTTTTATCACTCTTCATAAGATGACAATCATTGATCTTATAAAAAATATTCATTAAATTCTTATGGACTTTATTTAGATATTCAATCTCACTTGTATGAAAGTGAATATCACTTGAGAATTAAGTCATTATAACTCTTACAACCATGTCGGTATTCCCATTAATAATGAAATTACCATGTTCATCCTTAGGGTCTAGAACCATAGTCTTTCTAAACTGGAAAAGAGATTTATTGTTTAATAGAATTTTCATTTCTTGTGCTCACGTGCCATAGGTGTGCCCATTTAAAACCATTGGATATTGATTATAAATAAAAATAACTCTACAAACCCTAATCCAATCTGCAAGTCTAAACTTGATTCAATCTAACTTAGAGATATGATTCAAACATGAGTGCATATACAATCTATAGCCTCCAAAATGAATTGTAGATAGAACACTAGATCTCAAACCACAAGCTTTGAATACCATGTTGGAAATATAGGGGATTGCAGAAGTGATAAACTATGAATCCAAGGGACAGAGTTGGTGTTGAAAGACATTTTTACAACAATAAATAAAAGTGATCCTAGTTCAACATATGGAATGAATATATGTGATATATTGATCCATAGGATCAACTATATACACTCAAAAGTGTAATTAAATCCCTTAAATTGAGAAAAAATGATTCCACTTTGATCATTGTAGTCACACCTAATATCTAGATTTTATGACTTGACCTATGCACCATTATACTTGGTCAAGAACACTTCTAATTGGTCTAATCAATCATTTGACCACTCATTCAACCTCCTAATTGACATTCAACTATCACCATAATGACATCCACTCACTCCAAAAACTCCAAACTTGGGAGGATCCTTATGTTCCAACACCCACTCATCAACACAACTCTATGAAGATTCAAGACGTGTAATTATCTCTATATACCCCCTATAATTGTAGATTCTTGAAGCCCAAGAACAACCAAAATTTTCACATAATTATCCTTTTTCAATGGATTTGTAGAGATATCAACAGTTTCATCATTTATTCTACAATAAACAAGACATATCTTGCTCATGTACCATTGTCTCAAATAATGTGCATGGAACTCTACATGCTTCATTTTAGTGTGAGAAACAAGATTATTATCTAGTTGTATTGTAATTTTTTTGTCCTAATACACTATAGTCAACTCCTCAAATAGAAATACAATCTCACCCACACATCCTCTTTACCCACATTAACTACACCTCTATAATAAGCCTATTTAGTTGATAAAGAAATAACCTTCTACTTCTTACAATACCATAATATGAGTCTAGATCTAAGAAGCAACACATAGATAAAAATTGACTTTCTATCATCTACGTCACCTATCTAATTAGAGTTGTATAACTAGACAAATGGCTCATACTCTTGCTACAATAACTTATATCAAACTTATATGTACCCTTCATATAACAAACAATCATTTTTGTGGCCTTCAAGTGGATCTCTTTTAGATCTTACATGAACCTAGAGACCACGCTAATAATAAAGGAAATGCCAAGTCATCTGTTGGTCAAATATATATGGCTACCAACAAGTTTCTCATAGAGTGTAGCATTGAATTTTTGAGAGTCACACTCCTTAGTCAATTAAATTTCAACTTATATGGAGTAGAAAAAGGGTTAACATCATCCATTTTGAATCTCTTCAATATATCCAAAGCATTCCTAGGTTGAGAAATACATATACTTCCATCCATATACAATAATTTAATTCCCAAAAATAAATGCAATAGACCAAGTTTAGTCATTTGAAAAGTATTTATTAGCTTCCCCTTCTAATCCAAAATCAATTTAGCACTACCACCAGTGATGAATAAATCATTTACCTACAATGAAACTATAAAAATATCATCATTACTATGATTTGATTCACAAATCTTGAAACCAATATTGAGAAAGAACTGACCAGTCTTCTCATACCACGTTATGAGGGGTTGTTTCAAAGCATACAAGGATTTATTTAGTCGACACACAAGACTTCCATCCTTCTCAAATTTTATGGGTTGATCCATATAAATATCCTTATTGAGATCACCATGTAAGAAAGAACATTTGACATGCATTTGATTTACCTCCCATCCAAAATAAGTAACGAGTGAAAGAATAAGTCAAATAGAACGTATCTTTACAACTAGAGAAAAGGTCTCGGTCTAGTTGATGGTTTCTTGTTGAGAAAACCATTTTAATAACAAATGAATCACATGTCTCTCAACAACACCTTCTAATGTGAATTTAGTCTTCAGAGCCATTGAAAGTTAGACACATTATTTCCTTGTAGCCAGAGAACCATTTCCCAAATCTTATTTTTTATCAAGGAATTCTACTCTTCAAGGATAGGATTCTCCCATTTAGCTTGATCATGTGAATATATATATATATATATATATATATATATATATATATATATGTAATTAGGATCACATGCCTCTATCACATGTGTCATCAAAGAAACACAACCACACTATTTTTTTCCTCAAGTCTTCCTTAAGTCATTTACGTTGCTTACATCAACACTAGTAGCTTCAATTGTCTTAGTTTCCTACTAGTGAAGATTAATATCCTTTGTAGAAGGAGTTCCTACAATAAATTCACAATGAGAAGCCATAATTGAATAGTAAAAAAATCCATTTAAAATCAAATGAACATGATCGACTCAAGTCAATTTGGTTGCATGATTTGATTGCTTAAATAACAAGTGGTCAACATGATGGTTGATGCATTATATAGATTAGTTGATCTAGACTTACTCATAATTTTAAATGGATTACTGCTTAAGATTGAAAAATATGGCCCAAATGGGTTGCATCCAATGGTGTAAAGAAAGGAGTTTTTCACCATTGGACAAGGTTCAATTCCAATGAGGGTTGTTTACCTTGGAGCTATGGGGACACCTTGAGGTAGTGATATAATGTGTGGTTGTTCCCAAGGAGATTGTATTAAAAAACAGTCTTGTGACCCATGCACACATAAGTGGATATAATCCCACCCCCATGTCCTTCAACTTTTTGTCCCAAAGGGGTTGGATCTAATGGTGGAAAGCAAGGATTTTTTCACCATTGGGAAAGGTTCAATTCCAATGAGGGTCTCTTAACCTAGAGCTATAGGGACACCTTGAGGTAATGATCGAATGTGTGGTTGAACCTAGAGATATTATATTAAAAATAGTCTCGTAACCCATGTACACATAAGTGGATCAAATCCCATCCCCATGTCCTTCAAATTTTAGTCAAATCTCGATAGAGTGATCGATTTTGATGAGCCTCATTCTACATTGTGACACAAGTTCAAATCCTGCCACTATAGGGAGGAGACAACCAAAAATCCAACCATGATAAGAGTTGGTTTGGCCTAGGCTGGGTATGATCCCCAGGTGATTTTGGTGACTTATATGCCCCTAGGTCACATTTTATCATCCACAAGATAATCCCGCAAGTCACGGACATGCTAGAAAATAAAACAAATATTCCATAAGATGAGTTTAACAAGGTAGTGTTGATGGGTCCTAAATCCATTCAGTTCAACAGCAGGAACCAAACTTGGCACCGAAGCCCAATTAGACTCTGTAGCGTTTAATAGTGGAATGGTTATCCATATCTTGCGATCCGGCCAATTAATTGATGGGCTTTACATTTTCTTGTGAAGGCATCTCCTTCGATTCAGACGATCTCTTTTTGTATTTTCTTTTTGGTGTGACTGGTATAAGATGGAAAGTCAGTATAAACCAACTAGGAAACAAATGGGAACAAACTTAAACTATTGGAGAAGAGGCTGGGTTTGGGATAACCCTTACACCCTAGCATGCAGACAATGATCGTATACCACATGCCTAGTACTAATACATTAACCATGTGAATATTCCAATTACTGACTGAGATACAAGTTATCAGAAGAAAACTTGCATGTGATAAACAAAGGTAAGCAAAATAATTTTCTCAACTATAATCATCAATCACATAATAACACAAGGATTCATTTTTCATCATTAAAGAAAGAAATGCAAAACATTGCATCAGATAACTTATCAATAGATTTAATAGCTCTTACTTGTTACTACATCCATTTATGAGACGAAATAGGAAATAGTTCTTCTCCACATCCAATCACACATGTATTTGATGAAAACATAAACTTGTTTCTGGTCTAGAAGGACTTCTCAATTAAAGGCAACTCCAAAATAATTCTTAACAAAACCAGAAATGAGAGTTTCTTGCAACAACCATCGACCCTTAACTAATCAGTCGATGCTCTTATTTATAACATAAAATTAACTGAAAATAACGGCTAAAGTGTAGATAAGTAAAACAAAATTCGCCACGTGGTGTTCTCTCCTATCAATTTGTCTAAGAGTCATATCAAGATATCATTTTAAAAGGGTGACTCTTATCGTACTCCGACCACTGGATGAACAACTCCTCTCAAGTATTTTCATATGGGAATCTATGTTGTTCCATTGGGGTTGTGTAAATCTCTCTGATCTCTACCGCATGTGCCTGATACTTGACCAGACTAGCACTTAACTATTGCAGCATAGCTCGATCTTTGATCGGGTGTTCCATAAAATGTCGCACCTGACCTGGCATTGTGTCTATTACCTTTGCTAGTTCTTCGGCCCATGCTGAGTCTTTCTTAATGGCGATTTGACTATGTCACGCAAGTCATCGAAGTCATCAGGCATGCCAAACTCGGGGAGTCTAATATCCTTCATTTCCCTGTTGATTTTGACCTAGGTTTTCTCACACCTGGCCCATTTCTCTTGGATTTATCGGTGGGGTTCCCAAGCCATTTTTGTTGAGTACTCGGCTAATTTCTTTATGCGATCAAGACTGCTTTCATTCAACACCCGAATTCTGTGTTCTTCTTTGTCTCGGCCTTGTTGGATTGCACCAATGTAGTCAACTCTCTCTACGTCTTGCTATGATTTCTCTTACCATCACTCCATATATTTTCACGTTGCAAGTGCCATGATGGTGTCCTCCTAGATATCGGCTATCCCTGTTGTGAATAGGTGTCATTCATCTGTGAACTTGTTGTAGTCCTCCTTGAATTCATTCCTTAGGTACACTGCGGCCTGTGTGGTGTCTTGGTAATACTCGGTCAGCTGGTACAAATGTTCCAATTCCTTTAAAGCGGTAGCCAACAACTTTTCATCTCTTTTAGCTCTGTCCAGGGTGGTATCTGTAATTTCCATCCCTGCGTCGATGAGTTTGGACGCCTTAGCATATTTTGTGTTGATAAGATGTTACTTGGTAGTGATGAGGACGGAGCGATCTAAAGTGATTCTCCTCTTCTTGGTGGTTCTTTGAACGATAGCCTTCTTCCTCCGATCATAATCTATGACATGTATGTCGGCTACTTCATCCACGGCTTCTGGAATCTGTTTATCCCCCCATGTGAGCGTGTTTCCCATACTTCCGTTGGTGTATACTTGTTCAAGGTTGGGTTCTTGAACTTCCTCATTATGCTCCGAAGGTCCGGCTTCTGTCTGTCACTCATCGAGGGTTTGAGTACTGAGTGAAATAGAGGCATTGGGGATATACTTGATACTTACTTGTTCATCGGTTGTTGAAGCATTGATTCCCTATTGCGGGGCTTCCTCCTTTGGGTTTTCCGACCCTGACTCGTCCTTCGGACCATCTGTTCAAGTCTTCGATGCATCGGGCATCTTAGTGTCTAGGACACTCTTGGTTTCCTTTTATTTCTGTGGGACCTCCTGGGTTTGGACCTCGGGAAGAGGAGAAGATGTCTTCTAAGCTCCCTTTTCTTCTTTGATATGCACAGGGGTCCAAAGAGATACCTCTAGGCTCTCATCATCATCACAGATTTTTATTAACTCGCGGAGGGGGTCTGATGCACTTGTTTCCACTGATACCCCAAATGTATCCAACTGAGATGAAACACTTGTCGGCAATCCGGTCGGTGGCGTTGTGAATTCAGGGTCATCTAACCCAATGATTTCATTGAAATCTATCAGTTCAAGGCTGCTTGGGCCAATCTAGATTTCATCCGGGTTGTCGGTAGGGAGAACTGGAATCCTGATGAGGTCCAGATTATCTCACATTTGATCCATTATCTGTTGGGAATGTTCATACATGAATAACCCTCTCTCTCGTGCGTCCTGAGCCTCAGGGAAATTTCTTTCTTGTTTCGGTCGTTACCATTTCCTCTCTGGCTCTGAGGGCTCCTTGAGCCGATTGTTCTACGATTTCCTCCTGTTCATCCAAGCTCATGGCTTTGAAATTGGTCATTCTAGGGTTTTCCATCCTTTCCACCACTTCCTCCTAGTCTTGGAAATTTTCGGTGAAAACCTCATCTTCGAATTTGTCATGAGCATAAGGCCAGCAGGACGACACTTGCGATGCGTGCTTCGAGACTAAACCCCTTGGATCATGTTTGCGGAAACACCCAGTCTGAAATCAAAACTCCAATTGGCTCAGTCCTTCCTGTTTGGCTTGAGAGGTGTCTTTTACTAGGTAGAAATCTATATGGAATCCATAGGGTATAAATGCCCATTTCTTGTCTTTTACCAGGGAAGCGTTGTAAACTTCCAGGATAGTCTGGTAGCATATCTCTCCTACCATTAGTCGATCAGGAACATGCACGGATAAAATGTGTGGTGCCCCGATAGCCCCGAAAACCCTAATATAGGTATCACGCTCATCCAGATACCAGTGACCAACATTTGATATCATCTTTTTGGACGCAGTCGATAGTCTTGGACACTCTTTTTTGAAAAGAATGAAATGAATGCGGGCAATGAATTCATTGCAGATGAGGGAGTAGGATTTTTTGTACCTGTTCTCCCACAATACTATGAAATACACATGGACCGAGAGTTTTGAGACGTGCCAACTCAAGTTCATTCCGACAAAAACATTTCTGGCACAGATGACGTCCAATAAATAAGAAGCCATGTAGAAGGATGGAGTCTCTCCTTCTTTTGGTTACTGAGCCTGTTGTATGCAAATGCTCATCTGCTTGGAAATGTTGGCACCCCAGTTAAAAACTCTCCTAGAAATGGCTATAGTATAAGATAGAGGCATCCAAGCTTTTGAAAACCTGGAGCAATCTTTCTCCCCATACAACTGGCAGATGAGGGCCATTAGATAGATATACATCTCCCTTATGTTGGTCGTTTGGTACCAGTTGAAGGTCTAATTGGTGTACCTTTTATCCTCTTTCCACCATGAAGCCATCACTCGACCAGTGTCATGGTGCTCATAAAATTTGACGACGAAATCGGTCTTTAGTCGCTCTTTCGGGTCTCTGAACTTGTAATAATTTTCAACCTCCATTGGAAGGAAAACCCTGACACACTCGCCATTGTCGTCGTTGATCATGCACTTTTGTGTTTCTGTGTGGTTGATGAGCCATTGCAATAGTTCTATACAGGTGAACATCAGGGTCCTGATCGCTACCATGTGCAGGTATGACAGTCTAATATTTGGAAAAACTTCATCGTCGAGCTTTCTCATGTTGAGGTTGTTGTGCGGGGTATATTCTGGGAATTCTTCCTGGATGATCTTCTTGAAGAGTTATTCCTAGTGCGGGAGTACCGCCTTGCCCTCTGTGTCTCCAAAGGCCGAAGGTTGAGTGAAAATATTCTTGGTGGATGTTCTGATAACTGGTTCCGACCTAGGAGAAAATTCTAATTGTTTTGCTAGCCCTGGGGATGAGCCTTATCGCTCCTCTGGTTCCTTTATCTTAGGTGCTTTCGGCGATTGCCTAGTGTTTGGATTTCTTGGAGGCATTGTTCCTGCAAACCGAAATAAAATATTTTAGGGCTCATGGAAAGAGCAATATTGGATATTAATGTATATCTGAAGTGAAAACACAGAAAAACCAGACTGGTACATACCTGTAACGCTTTCTAAACCTTGTAGTTTGATACTCACGGGGGGCTTGAAATATTTTGAATTTCTCGTCTCGCTCCTCTGGATGCTCTGAAAATCCTTTGTGCGCAAAATGATTTTGTTTACAATGGCTCAAGAAGATTTAACGGGGAATAACTTACCGGTCGTATCAGCCAATTAATTTGGGTGATGAGTGAAATTCAAATGAATCTATCGCCGAATCTCTGCAATTTAATTCATAGTGGGTTGACGGCAGAGGCACATAGGGTGATGTGTTGTATCAGTAAATTCAAACGGTCCTTTTGATTCGTGCATGAATTAGAAACTAATGTGATATTTGGAATTAATTAGTCCCTTAAATACTACGGATTGCAACGTATCTAGCGCTAAAACGTCCCATTGTGTCGCTTTCCTAGTGGGTGGATCAGAAAGGTGTTACGAGTTTTTTCATTGATATTATTCTACGAAAAACCTTCGACGCCGATTCACTTCACCATATGGTGCGGACAAGGTACAAATGGCTTGGGACATGTGACAGTGAAGACTGGTGACTTAGCTCGCGGGTAATGGTTAAACTCAGACTTTATTCAAGTTGTACGCTCTAAGCTAAGCCTGGGATCACCGATGCCGAAAAGTTATCGGGGCTCAGCGTTTGGGGATAAACCTATCACATAGTTTCCTTTGGGTTAGCGTCCTAAAAAAATCTCGATGCCGGAATGTTTCGGAATTCGATGATCGGAGAAACACTTTAGCCTAATCCGAATGTCTGTCGCGATTTGGTCTACTACGATTTTTCTAAGCGCTTTGGGTATCGACTATCGAAGATATCACTGCCTTATTTGTTAACATTTACTCTCTTCTCCTTTTGTCGATGCCGAAGGGGATCGATCATCGATGATATCCTTGTATGATTCTTGTCGTGAAAGAAAACTTCCTTTTGCTGATGCTGATGAAGATCGACGCTCGACGACTGTGGTTTTTGAGTGATTTTCCTTCATCCTTTAATTCCTTTCGATGTCGAATCTTTGAGCGTGTCAGGGGAGAGTGTCTTGGCTACTAATTATTTATTTAAAGGCTAGGCCTTCTAAGTCGTTAGTTTTCATAGATTCAAGCAAAATTTGAAAGACTTAATGAGAGTCAATATGATAAGCAAAGGAAACATAATGAAGTCGAACTAGTCAGTGCAAAAGACCAAGTGATACCCAAAAAGTAAAATTCGACATAGGATTTTTAGGTTGTGTTGAGTGTTGAAAAAATGGAGACTTACTAGGTGAAAGAAGAATCTTTGTTCCTCCTTCGAGCTTAGCTGATGCAAAAGCTGGTGGAGAACTTAACTGGTTTTAAATCAGAGCCTCTTTTACTCTTGTATTCGAAGTTCTCTGGTTGATGCCTCCGTGTCTTCTTGTGGGGTTTTCAACCTTTATTCCTCATTTGTTTCTTGTAACCCTAACTCATACCCTCTTTTGACAAGAGTCTAGTAGAGTGTTCACTGGCACAGAGCCTTTATTTACCTTCACTCACTTTCTACGGTGTTTCTCTGCTGCCAGCGAGCGTCCATAGCCTCGACGGAGTCACCTCGACATCACAGACCTTGCTTCGCTACCAACGAGCGTCCATAGCCCCGGTGGAGATATCTACATACCCTCCCATATTGTGGACTCATTTGATATAGTTAAATTTTATTTCAGCAGAATGCCCTGAGCGAGTAGGAGAGGATGACGTCTGTTATTTTTCAAGATGAGATGGTTAAGGTGAAACTTACTAGCTCTGTCCTTGAGGTGCATGTAGTCCTTTCCAACTTTCCTTATTTCCATTAAGATCTTACCAAACCATTAAGCATACACTTTTGACATTTCTTCAAAGTTTTTCATCTGTGCAGGTTAGATAGAGAGACCTCGAAACAATTGTAGGTTCCCCAACGTTTCTCATGTTTGTATGTGAGCGACGAGTTAGGAAGAGAGTTCTCTATGTCGCATGATTTGAGGTCAACCATTGTCTTTCTAAACACAATATTAAAAAGAGCAGAAGTCCAAATAGCAAAATAAAACAAAAAAAAAAAAAATGCATTTTGCAATCGACCTATCTAGACACAAAATCATGAAAATACACACGCAAAACATAAAATATGTTATTATTTATTATTTATTTATTTTATTAATGAAAGTATTGTTTTAGGGCTTGGCCATTCACTGGGAGGGCGTCAGGTTCCCCCCTTAGATTCTGTAACCGATAAGTGTCTTCCCCGATCTTCTTGGCCACCTGAAAAGGTCCAAGCCATAGACTCTGAACTTAGAATGTTTTCCTTTAGGTTTGTTTGCTCTGTCCCATTTCAAGACTAAGTCTCCTACTTCAAAATTCTTCTCTTTAGCCTTACGCTTGTCAAACCATCCTTTAACGATCTGTTGGTGGGCTATGAATTTTGATTTAGCTTTCTCTCTTTCTTATTCTAACATGAGCAGGGTGTCAATTCTTTGTTGTAAGGTTGATGAGGGATGCCCCTTGGAATCCTGGGCAAGTTGAAGAGATGGGAGATATAGTCCGTTTGAGATAATGGCTTCCTGTTCGTATACTAGAAAGTATGGGGAATTTCCTATAGCGTCCTTGGGTGTAACTCTATCTGCCCATAAATAATTGTGGAGTAAATTATGCCAATTCCTTTGGTTATCTGCAACCGTTTTCTTCAATATCCTTAATAGGTTCTTATTAGTTGATTCTGCCACTCCGTTTCCCTGTGGGTAATAATTTGTTGAGTATTGAATTATAATTCCTTTGTCTAGGGAAAACTCTGTTAATAAGGTGGAAGAAAAATAAGTTGTATTATTGAAAACAAGAATAGAAGGGACACCAAAACTTGTGATTAGTTGTTGTTCTATGAATTGGATTACCACCTTCTCGTTTACATGAGTTAGAGGAATGTCTTGTTCCCATTTCGTGAAGTAATCGGTGGCAGCAAGTATGTACTTGTGTTGTTTTTAATATCTTGGTGTAATTTCTCCTATGATGTCTAGCCCCCATTGCTCAAAAGGCCTAGAAACAGTTACTGGTTGTAGTGGGACCGCTACTCTCTTCTCTCTCCCAGTGCTTATTTGTTAAGTTTTACAGTTCCTAGCTTAGGTGTGAGTGTCCTTGAACAAAGTGGGAAAATAATAGCCAGCTCTTAGTATCTTATGAGCAGTGGTGTCTCCAGCAAAATGTCCACTGGCAGGGCTGTCATGGATCTCCTTCATAACTTTGTCTGCATATTCACATTCGATGCATCTTAAAAGTACCCCATCATAATTAACCTGGAAGAGTACCGAATTTATGAGGTGATATTGTGCAGATTTTAACCTGAGATCTCTCCTTTCCTTGGGGTTTAGGTCTTCTGGGAAAGTCCCATGATGCAGGAGATAAGTCAATTTCTCATACCAAGACTCTTTCCCTGATGATATGTACGAAGCTTCACCACACAATAATGTCATTTCATTTTCTCATCCGGAGTTTTCATTTACTTGGTCTTGAGCCTTAGCTGCCAGTTTGCATAATCCTTGTCCTTTAACTAGTTTAGCAGGTTTTATATCTAGATCAAATTCTTGGATTACTGCCATCCAATTCCCTCTTCTTTCCCCCATATCTTGTTGAGTAAATAGGGATCAGACTGCGGGGTGAGGCACAATTACTTTGGTATGGTTCTTGAGGATGTAAGATCTGAAATGTTTTACTGCTTTATAAACTGCATAAGCATGTTTATCTATAGCAGGATAATTTAGTTCAGCTCCTTGGAGGTTAGTGCTCATGAACGACACCAGAGCCTTGTTATTGTCATCATCCTTCTGAGTCAAAACTGGAGCTAATGATTGATCAGAGGCGAAAGTATAGAGGAAGAAATATTTGTTGAAATTAGGACTCCACAACATGGGGGATTGGGATATAGTGGTCTTAATATCATTGAAGGTATTCTTTCGTTCATCATCCCACTTAAATTTGACATCTTTATGAACCATCTTTTGTAAGGGTTTGATAGTTTCTGCAAAATCGGGGGTGAATTTCTTCACAAAGTTGATTTTTCTGAAGAATGATTGCATAGATTTTTTGTTGTGAGGTAATGGAAGTTGAGTTATAGCCTTAATTATTTCTGGGTCTATGCGAATGCCTGCTTGAGATATAATGTGGCCTAGCATCTTTCCTTCTGTGATGCCGAAAACCGTTTTCTTAGGGTTTAATGATATACCGTATTTCCTACACCTTTCGAAAATCTGGGTTAAGTGTTGGATGTGATCTTCTTTGTTCTTCGAATACATAGTCATGTCGTCCAAGTAAACTACTACACACTTGTTGATTAGTCCCTAAAATGCTACATCCATGGCCCTCTAGAAGGTCGCTCCTGCATTGATTAGACCAAAGCGCATGCGTTTGTAAGTGAAAGTTCCCCACTTGGTTCAGAAGGTATTTTTTAAATGGTCTTCCTCTGAAACTAGAACCTGGTTGTAACCTGAGAAGCCGTCAAGCAAAGAGAAAATATCATATCCAGACACAGTCTGCAAGAGATTCTCCATTGGAGGGACTGGGTAGTTGTCCTTTTTTGAAGCTCTATGGATGTTTCTAAAATCTACGCATAGGTGGATCTCCCCTGAATTTTTCCTTACAAGAACCAAATTAGCTACCCATGCAGAATGTCTAACCTGGAAGATAATTTTGGCATCTAACCATTTCTTTAACTCTTGACACATAAGAGGTTCTAGGGAAGGGTGATACTTTCGGAGCTTATGTTGGAAGGGTTTCACTTCAGGTTTTAATGGGATAGTGTGTTGAATGATATGGGTATCATAAGTTTTCAGATCTCAGTAGGACCATGCAAAGACATATTGATACTATCTGAAGAGTTTGAGATAGGCCTTCCTTTCCTATTTAGATATGGTTTTTCCGAGGTTTACATTTTTTGGGTTTTCTGGGGTTCCAAAATTTATAGTTTCATGCATGGGACAGGAACTACCGGTCTTAGCGTTTTTGGGCCCCTTAAATCGTTCTTTCAGGTCAAAAATATTTTCTAAATTAGCTATCCCCTTCGGGATTGTGTGAGACTTCGATTTTTCCATTGGTTGACCTGTATGAAGGTTGGTTTTCGTCGACTGTCCCTGGAATACTTCATCATCAATGGCCAAGTATTTAAAATTATCTTGGTTAGTCAAAAAGTTTATGATCTGTTCATCTCCTTCAAAGACCTTCCGATTAGAGATGTTGTTGGGAACTGAGGGTTTATATAATAGTTCTACAGTGAACTGAGAATCTTCATAATCCTCTAGAGGTGATAGCCTTGAGGCAGTGGTGGCCAGAGAGTTAGAAAGAATTTTCTTCGTTCTGGGAATCACTGTAATGTTGAAAGCTTCAAAATTCTCTATTAGTCGGTGCACTTCCTGTTGGTAATTCTTCAGGTGTGGAGAATTGAAATGTATAATATTCCTTATCTTTATGACAATGATTTTAGAGTCTTTGAAAACATTTAATCCTTGGACGTTTAAGTCTATGGATTTCTTTAGCCCCTATACTAAAGCTTCATACTCATAAGTGTTATTTGTGCATTCGAATTCTAGTCTACAAGACAGAAAATGTCGTTTACCTTTAGGATCAATGAGGATGCACCCTGCCCCTGACCCTTCTTGCGATTTAGATCCATCAAAATGTAGGGTACAAACTTGTGGGCAACATGTTTTGGCTTCCCCTTCCCTATTAGTTTCCTCTTTTCCTCCTGCTAGTTCCGTGATTTCTAACGCAGGTTCTTGGTAGAAGAGGGTTTCTTTCGTCGTTGTCAGCAACTCCTCCTAAAAAATCATTTTGGAGTTCTGAGTGAGAGGGAGATCAGAAGAAAAAGGGGAGAAGTTGCCGAAGTAGGAATCGCATGAATATTGCCTAGCACATGGAAAGTTTTCGATGAATGTTCATTTAGGGTTTCTAGGCCAGTGACAGTATGTTTCAGATACCGTTCCCTATCAATTCTGATCATATTTTTGTATCCCTTCAACGGTAGCCAAAGGTTTACCTAATATATACTAAAGTATCTGTTTAAATTCTCATACCAATATCAGCTTAGTAGTAACCCATAAGCTTCTGGGATATCTACCACAATGATGTCAATCACTTGCACAAACTTAGGATGTGTTGCTATTCTGATCATTACATCTTTGAGTTCTCCCATGACCTTGACCTGGGTTCTGTCTAGTTGTATTACATGTTTATCACTTTTGAGAGGAACGACATTTAACTTTTAGCAAATAGACAAGGGCATAACATTGGAAGATGCTCCTGAATCAACCAAACAATTGTGGAGGTTCATGTTGAAAACTTCAAATGTTAAAAGGAACGGTGGGACAAAAGGTTTTCCCTTCTTATCTTCCGAGCAGGAGTTTACAGTAGGTTTATTTACTAGATCCATGGGATTTAGATTTATTTTCTGATTGTTTCTTGTCGTAGGGTTTTCTACTGATTTCAAATCTTGTAGCAGGAAGTATTTTTGTTGAGGGATTCTGCATATGTCCATAACTGATATATTAGCCTTCAACTTCTTCAAATCTTCAACTACGTTGTAATCCCATTTGGGAGATTCTCGGATATGGATGCTTATAAGGTTCTTACAGGGAGAAAAATATGCTTTCGGGTGATCAGGAGTCGATATTCCCCCCAAAGTTTGGGTAGTAGTAAGGTCGTTTGATACGGGTTGACCTTTACTTCATGTTTTCACCACCGAGACCTCTGTGGGTGGTTCTTGAGACTCAAAAAAGTTGTTAGAAGGCATGATTAGGTCAGGATCCCATATCAGCATGGTTGTATCTTCTGGTGGATTAATCTCTTCCTGATCAGAAACATTCATAACTAAACCACTTGATTGTTTAGTTAGGGAGACCTCGTCTAGAAACTGATTGGCCATCAAACTCATGGCATGCACTCATTGAGGGCAGTCTCTTTCAGAGTGGTTTTCCTTGTGATAAGTACAGAAAGAATCAGATGCTACATTTCCCAAATCGATATTTAAGTTAGTTGGGGGAGGTTCAATTGCTTTGAATGGTGGGTTCCTGTTAAAGAAATGTTTATAGGGCCTTTGGCCTTGGTTTCCCTCCCCATCACTTCTTTTCATGTCTATGATTTCATTAGTTAACTTCTTAACCATGCGTTGCAGGTCCTCTATGTCCCCACTTCCCTTTTCAGGAGCTTGTTCTTCTTGTTTCCCTTGGGGTCTAGTGAGCAATATCCCTCTCCGAGGAGGGGGTTGAGCTTCTTTCTTAACTAAGGAGACCTGACTTTCTTTGTATCCTTTCATTTGGAATTCAATCGTTTTGGCTTCTTCAAAATTCTCAGCTAGGGTTAGTTTGGCAGCCCTCTTCACAAACATGGAAATAGAAGCTGGGAGAGAATTAGCGTATACTTGGATTTGCAACTCCTGGGTAGGTTTAGCTTCGAGCGGGAATTTGTTTAAGATAGTGGTAAATATTTGATTAAAGTCTTTGACCCTTTCCTTTGAACTCATGGTGGCGGCAAACAATTCAGCCATCAAAGCTCCTATAGTAGTTTCTTCTGCAAATTTATCCAGAAAATCCTTTTGAAACTTCGTCCAACTAGTTATGGATCCTACAGGTAAGTTAAAATACCACGTGGAAGCTAAATTCTTGAAAGTGTAGGGGAACAAACTGCAAACTACGTCTGCATGCTAGACATTCATCAGTTTGATAGCCAGTATGAATTTCTTGATATGATCTTCACACAATCCCAGGGTCTCGGGATCAAACTTAGGAAGCAACTTCTCTAGATGTCGGGGAGGGTTATGGACTCGCCCTGGGATGGAAAAATCATCTCTGGACAACCAAGGTTGATTGTTATGTGGTGGGTTTCTCCTTTCTTCATCATGGTCGTTGTTGTCTTCAATATCTTCGGATCCTGAGTTAAACTCCTCCTCTTCCAAAAAATCATCTGGCTCAAAGACATCGTCGGCTGGAGTTTCAGGGATTAGATTTAGAGGGTGTTTGTTTTCAGTGATTACGAAGTCTATTAGGTCTTCTACCGTGTGCACAAAAATCTGGTCAGGGGTGTTGACCACTAGTCTTCTTATTTTTTGTCTTTGAGGAAGTATCAGAGCTAAGGACAGCGCACCAATCTATTGGGTGTATGCTCTAGTGATTCTTCTAAATTGATTTAACTCTTTGTGAGGAAGAGCTTAAGGTATGTCTGGGTATAGGTGTTCTTCCTCGGGCTGGGGTGAGTTACTCGTTTTAGGAGTACTCAGTGTGTGTGGGTTGTCTTGGGAATGACTAGCCATGCATGTGGGTTGTTGTGAATCTTACAGGCTGTCTGAAATATTATGAGAAATATGTATTCAACCATTCATTCTTCAGACCCTGCTTCTAGTGCAAATTATTTTTATGGGTACTAAATCCCTTTAGTTCAACAGCAGGAACCAAACATGCCACCGAGACCCAATTAGACTCTGCATCATTTAATAGTGGAATGGTTCTCTAGATCTTGCGATCCGACCAATTAATCGATGGGCTTTACGTTTTCTTGTGAAGGCATATCCTTTGGTTCAGACATTCTCTTTTTGTATTTTCTTTTTGGTGTGACTGGTATAAGATGGAAAGACGGTATAAACCAATTAGGCAACAAATGGGAACAAACTTAAACTACTGGAGAAGAGGTTGGGTTTGGGTTAACCCTTACACTTTAGCATGTAGACAATGATCGTATACCACAGGCCTAGTACTAATACATTAACCATGTGAATATTCCAATTACTGACAAAGATACGATTTATCGGAAGAAAACATGCATGTGATAAACAATAGTAAGAAAAATAATTTTGGTGATCCCTAGGTGATTTTGGTGAGTTATATGCCCCTAAGTCACATTTTCTCATCCACAATATAATCTCGCAAGTCACGGACACACTAGCAAATAAAAAAAATATTCCACAAGATGAGTTTAACAAGGTAGTGTTGATGGGTCCTAATTCCATTCAGTTCAACAGCAGGAACCAAACCTGCCACCGAGGCCCAATTAGACTCTGCGGCGTTTAATAGTGGAATGGTTATCCATATCTTGCGATCTGACCAATTAATCGATCAGATTTACGTTTTCTTGTGAAGGCCTCTCCTTCGATTCAGACGATCTCTTTTTGTATTTTCTTTTTGGTGTGACTGGTATAAGATGTAAAGTCGATATAAACCAAGTAGGCAACAAATGGGAACAAACTTAAACTATTGGAGAAGAGGCTGGGTTTGGGATAACCCTTACACCCTAGCATGCAGACAATGATCGTATACCACATGCCTAGTACTAATACATTAACCATGTAAATATTCCAATTACTGAATGAGATACAAGTTATCAGAAGAAAACCTGCATGTGATAAACAATGGTAAGCAAAATAATTTGCTCAACTATAGTCATCAATCACATAATAACACAAGGATTCATTTTTCATCATTAAAGAAAGAACTGTAAAACATTGCATCAGATAAATTATCAATAGATTTAATAGCTCTTACTCGTTATTGCATCCACTCATGATACAAAATAGGAAATAGTTCTTCTCCACATCCAATCAGACACACATTTGATGAAAACATAAACTTGTCTCTGGTCCAGAAGGACTTCTCAATTAAAGGCAACTCCAAAATAATTATTAACAAAACCAAAAATGAGAGTTTCTTGCAGCAACCATCGACCCTTAACTAATCGGTCGATGCTCTTATTTATAACATAAAATTAACTGAAAATAATGGCTAAAGTGAATATAAGTAAAACAAAATTCGCCACGTGGCGTTCTCTCTTATCAATTTGTCTAAGAGTCATCTCAAGATATCATTTTAAAAGGGCGACTCTTCTTGTACTCTGACTAATGGATGTACAACTCCTCATAGGTATTGGATTATGGGAATCTATATTGTTCCATCGGGGCCACGTAAATCTCTCTGATCTCTACCGCATGTGCCCGACACTTGACCAGACTGGCAATTAACTATTGCAGCATAGTCTGATATTTCATCGGGTGTTCCATAAACTGTCACATGACCTAGCGTTGAGTCTTGCTCAATGTTGAGTCTTTCTCGATGTGCGATTTGACTATGTCGTGCAAATCGAGAAAATCATCGGGCGTGCCAAACTCGGGGAGTTTGATATCCTTCATTTCCCTGTTGATTTTGACCCAGTTTTTCTCACACCTGGCCCATTTCTCTTGGATTTCTCGGTGGGGTTCCTGAGCCATTTTTTCCCAATACACAGTTGATTTATTTATGCGATCAAGACTGCTTTCATTCAACACCTGAATGTCGTGTTCTTCTTTGTCTCGGCCCTGTTGGACCGCACCAATGTAGTCAACTCTCTCTATGGCTTGTTGTTCTTTCTCGTACCATCACTCCATATCTTTGCACTTTTCAAGTGCCATGAGGGTGTCCTCCTAGATCTCGGCTATCCTTGTTGTGAATAGATGTCATTCGTCTATGAACTTTATGTAGGCCTCCTTGAATTCATTCCTTAGGTACATCGCGACCTGTGTGGTGTCCTGGTAATACTCCGCCAAGTGGTGCAAATGCTCCAATTCCTTTAAAGTGGTGGCCAAATCCTTTTCATCTCTTTTATCTCTGTCCAGGGTGGCATCTGTAACTTCCATGCCTGTGCCGATAAGTTCATACGTCTTAGCATGTTCTACGTTGAACAGATTTTCCTTGATAGTGATGAGGATGGAACGATATAAACTGATCGTCCTCTTCTTGGTGGTTCTCTGGATGACAGCCTTCTTCCTCTGATCATAAGATATGGCATGTATGTCGGCTACTTCATCCACAGGTTCGGGAATCTCTTGATCCCCCCATGTGAGTGTGTTTCCCAGACTTCCGCTCGTGTATAATTGTTCAAGGTTGGGTTCTTGAATTTCCTACTTGTGCTACAAAGGTCCGACTTCTATCTGTCGCTCATCATGGGTTTGAGTACTGAGTGAAATAGAGGCATCGGGGATAGACTCGATACTTACTTGTTCATCGGTCATTGTCGATTCCCTATTGCAGGGATTACTCATTTGGGTCATCCGACCCTGACTCATCCTTCAGACTGTTTGTTTGGGTCTCCGACGCATCAACCATATTAGTGTCTAGGACACTCTCGGATTCCTTTTCTTTCTATGGGACCTCCTAGGTTTGGACTTCGGGAAGAGGAGAATATGTCTTCTCAGGTCCCTTTTCTTCTTCGATATGCATAGGGGTCCCAAGAGATACCTCTGGGCTCTCATCATCATCATAGATTTTTATTAACTCGTGGAGGGGGTATAATGCACTTGTTTCCACTGATACCCTAACTGTCTCCGATTGAGCTAAAACAGCTGTCGGTGATCCGACCAGTGGCATTGTGAATTTAGGGTCATCTAACCCGACGATTTCATCAACATCTATCAGTTCAGGGCCACTTGGGCCTATCTGGCTTTCATCTGGGTTGTCAACAGGGATCATTGGAATCCTGATGAGGTTTGGATTATCTTGCATTTGATACATTATCCGCTGGGTCTATTCATGCATGAGTAACCCTCTCTCTCGTGCGTCTTGAGCCTCGGGGAAATTTATTTCTTATATCGGGGCTACCAGGGGAATCTATGTTGTTCTGACCGCTACCATTTCCTCTCTAGCTCTGAGGGCTCCTTGAGCCAATTGTTCTATGATGTATGCATGTTCATCTAGGCTCATGGATTTGAACTTAGTCATTCTGGGGTCGGCCATCCTTGCCACCACTTCCTCCCAGTCTTGGGAATTTTCGGTGAAAACCTCATCTTTGAATTTGTCATGAGCGTAGGGCCATCAAGATGACACTTGCAATGCATACTTTGAGACTAAACCCCTTGGGTCATGTTTGTAGAAATGAATGGTCTGAAATAGGAAATCCAATTGTCTCAGTCCTTCCTGTTTGGCTTGAGCGATGTCTTTTACTAGTTAGAAACCTATATGGAATCCATAGTGTATAAATGTATGTTTCTTGTCTTTTACCAGGGAAGCATTGTAACCTTGCAAGATAGTCTAGTAGCATATCTCTCCTACCACTAGTCGATCAGGAACATGCATGGGTAAAAGGTGTGGTGCCCTGGTGGCCTCGAAAACCATGATATAGGTATCATGCTCATCTAGATACCATTGAACAACCTTTGATATTATCTTTTTGGTCGCAGCCGATAGTCTTGGACACTCTTTTTTGAAAAGAATGAAATGAATGTGGGAGATGAATTCATCGTAGATGAGGGAGTAGGATTTTTTGTACCTGTTCTCCCATAAGATGCTGAAATATACATGGACCAGGAGTTCCGAGACGTTCCAACTCAAGTTCATTCCAGAAAAAACATTTTTGGCGTAGATGATGTCCAATAAATAAGAATCCATGTAGAAGGATGGAGTCTCTCCTTCTTTTGGCATCTGAGCCTGTTGTATGAAAATGCTTAGCTGCTTGGAAATGATGGCACCCCAGTTAAAACCTATCCCATAAATGGCTATAGTATAAGCTAGAGGCATCCAAGCTTCTGAAAAACTAGAGCAGTCTTTCTCCCCATACAACTGGTAGATGAGGGCCATTAGATAGATATATGGATCCCTTAAGTTGGTCGTTTGGTACCAGCCGGAGGTCCGATTGGTTTACTTTTTATCCTCTTGCCACCATGAAGCCATCACCTGGCCAATGTCGTGGTGCTCATAAACTTTGATGACAAAATTGGTCTTTAGTCGAAATTCTGGGTCTCTGAGCTTGTAATAATTCTGCACCTCCACCGGAAGGAAAACCCTAACGCACTCTCCATTGTCATCATTGATTAGGAACTTCTGTGTGTCTATGTGGTTGATGAGCCATTGCAACAATTATATACAGGGGAACATCGGGGTCCTGCTCGCTATGATGTGAAGGTATGACAGTCTGATATTTGGAAAAACTTCATCGTCAATCTTTCTCATGTTGGGGTTGTTGTGCGGGGTATATTCTGGGAATTCTTCCCGGCTGATCTTCTTGAAGATTTATCCCCAGTGCGGGAGTACCGCCTTGCCCCCTGTGTTTTCCTCTGTGTCTCCAAAGGTCATAGGTTGAGTGAAAATATTCTTGGTGGATGTTTTGATAACTGGTTTCGACTTAGGAGCAAATTCTAATTGTTTTGTTGGCCCTGGGGATGAGCCTTCTCCCACCTCTGGTTCCTTTAGCTTAGGAACTCTCAACGATCGCCTAGTGTTTGTCTTTCTTGGAGGCATTGTTTCTGCAAACTGAAATAAAATCTTTTAGGTCTAGTGCACATAGTGATATTGGATATTAATGTATATCTGAAGTGAAAACACAGAAAATCCAGACTGGTACATACTTGTAGTGCTTGCTAAACCTTGTAGTTTGATACTCACGGGGGGCTTGGAAGCTTTTGAATTTCTTGTATCGATCCTCTGTATGCTATGAAAATCCTTTGCGCAAAAAATGATCTTGTTTACAATGGCTCAAGAAGATTTAACAGGGATGAACTTACCGGTCGTATCAGCCTGTTAATTTGGGTGATGAGTGAAACTCCAACGAATATACTGCCGAATCTCTGCAATTTAATTCATAGTGGGTTGACGGTGGAGGCACGGAGGGTGATGTGTTGTATCAGTAAATTCAAATGGTCATTTTGATTCGCGCACGAATTAGCAACTAATGCGATATTTGTAATTAATTAGTCCCTTAAATGCTCTAGATTGCAACGTATATAGCGCTAAAACGTCCCATCGTGTCGCTTTCCTAGTGGATGGATTGGCAAGGTGTTATGAGTGTTTTCGTTGATATTATTATGTGAAAAACCTCTGATGCCGATCGACTTTGTTGTATGGTGCAGAAGAGGTACGACTAGCTCAGGACACGTGACATTGAAGACCGGTGACTTAGCTAGTGGTAATGGTTAGACTTGGGACTTTATTCAAGTTGTCATCTCTAAGCTAAGCCTGGGATCGTCGATGTCGAAAAGGTATCGAGACTCGGCGTTCGGGGATAAACCTATCCTGTAGTTTCCTTTGGGTTAGTGTCCTCAAAAACTCCCGATGTCGGAATGTTTCGGAAGTCGATGATCGGAGAAAAACTTTAGTGTGATCCGAATGTCTGTCGCAATTTGGTCTACTCCGTTTTTTCTAAGCACGTCGGGTATCGGCTATCGAAGATATCATTGCCTTCTTCATTAACATTTACTCTCTTCACCTTTTTCCGATGTCGAAGGGGATCGGTCATCGACGATATCCTTGTATGATTCTTGTCGCGAAATAAAAATTCCTTTTTCCCATGCCGATGAAGATCGGTGCTCGATGACTGCGGTTTTTGAGTGATTTTCTTTCATCCTTTAATTCCTTCCGATGTTGAATCTTTGAGTGCGTCGGGGGAGAGTGTCTTGGTTGCTGATTCTTTATTTAAAGTTTAGGCCTTCTAAGTCGTTAGTTTTCATATATTCAAGCAAACTTTGAAAGACTTAATGAGAGTCAATATGATAAGCAAAGGTGACATTTTCACAATGAAGTCAAATTAGTCAGCGCAAAAGACCAAGTGGTACCCAAAAAGTAAAATTCGACATAGTATTTTTAGGGTGTGTTGAGTGCTCAGCAGGTAGTACCTGAAGTTTTCTCAACATAGAAAACATCCCTCTTGCAAATAATTTCTCATTTGACTAGATAAAAACAACCCGTAAGATTTCAATTAGTCAAAGTAGGACACCATAATATAGGTATGTCTCTTCACATCCAACGTATTCTTCTTATTATCTAGAATATGAGCCCAACCTATACATTGAAACATTATGAGATATCCAACTGAGGGTTTCCTACCACTCCATTTATGAAAATGAGTCATATCCACATAGTTGTGGTTTGAATTGGGTTCAAAATATAATTTGAGTATTAGGCAACCTTTGCCAAAAATATAGTCAACATACCTTTGGGCTAAAGAAAACACCTTTCCATTCAACTAAAGTTATATTGTGCCTTTCAACAACATCTTTCTACTGAGGTGTGTAAGGTACATATCTCTACCAAGAGATACCATTATGTGATGAGAATATCTCAAGTGCTTTCTCTGATATTCCTCTCCATTAGTAGATCTTATATATTTCACAAGTTGACCAAATTTATTTTCAACTAATTATTTCAAATACACACTCCTTATTTTTCAATAAATATACCGAATTATAAATGAAAATTCATCTATGAAGTTCAAAACATACCTTTCACTTGCTAATGATGGTTGGTTCATTGTACAAAGGTTAATACAGATAAATTCTTGTTGAATATTTTCTCTCAAAATATTTCCTATCTCAAATGTAGCTTGGTGATGATTTCTAAGCACACACCCTTCACATACACTATCATGAGAAAATACCTTTAGTAGTCCATTAACTATATCAAATTTGACCATCAATTTCGTACTTCAAAAATTCAGATTCCCAAGTCTCTCATGCCAAATTATTCTCTAGTTGTCAATCCTAGATATGAGTGCATTCGATATTTCATCCTATTTAGGGAAATCACAAAACTTGTATAGCCTATATTTAGGGTCAATAATACCCTCAACAACAACAAAAAATACATTATTAATATCCTTCACAATAAACCTATCAAGCCATAAGTTAACCTTATTTCTAGTTTGGGTTACTTGGGGTACAAACAACAAATTGGTACTCAAAATTGGTACATGGAACACATTAGTGGTCACACCATTCTGACATTAAATCCTACCAAAACCAACTATAGTAAGTGCATAATCATCATAAACAATTTTTTTCTTCTTTCATAGACTTATTTAATGAAGAAAAGAGATGAGGATCCTTAGTCATATGATAGGTACAACTAAAGTCAAGTATCCACTTTTAGAAGCATGATCATACAATGCTTGAGAAATACTAACAAAAAAGTTATAGTTATCTCCCTTACTTTATAAAAGGTGATGTTCTAGGTTGGTAAGCCAATTAGTTGACAACTCACCTTTAATCCTTTTTACCTTTTCCTCTAGATCACTGGTCTTCTTCTAGCAAATCTTCTAAAATTTTCATGCCTTTCCATAGTATCGACAAGCATTTTTTTTCTTACATTTCTTAGTCAATGGATGATCATAATTCTTCTTCTTCTTCTTTGTTTGGTCGACACAATCCTTATCAAGTAACCTCCATGATATTTTTATCAATTGTATCCATAACCTCTTTCTCTTGAGTTTCGTTGACCTTTTCCCTTAAGAAGTTGGTGATGTTGTTAATTCTCAAGTTGACCCTCATCAAGCAGTTTTTCTTATGCCTTGATTAGAAAACAAGAGAAAGAATCAAAGGTATAGTGATTACCTTTTTATTTTCTAGAGGCCCAAGTAGAACATAATGTTCAACATAAAAAAAACCATAGTGTGTCTTCAAATTCATCAAGATTAGTTTTATAAGTTGGCCATCCTCTTTAGAAAATCCTTTCTACATTAACCCAACTTCAATTGAGGCTCCTTTATGCAAAATCCAAATAGTCTTGAATTCAATCAAAGTATAGATGATTAAGAGATATCAACTCTTTCTCAATATGGATACCTTAAATTTCATGTTTCTTATCAAACATATTCTTTAAATTCTTCCACAATTGATTTGGATAGTTAATCCTACTCATATGAAAGTGAATCTCCATAGATATGTAGGTTATTTTGACTCCTATAACCTCATCCTTCTTACCATTAAAAATTCACTTCTTGTGTTCATCCTTAGGGTCCAGAACCATAGTATTTGTGAACTGCTACTAAACAGGTTTAATCTTTTATAATGTTTCCATATATTATACCCACATGCCATAGTTGTGGCCATTTAAAATCACTGGCTCTTGCATAGAACTCATAATCACTTTTAAAACCCTAATTCAATTTACAATTTTAAACTCGATTCAATATACCTCAAATATATAACTCAAATAGGAACACATATACAAGTGATAGCCTCCACAATAACTTGTAGACTATTTTTTATATCTCAAACCACTAGCTCTAATAGCATGTTGGAAAGCCAAGAAATTACAAAAGTGATTAACTATGAATTTTGATGGAGAGAGATGGTGTTGAAAGACATTATTAAAATGCCAAAGAACAAGTGAGTATAGGTGGAAATAATATGTGTGATAGACCAATCCATAGGATCTCTCTCTCTCTCTCTCTCTCTCTCTCTCTCTCTCTCTCTCTCTCTCTCTCTCTCTC
>ML783105.1:974010-1014362 GCA_009831015.1 Picea engelmannii
ATATGTATGTATGTATGTATGTATATAGTGAGTCGGGTGATCGTCTAACACACCACACTAGTCGATCAAGTAGTTGACGTGCCTGTTGTTAAGACAGTTGACCAGCAGTTGCAAATAATCTGGCGGTGGATTGACCAACCCAAAAATCGACCACGAGTTGGAAACATAGGTGGTCAGGTTGAGCATCCTTGTCAAGCCGAATCGACAATTCGGATTCGACATAGTCAACTCTAATAGTTGATGGTTACATGTGGACAAGATCTTGTAGATTCTATGGAATTTGGTTAGATCTTGAGGCTCTAAAAATCAAACCCCTTGGGTCATTATCATCATGGATATTGTGCGATAGATCATGTAGATCAAGATCTGCAACATGCATTGTGATGTTCTAATGACAGTGTAGTCTGCTTAAGTGTTGTAATGGTGTCTTTAGAAACCACCCTTTATATTCAAATTTTTTGATTCATCTTCGATTATCTGCAGTATTGTGTTCTCTATTTCATGTTGTGTTCCACCCTATTCCCCAAAATGGTATAATATTCGATGGTTTAAAACTTCAACTTGTTATCTGCAAACCTTGATGAGTCGGATTTATTGTGTGATTGACTCTGGGCCGATGGTTTACAGATTGAAACTTATTGAAACAAACTAGTTTTTGTCTAGATATTGAATATGGCTTTGAATATTGATATTGTTGTTTTGAATGGATCAAATTATACAGTATGGGCACTAGATATGGAAAACCTATTGAAGAGAAACGAACTGTGGCAATATATGAAGGTTGTGATTCTAGATCCAATAGATGATTAGACAAATTTCGTTGTTGGTGGAAATAAGAATAAGATTGTAGGGGTCATTACAACCTACATCTCGCGAGATATTTGAATTCACCTCAATGGAATATACTACCCTCATCAAGTTTAGAATAAGTTTAAGTCATTGTTTGATCGATTCGACGAGAGCCACGTCATGCAGTTGGAGAAATATTTGATCTCTCTCGATACTCATTCTTTTGATAGAATGGAAGACTATTTGTCACATGTCAAAGAACTCTATTTGGAATTGGGAGAATGTGGAAAGAACTATCAGAAGAAGGATGGCCAACCCATCGAGATGGTCTTGATGAACTTGAGAACACCATTCAACTTGCTTGTGTTGAATTTTCGCACCAACTGGAAAGCACACAAGGAATATGGTAAGGATTACATCTTTGAAGCTTTATGTGGTCTTTTGATTATTGATAAACAAAAATTGCTTGAATAAGGAAAGCTTTGTGGTAAACACCAGGCCCACTCACTCAAGGTAAAGGGAAAGATGGATCCCATGGATAGAGTACACTTGTATGCCTCTACACAGAAACCTGCATACTATGACTATAAACCACAGAGACAGACATATGCCCCCTATCGAAGTCAAAATAAGATGACATGTCAGTACTATGGAAATATTGGACATGTGGAGAAAGTCTACTATAATAAGAGAGACTATTTAGAGGAGAAGGTTAAACAACTTGAAGGAGACGTGTTTTTTGTATGTTGACCGATTGATAATTTCACCTTCCAAGTTGGAACTTCCCATGCCTTGTTGTCTCATTCTACACAGAATGAATGGGTAGTAAACTTTGGGTGCACTCATCACATGGCTAAGGATGCTTCCTTATTCACGTGGTAAGATGAAGCTAAGGAGAGGAAAATCATTGTTGTTGATGATTTTGCTATGGATTTTGCTGGTCAGGGTGATGTTGCTTGTCTACATGGGAATATTTTCAATGTTTATCATGTGCCAAACCTCTGTGTCAATCTATTGTCTATTGTTCAATTGACATAGATAGTAAATATTGTGGGATTTTGGCCAAATCGGTTCTATGTTCATGATTTGAAGAAAGGAAAGTCGATTTTTTTTTAGGGGATTCTCGACTCGATGGACAATTTGTACAAATTTCATGACACGACTTGACCTGACACCGAACTGACTGCACTTGTTTCTCACACCGATAAGAGAATTTGAATTTGGCATGAGTAAATTGAACATATGAATTTCCAAAGTCTGCAGAAACTGACAACTCAGAACATGGTTGTTGGTTTTACAAAGTTGTTTCCCTTGAAGGAGTCTATAAGGGTTGTGTTCTTGGGAAGCATCATTAGGCACCATTCAACTCTAGCAAAGCATGGGGAGCACAAAACTTGCTAGATCTATTTCACAGTGATGTTTGTTGCATCAATCTACCTTCACTGGAAGGTGAAAGTTATATTTTGACTCTCGTTGATGATTTCTCTCACTTTACATGGGTTTATTTTCTGAAGAATAAGAACCTTGTGTTTGAAAAGTTCAAGGAGTTTTGGGCCTTTGCTGAAAATAAATGTGTTCGATCCATCAAATTCCTGAGATCATAAAATGGTGGTGCGTATGTAAATCGACCTTTTGAATAATTCCTACTTCAATCTGGTATTGACTGACGATTTTTGGTTCCTTACACACCTCAGCAGAATGACGTCACAAAATGCAAAAATTAGACGTTAGTCGAAATGGATAGTGTTAGCGTCAGAAGTCACTCCTGGATTGCTTGCAGGAGCAGAGCCCAACGCCCATCAGTTTTATGTCACGATTTGTTTAATGGGGTGATCAGATGGGTGAAGACTCAAGAAAATATAGCTTTAACTCAGGAAACTGGGCCTGGTATGTAAAAAGCAAGGGAGGCCTTGATCCAACTTCTGTCAGTAAATGATTAAAGGGTGGTAGAAGGAAGACTTGTGAGAAGGGCGAGCAAGACTGCCTCGGGAAACAGGCCTTCGAAAGCTTGAGGATGAAAAACTCGGAAGCCAAGATCCTCTTGGTCCAGAGATTCAAGGAGTTGAGGGGTGACTCGACTGAATCCTTCAATTCCAAGTCGTTTCAACGCTGAGAACATCACAAGAATTGATTAGAAACAATGTGACTATTACAATGATCCAACCTACATCATCCTATAACAGTCACAACTCGACTGGATCCTCCAATTCCGAGTTGTTCTAACACAGTAAACAAAGAGATGAAAGGGAAGCTGACATCCATAAAGTAAGAAATCTCAAATGCCTTATACATTAACCAGAGCGATCAGTGCTTCATCAAAACCTTACAATCGGGAGCTTTGCTCAACCATTGATACTTACAAAATACAAATACTGAGTCTATATACTCAGGAAAATTCACCTCACAGAGGCGTGCCCAGTCACCCAAGGCTTGGTGTCCCTTCAGTCAAACTCGTACTGATATCTTTCTTTAAGCGCCACCTTAACTACGCATGGCTCCTGTAAGGAGGGTAGCTGAGCCATTAAGTGATGGGCTAGCGTGTGCAGACTTCTCTGTCGAGTTGAGGACTTCAGCATGGATTCTTTGAGAAAATCGATACACAGGACCTCTTCGAGCAGGCGGCTTGCCAGACCCTCCATTCCCCTCACTTAATGAATGAAAGGAGGTTTCAACCACCTGCTCTTGCCTTCATTTACTTCAATGCTAGAAACAGTATTGAGATCAGATCCGATGGCGCCTGGAGATCGTGATGATCCCCTCTGTAACTGAACTCGGTGCCTTTGGCCTTCTTTACACAGCTCCTTTCTTTCCCCAAGTGACCATGGACTATGACCACGTTCCTATTCCCAAGGCGCTTTCGGCGTTCACGAATATGAAGGGGATATCCCTGCAATTTGAAATCGCGATGAGCGAAATGCCGAGACGGCTCAATCTGGTGCCACGCATCCCTCTGAGATCTGACAGTCCTGAACTCACCTGACGCTGCTGTGGGCCCGGGTCCGAGACTCTCCCGACACCTCACGCATCGGAATATAACGAAGCTGCTCTTTGTGCCTTGGAGTCGCGATGGGCAAAACGCCAAGATGGCTCAATTTTCTGCCAGGTGTCCCCTTTAGCTGGATGGCTGAAAGTGTTTCGTGATGTCGCGGGCCCCAGTTTCGGCGCTTTCGGTGCTGTCGTGGTTTAGGGTTTCGCGATGTTCAAAGACATAAAACCTTCACCCTTTGCACTCGCGACTGCTGAAAAGCCGACGTGACCAGATCTCGTGCCACGTGCCCTTTGGGATGAACGACTGTCATCCATTTCTGAACATGCTATGGGTGCTATCCATTGCGCTAACCTTAGCACAGCTTTGCTAATCGTGATTTCCCACCCACCGCTGATCTGATTCTTTGGATACATCCTGAACGTTGAAATCGGAGTGCTCGCTCGCTTGACCTGGGCCCAAAATGGATTTCTTCTGTGTGTTGCGCTTGGGCACTTCTCATGCAACCTACAGACCCGAATATCCCTATGCTGAAGACAAGTAATGTTGCTAACAGATAGATGTATTTTGTAGGTGAAGGATCTGCTTCCTCGCTTCTGGGCTAAAGCAGAGTACTGTGAAAATTATTTTCTCAATCACATCTCGACTAGATTTTTTCCTTCCATGACTATAGTCAAATGATAGTATGGAAAGAATCCTTCGATCGATGATCTCTGTGTGTTTGGATGTGTTTCTTGGGCCCACATTCTTGATTATTGTAGAAATAAGTTGGATGAAAAAATATATTCTTTCATCATGATGGGATACTCTGAAGAGTCGAAATCTTATCGACTATTTGATCCTGTCAAATGACAAATTATTATCAAACACAATGTACGGTTTAATGAGAATTCTTCTGGAATTAAGTTGTTGAATGCCTCCTCTGGATTGTTGTGGGATGATAGTATGGAAAGAATCCTTTGATCGACGATCTTTGTGTGTTTGGATGTGTTTCTTGGGCCCACATTCTTGATTATTGTAGAAATAAGTTGGATGAAAAAATATATTCTTGCATCGTGATGGGATACTCTGAAGAGTCGAAATCTTATCGACTATTTGATCCTGTCAAATGACAAATTATTATCAAACACAATGTACGGTTTAATGAGAATTCTTCTGGAATTAAGTTGTTGAATGCCTCCTCTGGATTGTTGTGGGATGATCCCTTTGATGTTGTCTCCAACACTAGATCTCATTTTCCATACTTTAGTACTTTGAATGGACATTCAAACATTCTCCATGTTTTGACTAGATCATTGACCTCCAAGTCGTCTAGTCTGTTGTCCTCTGTTTCGAATGGTCCACCGAATGAAGACCCTCTGACTTCTAATTGACCTACTGAAGTGAACCGTAGTTTACATGTTTCTTGTCTACCTAGATGGGCTTCCAATACAATTGAAGCCATTGGAGATAATGCTAGAGATGCCTCTTTTAGATGACAAACTTGAAGTCAAAAGAAACATGCCAACATTTCCTTGATGACTCGTGTAATTGAAACATTTGATCTTGTTACCTACTCATATGTTGAAAGATGACCTGAATGGGAGCAGGCTATGCAGAAATAAATTGACTCTTTTTCAAATAATCATACTTGGGACTTAGTTCCCCAACTGCAAGGAAATAACATTGTGAAGTTTCAATGGGTCTACAAGACCAAATTTACCTCTAAAGGAGTTGTTGAGAGACATAAATTACACCTAGTTGTGAAGGGATTTCCTCAACAAGAAGGAATCGACTACACTGAAACCTTTTTCCCTGTAGCAAAGATGAACTTTTTTTGACTGATTCTTTCCCTTAATGCTCATTTTGGATGGAAAATACATCAGATGGATGTGAAAAGTTCTTTTCTTCATGGAGACCTATTTGAAGAAATTTTCATGGACCAACCATCTAGTTTTGTGATAGATTCAAATTTGGTTTGTCTACTCAAAAAGGTGTTTTATGGTTTGATGAAGGGTCCTTGAGCTTGGTATTCTAAGATCAATAATTTCTTTCTTCAACTTGGTTTCAAACATTGTGAATTTGATCACAACTTGTATGCACTCCACACTGATAGAGACACCTTGATTGTTGTTGTATATGTTGATGACTTACTCATTACTCGCAATAATAACGATCTCATCCTTAGATTGAAGAAAAAAATTGTCGACTCCTTTGACAAGATAGATCTTGGTACTCTACATTATTTTTTGGGTCTTCATGTATTACCACTTTGTGATGGATTTTTCATTTCTCAGTCTAAATATGTGACGGATTTGTTGACACATTTTAAGATGGCCGATTGCAAGCCTTGTGCTACTCCTTTTCATTCTGGATTAAATATTACCAAAACTTGTCAAGCAACCGCAGTCGATGCTACTCTTTATCGATAATTGGTTGTCAGTATTATTTATATTACTCATAATCAACCTGCCAATTCCTTTTTTGTTAGTGTGGTTTCTAGGTTTATGCAAGACCCTAAATAAATCCACTGGAAAATAGTCAAACAAATTGTCCGCTATCTAAAGTGTACCACTCATTTTGGTATCAAGTATTGTCGAAGTACAGATTCGTTAGTCGACTTCACTGAATCCGACTGGGCTGGTGATAGTGATGATCAAAATTCCACTTTTGGCTATGTTTTTCACTATAACATTGGACCATTGGTGTGGTTGTGCAAGAAACAAAAGGTAGTCTCTTTTTCGACTACAGAATCAAAATATCATGGTGTCATTCAAGAAGGTACTGAATAAGTATGGATTCACCAACTTTTGTGAGAACTTGGCCTTCATGTTCAGACCTCAACTACAATATACTATGGTAACCAAAGTGTAATACAGGTTGCTAACAATCATGTTGCCCATAGTAAGATGAAGCATGTTGAGCACCATGCTCATTATTTGAGACAGTTGGTTCATGAGAACGTTGTCTCTCTTGAATATTGCAAGACATATGATCAGGTTGTTGATATATTCACCACACCTTTAGCTGAAACTAGATTTATCAAGCTCTACACGATGCTTGGGCTTCATGAAGCTGCAATTATGGGGGGGTGCCATAATGTTGTAATTTCACCTCTTAAATATTTAGAGGCATGTGTTGATGGGGCATTTTGGAACACTAATAATTGATGGTTCATCACACATCTCTTGGGTTCAGCCGATCGAGAGGTTGATCAACATATGGATACAGTCGGTTGGGTGATCGACCAACACGCCACACTAGTCGGTCGAGTAGTCGATGTGCATGTCGGTCAGACAGTTAACCAACAGTTGAAGATAGTCCGGTGGTGGATCGACCAACCCAACAATTGAATATGATTTGTACATGTAGGTGGTCAATTCAATCATCCTTTTAGAGTTGAATCGACAATGCGGATTCCATAGATTCAACTCTAACAATCGATGATTACATGTGGACCAGATCTTCTAGATTATATGGAAGTTGGTTAGATATTGAGGCTATAAAAACCAGACCCCTTGGGTCATTATAATCATAGATATTGTGCAATAGATCATGCGGATCAAGATGTGAAACATACACTGTGATGTTCCAATCAGAGTGTGCTCTGCTTAAGTGTTGTAACAATGTCTTTAGACACCACCCTTTATCTTCAAATTTTTTTGTTCCTCTTCAATTATCTGTAGTACTGTGTTCTCTGTTTCATGTTGTGTTCCACCATATTCCTCAATATATATATATATAGCACAATTGATTGTCGCCATTGTTGCTAGGAATTTGGATATTCCATTCCAACAAGTTCCTGGTTGAATTCCCTTGGGTCAGGTGCTCTAGTCTATGTTGATAGGTTTACTAGAGATATCATCCATAAATATGGGGAACCATATATATATATATATAGGAAAACCCGAAGAGAACTTCCATGCATTTCATAGATGGCACCAAGTGTAAACATGTCAACATTGATTATAGTGCCTAACTTGGAAGGGACATTGAGTGAGGCACACAATACAGGAAATCAACCCAGAGGATGAACCCCATGACCTCCTACGTGAAGCTCAATGCACTCACCCACTCGAGCTAACCCAATGGGCTATCTTTGGAACACACACACACACATTAAAAAACAATACTTTTTATGACCTTTTGTATGAAATGGTTTCCATTTTACCATTTACAAAATCAAGGAAACAAAAATACCATTTTAAAGAGGAAAGGTTAAGGTAATGCATCATAATTATTTCTAATTTGTTTTGTTTGTAATCGGTTTTAATATAAATAACTAAAATTTGCATTACAAATTAGTTGTGGCCGAACCAAACATTAAGTAAATACAAGAGGGTTTAAACACGTCTTTCATTAGAGCTTCAAAATTCCCCTTAAATTCAAAATTGTTTTCTAATAGTTATTCTAATCCTAATGTACTATAATAATAACTATGTAATCAACTATTATACCACCTAACAAACTAATATAGTAATAAAAATGTTTTTCAAAATATTTCTAAAAGCAATATTTATATGAAATCATTCCTACTTAGGGATTCTTGTTTGACACCAACTTGGAGGTTGTTTTTTTATTAGCTGGCTCCATATCCCTAATGTTGACCAACCTTTGTCTTTGTTGTAAAATTTCTTCCTCATTTTCCCTAGAGATGATGAATTGAAAGGAGACAATGGACTAATTTGGAGGAGGAACCAAGGATTAGAATATCCCCTTAGGCAAGCAAGACCCATTAGCTAATTTTGGCATAGTGTCCATCAGAGAATTATATTTTTCCTCTAAAAATACATGCATTCTACTAGAGTTTACCATGAATTCTGTAAATTCCTTTTCCTTATGCTTGTTTTCATTCTAGTGAGTGTGCTTTGCAGATAAAAAAATTCTTCAACTTCCTCCTTCAAAATTTCCCATTTTTTGTTATAGGTAACAAAAAATTCACACACTTCAAATATCTTATTCTCACAATGCCTCACACCCCTTCTCAACTTTGAAATTTCACACAACACACACCTATCCTTGTGACAAAGGAAACTAGCTATGACTCTACTATTTTCAAACCAATGATTGGCTAGAAATACCCCACTATCACTATCCTTCCAAAATTAATTCAAAGTGCCCTGTCCTCCTAAGATTGACTACATTGTTTCCATGGAATCACAAGAGAAGGCTATTTTGAAGCAACCACATCAACGGAAATAAAACCTATTGATACATCTACCTCTTGACCCATGAAGACCTTGCAAACTATGTTTAGGATCCAAGAAAGGAGCACAATAAAAACACACTAAAGTTGTCATCCCATCTTTCTAGGATTTACAAAGATCAACTTAGGAAAGATCAAATGTGGTTGTACACTTTCCCATAGGATCCATACATCCCTTCACTTCTTCATCCCAATTTTGTACCACTTGTCACTCTTTTTAGAATGTATGAAAACTTTATGAAGAGGTTTGTTATGAACCAATTCCTTGAGAATGATGAAAATTCAATGAATACGATTTAGTTTGAGGGGGAAACCTCCTTTTACAATATATCCAATTCAAAAGACAAGATAAGATGATCCTAATACTAGTTCTCTTTGGTATATATATAGGAGACAAAGGGTACAATTATAATGAAAGGGTACAATGGAAGGTTCTATCCAACTTACTAATATAACAAATAAACTAATAATGAATGATTATTAGGGCCTTAACATAACCCCCTTATTTAAAAAATGTTTTCCCTCAAAGCTTGTAATTGAGGGTGTTTCTTCATGAACTACTCATTTTCCCATGTAGCTTCTTCTTAAGGCATATTATTCCACTTGATTAGGTATTCCATAATGGTTCTATTTCAAAGAGATAGAGAACATTGATCTATAAATTTTTCTGGTTCAAGAATCAACTTCCCTTCTTCATCTAATTCTAGAAGTCTTATTTTCACTTACATGGTTTGTCCCAAAACCTTTTTTTAGGAAAGATACATGAAAAACCTTATGAATGTGAGAAGAAAGAAAATATAACTCATATGCCACTTGAACAATCCTGTGAATAATCTTGTAAGGTATATAAAATTTTGGAGCTAATTTTTTATTCTTCTTTTTCTCCAGTGTGGATTGGTTATAAGGTTGTAGTCTCAAAAATACCCAATCGCCCTCCTCAAATTGTCTTTCACTTCGATGTGATTTGCTTGTTATTTTATCCTGTTTTGTACCATTGTAAGGTTTTCCTTAAGAATTGTCAAATTTTCCATATGTGACTATAGTATTATCCATATGTGACTATATTATTAGTACTTTAGACTTATCTTGCAAAAAGTATGAGATACTAGGATTTGGATATCCATACAGGGCCTCACATGAGGACATTTTAGTAGATGTGTGATAGCTAGTATTATACAACCATTATTCCATAGGAAGCCAATTCATCCATTAAGATTGCTTGTTGGAAGAATGACATCATAGATAACCATCTAAACATTTGTTAACTATTTTTTTTTTACCATTTGTTTGTGGATGATATGATGAACTCATAGCTAGTGTTGTTCCACTCATCTTTCATAATTCTTTCCAAAATTTTCCTGTGAATTTTGGATCTGTGTCACTTACTATTACTTTAGGAATACCATGAAGTCTATGAATTTCCTTCATGACCACTTATTCCACTTGGATTGTTTTATATGTACTTTGAATTTTGCAAAAATCTGCATATTTTTTTAGTTTATAAACAACCACAAAAATGGCATCCTTACCTTCATATTTTGGTAACCCTATAGTGAAGTCCATTGATATTTTTTCCCATGTTTTATTAGGTATGTGTAATGGCTGAAGTAACCCTGGAGATTTTGTTGTCTCTCCTTTATTTCCTTGGAAAACCTGACATTCTCTCACAAAGTTTTGAATATCTTTGTTCATTCCTTCTCAAAAGAAATCTTTTTTGATCCTTTGATATGTTTTAAGGAACCCTACATGTCTTAATATTAGAGAGTCATTGGACTCCCTTAGTATTTGTTGCTTCAACTTTGATGAGGGCATATAAATATTGTATCCTTGTACCAAAGTGTATCTCCCTTCCACTCCCAATGTTTCATAGAGTTCATCCATTCCTTTATTGATCCAAATTGGATCATTATATTATTTTTCATCTATCTCGATGCTTTCATAGTGGAAAAAATTTGAGGAATCAACTTGCAAGATCATTTTAGTGGTATGTCCCAATTTGGAAAATTGGGGTTCGAAACCTTATGGATCCATTTTGAGGCATTAAATCATGTTTCATTTTTTGTTTTTTCCATATGGAACTTGTGCACACACCCTTGATGGTGTTCTACACTTCGAGACCTTTCCAATGGTGTAGATCATGTGTCAATCAAAGCTTGTATGCAAAATTTGTGCCTTCCGCAAGTAAACCTATCATGTTTACCACCATGGTACGAGAGGATTCCACGTCATCTATCGTTACTCATGCATATGGGGCTAGCCATGCAAGGAATTTCATTAATATTCTAGAAGGTCCAAAACCTTATCACAATTGAGGGTTGACGAAGTCAAAACCCTAAACCCTAGACGCCTATCGAACTATGTTAAATACATGGCCACAAGGAGGAGAAGGGGTTCCATTCTATGTTATTGTATTTTGTTCCATAGCATAGCATAACAATTGGGAGAGGGAAAGTTAGAGAGCATAATAGAGGGGATTAATTTTCTATAGAATCCTAATAGGACATAGGTCTTAGGTCACTCCACAGAGAGTGACTTCTTCTTTGTACTTGTATTATTTCTATACTAGAGAAAAGGGAGCAGAGAAGCCTCAACTTCTAGCTAGATTTTCTCCCATAAGGGTTTCCCAGAGAAAATCTTTGTGTTATTTTGTGGATGGTGTGTGATTGTATTTTATTGTTCTCGATTTTACACATTTTATCTATTTCATGCATACATAGAAAATCAATAACTAAATATTCTGGAATCTAAAGGAATTTAACCTTCATAGTGAAGATTTCAGTTTTATTTATCAGATTTGATGTGATGAACTGATCCAGCGGAATATCCATGACAATTTATATATCATTTATGCATTGAATTTTTTTTAGTACTGTTGTCATTTTCCATTCATGTTGAGATTCTTCCAGCCACACATGAAAAGAATATGTAATAGACTATAATCTTGAGGCTTCTTCTATTCTACAAAGAGCATCTGCTACTACATTGTCCTTCCCCTTTTGTAGATTATTTAAAAATCAAACTCTTTCATTTTTTTCTACCCATTTTTTTTGCTCTTCTAATGAAAAGATTTGTTCCAAAAAGTACTTTAGGCTATCATGGTATGTCTTCACTTTAAATTTCCTCCCAATGAGATACTCTCACTATTTTTTATTTCATGTAAAATTGCTTCCATTTCTTTTTCATATGTAGATTTCACCAAATCTTTTCCCTTGAATTGTTTTCTTTCGAAAGTCAATGGTCTCCCTTCTTCTATCAATATTGCTCCCATTCCTAGTCTTGATGCATCACATTATACTATGAATGTTTTACCAAAATTAGGTGTTTCCAATACTGGTCTAGAAGACATGACATCCTTTAAGAGAGAGAGAGAGAGAGAGAGAGAGAGAGAGAGAGAGAGAGAGTGAAAAAGTATCCTTATTCATTCCGTACAAATGAATTTTTATTAAAGAGATATGTGACTGGGATTTCAATGTGTGCATAATTCTTAACAAAGTTTTGATAATATCCTGTAAGACCCAAAAATCCTCTAAGACTCTAGTTGTTCTTAGGAGTAGGCAATTTTTTAATAGGTTGGATCTTTTGCGGGCCCACCTTAACCCCTTCCCTTGAAACAATATGACCCAAATATTCTACTTCTTGTCTCCCAAGAGAACATTTGGATCTTTTTACATACGATTGATTTTCCTCAAGAATTTGCAGGAATTTATCCACATTTTTAATGTGGTCTTCCCCTAATTTTCTATAGATAAGTATATCATCAAATAAAACCAAAACAAACTTTCTAATATGGGGTCGAAAATTTTTGTTCATAAGACTTTGAAAAATTGGAGTATTATTCAACCCAAAAGGCATGACCAAGAAATCATAGTGCCCATCATGAGTGCTAATTTTTTTTTGGGAATGTCATATTTTCTTAATTTGATATGGTGGTGTCCTGATTTAAGATATATCTTTGTAAAATACGCCACTCCATGAAGATCATTTAATATCTCATCAATATTTGTAATAGGGAATTTATCCTTTATGGTGATTTTGTTTAGATATCTATAATTAGGACACATCCCCCAATAATTATCTTCTCTTCTCACCATCACTACTAGAGATGAAAATGAACTCTTTCTTGGTTGAATAATACCTAAATCTAACATGTATTGTACTATTTTCTCCATCTCCCCTTTTTGTTGACGAGGATATCTATACAACATTTTATTAGGAGATGTACTTCCTGGTATTAGTTCAATTTGATGTTCATGATATCTAGATGGAGGTAGACCTTTAGGAATTTCTTGGAAGAATCTATAGTGCTTTTCCAATGTGCATCTTAATTCCTCTAGAATATTTTCATTTTCCTTCTTAACTTCCATAGAATAAAGTTTAACCACAAATCCCTTGCTACCATTTTTAAATATATTTTCTATTCTATGAGATCTGATGACTTGAGAAGGTCCATATTTTAACCCTCTGAGTTCATATTGAATCCCTTTCAATTCAAATCTCATGATTAATTCATTAAAGTTTGTAGAAAATGTACCTAATGTTCTCAACCATTGAATCCATAGAATAACATATACACCTCCAATGGGAATGACATACATTGTGATTTCCAAATTGTGTTGTCCCATACTTAGTTTAATGTTGTGGCATTTTCCCACACAATCAATACTCCCTCCATTAGCAACCAAAACTTTAAAATGCGCCACTGGATATACAAAATAGTTGAGGTGCTCTATTAATTTTTTGTCAATGAAGTTATGGATACTACCCATGTCCTCATTAATTTTTTGTCAAGCACTTAGGTGCTAACAACCCTTCCAATGCATGAACAAATATTTTGCACCTATATGAATCAATCTTGTGCACAATTTCGGCCTCTATTTACTACTCTTTTAAGTTGACAAGTTATTCCTCATTTTTTTGTGTATATACCTCCACTTCGTCTTCATCATTATTTTCCAAGGTGAACAATTTTTTTCTTGATATTTACGCCCTTTTGACCAATTATTGTTACAACCAAAGCATAGTCCTTTTTCTCTTGTTTCCTCCATTTCCTTATGTAATATTTGAGTAGTTTGAGGTAAGGTTGTCTTATGAACCCTAAAATGATATCTTCTTCCTACATATGCTCCAATGGTAGACTTGTGTGTATCCTTATTCTTGGCTTGAATATGACAAGCAAATTGCATAACTTCCATAATGTTTTCAGGATGTTTTAGGAAAATCTAATGTTTAATGTCTTGTCTTAATCCACCCATGTAAGATTCCAAAATATGTTCATCACTTATGTTATCCACCCTTGTGGAAAATACCTAAAATTATAAATTATACTCTTCAATATCACCTAAGTGCTTGATTCTTGTCAATTTACTGAAGTAGTCTTATTCCCAATCTTTCCCATATTGTGCTTCAAGTCTCTTGTAAATAAACTTCAAGTATAATGATAATATTGGGGCTTCCATTTAACTACACATTGATACTATTGATATGGTTTTATCTCAAAGTTCAAATTTTCTATGTGAATCATTCACTTATCATCCATAATACTATGTAGTTCAAAATGTTACTCTATTTGGTTCACCCAGGTAAAGACCTTTGTTCCATCAAACTTTTTTAATTAAACCTTGGGAAGGTTCACTTATTTTGGAAACCATCCATAAGTAACTCCACTATCGAAGTTAAATTCCCTTGTAAAATTCATTTTTTTGGAAATTTATTCAACCTAAATAGTACCTTTATTTTCCTAAGTCCCTTCAGACACCTTATGAATTTTAGGGAGCCTCCAATTTGAGGCTTCTATAATATTTTGTTCCATATGTTCCAAATTTCTATCCATTTTCTGTTCCATATGTTCCAAATTTCCATCCATCTTTTGTTCCAATCGTTTCATATTTCATTCAATATATGTTTGATTATTCACCAAATCAACCTTTTTTTACTAACCTATCATTCAATTCATTGATTCGACTGTTCAATTTGGATAGATGGTTTTGTATCTCCTCATTTTCTTCATGAGTCACAGAGGAGATTTCTAGAGGTTTAATTGGTGAAGTAATTTTTGGATTTTTCTTTAGAACCATGGGAAAGAGTTACTAGGTCCTAAAGACAATGGAGTGATAGGAATTATAGCTCTCTGATATACATGTTGGGTCCAAAAATTGTACTCGACCCAATATATTAGGGAACTCACGAAGGAGGCTCAATCGTAACCTTAGCCATACTATCCGACTACCTAGGTACTAGAGAGTGGTCTCCTTGATGTTGTTCTCAATGCACTATAACAACAATACGGGTGAATAACTTATCTAATGTAATGTCCCTTTCCGAGTGAGGAATTCAGAGAGGAGCAATTAGTAGTCTAAACATCCCCTTTAGACTATATCTAGGAAGAAATAGGGGAAAATGTTCATTTGATGTCATTTCACTAGGGAAATGTTATAATTTTAAAGTGACATTAAGTGACTAAGTGGAAAAAGGTAATTAAGTGCTTAAGTGAATATTAAATCAGAAAACTTAAGAAAAGTGCTTAAGTGAAAAGTCAACGAAGAATTAAGGTTTCAGTGGATATAAGGAGAGGAAAAGAAACCTAATGCATTAGTATTGATTATTTCAGAATTGAAACCAGAGCTCTAAGGACAAACCCAAATTCAAGTGAATTTGAGGATACTTATGGATTCCAGGAGGAAGACACCGAGGGATTGGATTTGGTGTTAAGAGACACACCCTATCCAGTCGGGGATACCACACAGGTTTTCCATTTCTTTCATTACTTATCTACAGTCAAATTGAGAATGGATATCAGATATCCAGCTCCAGCAGTCAAATTCCAACGTGATTTCTAGAGGAGACATCAGATATATAATGGGTCACTCTTCCTGAGGAGGCCTATCAAACCTAAAACCTCATAACCCATTTGATATTAGGGTAAGGCACTTCATTTTATCCATCCAACACATTTTTACGATCCTTCTAGACACCAACGCGTCACCTTTAATCAATGGAGTTGTAGTGTGTTTCATAGACAGAGGAGAGCTCATAGATTCTTAGATATACTCATCCAGAGGGCTAGCGAGCCAGATTCCTTCTGACCCATTGGAGAGGGACGTAGGGCGCTCCATTCGAGATAGGTTCCATTAGATTTTGATGGTGGAATCTACTTGGGTGACTCTTTTAGTGTTATCCAGCGTGAGGGAATTCCCAATAGTTGGATAGATTACTTATGGTAGTGACAGAGAGATCCAGGAGCCTAGCAACAACAGATCCATCCATGGTGAGTCTTTTATGGAAGAAGGCGAATTCATTAGGACAGATCTCATCATATTTGGAGGAGTCTTTCTCATGCATGCATCAGATTCATCTTCTGGAAACAAATGTAGTCTTGCATGCAGCAATAAACCCACTCATGTCACAGATCGGGCTTGCATGTCAATGATCTAGCGACACATGTTAGTTCTAGGTATTGTTCCATGATTTTACTAGTATTCTAGTATAGATGTAGTCATTTTAAGGTCTAATTGAAGATTGGTTTGGTTATTTTTACATCCATGCAGTTTGTGTGTGAAGTTTTGTACATGCATGTCATTATTGTAATTGCTTGACTATTCAATATATCTTAAACAAGTTGTTCCACCTGAAAATGCATGCAAAATCACCATGCATGTTAAATTCAAGTTATCAAATGAAGTGAAAAACCTAAATAACCCATTCAACCACCCAAAGAGTATCAGATCTATGACAGACGGGGTCAATAGAGAGTTAATGTCCATATCTACAGATTTGGGATATTACAAGTGGTATCAGAGCTCTAGTCATGTCAGCCTGTGACTAAATTTTCCATGAGTTAAGAAGAGAAACTAGGGGGCCATGAACATATAGGTGATGAATTCATCACTTATAGCAGGCACAAAGAGAGGAGAGGACCAAGATCATATTATACCCCCTTTCCTCACAGTTCATACGAAGAGGAAGAGGCACAATGAAAAGCAAAAAGAAGGGCAAAGCATGAGGAAGATCTTGAGGTAGAGAGGAGGATGGGAGACAGATATGAAAGGCCAGAAGGTAGTGGAAAAGCACCCATGGACCCAGAAGAATCCTTCATGTAGGTTCTTAACAATTTGGTGACCAGTCAGTAGGTCATGACTCAATATTTGGCATAGATGGCAAATAGATTGACTACAGGGAAAATTCCAAGAGAAACTTTCCTCCATGCAGCGCATGGGAACTCAGGGGTAGGTAGTAGACCCCATTCACCTACTTGCACCTACACATCATCAAGTAGGATTTCCAGGCCACTATTCCCTTGCTTTCAAAGGGCACTTCCAACAACAACACAACAACCAGTAGCACAAATACCGGCCACATAAGAAAAAGTTATTGTTGATTACAAGAGAGAGTATGCATCCCTAGGGCCAGAGTTCCATAATGACATGAATTTAGTAGAGTATTGCATACTTAGACTCATGAAAATTCCTAGATATCCTCAGAGGGGAGGACAAAAATAGAAGCAAGGACATAACATGGAGGTCATTCGGAAAGTAGGGAAACTCACCATACCCTCTTTCGATGGATCGTCCAGATGTACTACCAGAGCTTGGGTACAGAAACTCGACACTTACTACAAGCTCAACCATATGATAGAAACTGAAGCCATCGGTTTCGTTACTTTGCATTTGGAGGGAGAGGCCCACGAGTGATGGCACCATGGACTAGTGACGTTGGGTCACAGTCACATCACCTCATACAAGGAGTTCATGGAGAGACTTATGGATAGGTTTGGCAGAAGGGATCCAGATATCCACTTCAGGGACTTAGCCCAATTGAGACAAACTGGTACACATGATGAATTTATCACATATTTTCAGAGAATAGTTGTGAAAATGACAGACATGTCAGAGCCTAAACTGATCATTATTTTCATAGAGGGTCTCAAAAAACCCTTGAGAGGATGGGTGAAGGCCTACAGACCTCACACACTGCAGGATTCCAATCTACGCACTAGAGATCTAGCAGACTCATTGCCAAAAACCAAAATTTTTTCCAAACCCTTTGTGTCGTAGAAGGATCGGGATAGGAAACCATTCCAAAGAGAGTGTAAGGGTAAGGAGAATTTGGATGATGATACAAGGCGTGAGCTTATGAGGAAGAAGTTATGCTTCAACTGCAAAGATCCATGGGTCCCCAGACATAGATGCATGGGAAAGGGACAAATCCACTACATTGAGGTTGTAGCAGAGAATGGTGAGGAGGAACAAGGAACTTAGGCACATGACAATGAGTCCACTAGCTCAGAGGAGGAGCCACTGCATGAGGAGGAGAAACCTCCAAGGATACCACCGACATTGGTAGGGGCACAACCACAACCTTGCGACAAGACTAAGATCCGAGAACCAGTGAAGGGAGGAGTAATAGAAAACCTTTATGGATTCCCTAGGTATGACACACTCAGGATCAGAGGGACTACTCAGGTACAACACGTCATTTCCTTGATAGATGGTGGGGAAACCCACAATTTCATTGATGTTGAACTGGTAGCTAGGAGATCACTGCAAACCAAGGAGTTTGAGGGTTTTGATTTTGCAGTAGCTGACGGTCACACGATGGAGTGTTTGGATCAAGTTCCAAACTTAGAGGTACATCTAGGAAACTACACAGTGAAGGATGCATTCTATGTAGTTTACCTTTCTGACACAGATGTGGTATTGGGAGTCCAATGGTTGATCACCTTGGGAAAGATTTCTACCAATTACCAAACACTTGAGATGTGATTCAGAGACACTGAGGGGAAGAATATTTTACTGAGGGGTATGTCAACAGGGGAACCCAAGACAATGTTATCAAAGAGGATGGAAAGAATATTCATACATAGGGGAGTAGCATATGCAACAGAGTGTGTGATCACCAAGCAGAGGGATTCAGATAGTCGCCAGCAGTATCAGGAAGAGATTAGGGCTTTGTTGAGTAAGCATGAGAAGTTTTTTGGTCCGATGTCGCCAGGGCAACCCCCAGATAGAGGGTTTGAGAACACCTTCGAGATGGAGGAGGGTGCCAAACCGGTGATTAAAACACCATATCGTCATCCTAGGAATTTCAAGGATGAGATAGAAATAGCAATTAAGGAATTGCTAGCGATGGGACACATCAGAACCAATAGTAGTCCATTTTATTCTTCAATAGTCTTGGTCGTGAAGAAGAATGGTACTATGAGGATGTGTATAGATTACCGTGCTTTGAAAAAAAAGACAATAAAAAAACGATGACCTATCCCATGCATTGGTGAGTTTATGGATGAACTGCATGGGGAAGTTTTCTTCTCAGAGATTGATTTACACTCTCGCTACCATCATATCATAGTTAGAGAGAGGAATATAGAGAAGACAAAATTCAGATGCCATTATGAACATTTTGAGTTCTTGGTTATGCCATTTGGGCTAACCAATGCACCAACCACATTCCAGTCTTGTATGAACCATATATTCTAAGATCACTTGAGGAATCAGTATTGGTGTTCTTCGATGAGATATTGATATACAACAAGACATGGGAGGAGCATCTGAAACATTTGGATGAGGTACTCAACATTATGGAGGCACAATCATTGTATGCCAAGGAGTCAAAGTGTGATTTTGGCATGACAGAGTTACTTTAACTGGGTCATATTATTAGTGCACAGGGGGTGCAGGTGCATCAGGAGAACATCAAGTCCATCTTAGATTGGCCAACACCTAGGAATGTGACAGAGTTGAGGAGTTTCTTCGGGTTGTGCAACTACTATAGGAGATTTGTGAAGGGTTTTTCACAGTTGGGGTAACCACTCACCAACCTTACCAGGCAGGGAGCCTTCATATGGACTGATGATTCACAAAAGGAATTTGAGCAAATGAAGGTAGTCATGAGCACATGCCCAGTACTAGCATTGCTTGATTTCATGCTACCATTTGTTTTGGAGTGTGATGCATCAAGAGAGGGGATTAGAGAAGTGTTGATGTAGGGGGGACACCCCATTGTATTTGAGAGCAGGAAGCTCAACCATCTAGAGAGACTATATCTGATTTAAGACAAGGAGATGCTAGCAATAATGCATGCTTTGACCAAATTCCGACAGTACTTGGCGGGCAACAAATTTGTGGTCAAGACAAACCATAATAGCTTGAAGTATTTCCTTGAGAAAAAATATCTCAACGAGAGGCAGCAAAAGTGGGTGAAAAAGGTCTAGGACTTTGATTTTGACATAGAGTATGTCAAGGGAAAGAAAAACATTGAGGCAGATGCACTATCCAGGAGACCAACGACTTTTTCCTTGATGGAGATCTCAACAGATTGAAAATCATACTTGTTAGTAATGTATTCCAAGAATAAGTTCACATGTGAGTTATTGGACGGACAAGTATAGGACGAAAGATATAGGGTCATAGATGAATTCATCTTCTATAAATATCGAGTCTACCTTGTTCCTGGATCTAATCTCAAAAAGAAGATCTTGGCGGCAGTACATGACTCACCTTTAGTAGGTGATCATGGCTTCTTCAAGACATATAGGCAGGTCAGGGAGAGATTCTCTTGGAAGGGTCTCAAGAAGGATGTGATGAGACATATCAATGAGTGTGTGACTATTGATGCTTGAATCCATCAGGACTGAAATGACAACCTCACGAGGATATGAATCCCCCTGCATTTTAAGAGAGGTGGTACTCCTCTTTGGCTGAAAGATATATCTTGAATATCTTCGATTACGAGAATGCTTAGGAAACAAAACCTAGATATTTATTTCTCATATTTATAAAATAAAAATGGTTCTTCAATAACTTGATATGATATTTATATGCAACAAGTAGTATTCTAACAATAGAAAAGATTGAAGGAGGGCTTCAACATCGGAATTTCTTTGTGATCAACATCACACACACAACCTTCTTAATCATATATAAGTGCGTCCATGTCTTCCTCACGAAAAATAGGAGAGAATAATTTGATCATCTAAAAGAATTTTAAAAGAGTACTGCTATCAAGATCAAAAGAGAATTTGATAGTTCAATCTCAAATACATCATACTTAAAACTCAAAGTTACAAGATACAGTGGAAATCAACCCCGAAACAATTCTTTGTGGAGTTTTATTCATGAAATATGTTCTTCATTAAAAAATATTTGACAATCATGTATATGGATGTAAATACTCCATGATCATACAAGAAAATATTTTGGAAGAATACAAGAAGAACACTCAAGAACTCAGCCTTCTACCCAACTTAGAGACTCAAGTATAAAGCTATGAGAAATGGTGTAGAAGAATAGAAAGAGTGGAGAAGATGGAGATTTATTTTTCTTGATCAAAATATTGGATATATATTTATGGATGTACCTTCTTATTCCTCTGATCTTCTTCCCTTCCCGTTTGATAATTCTTACTCTTAACACCCTTGATGCCTCCTCTCTTCTCTTTTTAATATGATATTTTCTAACTACTTGAGTAATTAGGGTTTCTTCTCTCTTGAATTTCTAGTACAAGTTTCTTCTTGAAAAATTCCCTGTAATTAATGCCTCATTAAGTTCTCATTAATGAACTCACATCATTAATATACACATATTGAAAATAGGTCCTTTTTCTTTTTTAATAAAAGTTTATAAATAAACTTTAATTTTCACAATTTAATTAATTTCTCATTTAAAATAAGAGGATTGTGTTTTAATTTTATGGGAATGATAATAAAAATTTTATCCATATAAATCACTTTTTATTGTATCTTCATTTTCTTATCTTTCCAATGATATAAACTTTGCACAAATCTGTCGCTCAGATCTCAAGATATGGGCTCGTGAAGCTGAGTTGTCACGCATGCCCATTAAAAATGAAGCTGACTGATATTTTAATTTATGGGGAAAATTTAGCAACCTTAAAACCTTGAAACCTATACCATCATCTTCTATGTCGAAATATCTTTCGAACGGTATAAATTTTGCACGATTCCGACACCTGGAGCTCAAGTTATGGCCTTCTCAAGATTGACACTTAGCCATCGTTGATCAAATTTGATGAACAAATATGGGCCCTTCGATCAAATTTCGTCCTTCCTTAACAAAAATTCAACTTGTGCCAAGTCATTGATGAGTCATCCATTAGTATATTTCCATGTGTCTCCAATGATGATATGCGACATGTCTTCCATTAATTGGTTGTCATGTGGCACCATTCCATGCTGCCAAGTGTCTCCATTTATTAGTTGCCATGTGTCTTAATCTCATGCTGCCACGTGTCATCATTTCGTAGCTTAAAAAATTCTCCATGTGATCCAAGGGAATTTTGACACATGGAAAAAGGTTAAAGGTGAGTAATAAAAATAATATATAAAATTTAAAGTGAGTACATAAAATAATAGTAAAAAGGTTTAATGGAAAGGGAATAAGTGTGGGAGGGACGAGAGTGTAGGAATAGGGGGGAAGGGTAGTGTAGGGGGGAGGGTAGAAATGTAGGCAGAGGAAGAGGGGAAGGAAAAATGTAGGGAGATGGAGTGAGGGTGAGTGATGTCAGGTGAGGTAAGGGGGTAGTGTGTAGGTGGCGAGGATGAGGGGGGTGACATAGGGTGAGGTGGGGGGAGAGAAATGAGGGGAGCGGTAACTCAAAAAAATGATTAAGTATGGGAATGTGAGGGATGAGGGGTGGAGGAATGGAGAGGGGGAGTATTTTGAGAGGAGTGGAAGTGAGGGGGTGAAATGAGTGTGTCGAAGGTGGAGTTTGGGTGAGGGATGTGAGGGGGTTGAGAATAGTGGGTGCCCGACCCCGAAGAAATTTCTTAAAAATAATATAAGCATGAAAAGGGGTGGTTAATGTGAGTGAATGTGGCAGATGCTCGTGAATAATACAATAGAATGTTTTTTTTATGGTTTTTGAACCCGACACAATATTTTTTAAGGGTTTTCGGCCCTAAAATTTAAGAAAACCAAGGTTATGGATCTGAAAAATATAAATATATTTCAAGGGATTAGCTTTATTTTACATGAAATAGGTGTCATTTTCTGCTTAAACTTTAAAATTGGATATATTGAACATACAAACTTGTATTTTCGATGCAAAAAATGCGTGGAGAAGTTGAGATTGAGGGCTACATCATGAAATTACAATAGTTCAAAATTTTTCATCTTTCGATATCATTTATTTTTATTAATCCAAGAGTGGGAAAATATAGTTGACCAATTTTTGGTCAACAATGACTTGTTAGCAGAACAAGTTAGAGCAGACACTCCCAACAGGGTTTTTTCAGCCACTCCCTATTCTGAAGCAAAAATGGGAAAGTATATCCAGGTAATTCATTACAGGCCTACCTAAGGCTCAGGGTAAGGACTACATATTTGTAGTGGTCGACAGATTTACCAAATTTGCGCACTTATTTGTGATTCCTACAGACTACAACGCAGTGCATGTGGAAAAGTTGTTCTTCAGAGAGATATTCAGACTTCACAGGTTTCCACAAAGTATAGTCAATGATAGAGACAGCCAATTCATTAACACATTTTGGTAGGACTAGTTATTCATATTGGTTGGTATAGAGTTGACACCCAGCACCAGTTACCACCCCTAGACTGATGGGCAGACTGAGATAGTCAACAAGTGGATAGAGGGCTACTTGAGGAACTACGTGAGCACAAAGAAAAAAGCGTGGGTAAGGTGGTTACATCTTGGAGAGCACTATTACAACACTACCTTCCACATGTCCATAGGTATGACCCCATTTAGAGCATTATATGGATATGATGCTCCCACTTTGATTGATTTGGTTTTTGGAGACAGCAGGGCTCCCAAGGCCAAAGATTGGATAGCAGAGAGTCATGAGATTCTCAAGGTATTAAAGGAGACTATATAGGTGGTGCATAATCAGTAGAAGGTGGATGCAGATAGACACATGATAGAGAGTAGCTTTGAGGTTGGGGATCTAGTATTCCTGAGGCTACAACCATCCATGCAATCATCTTTGAAGAAGAACGGGGTAGAGAAGCTTAAACCCAGATTCTATGGACTATACAAGGTCATACGCAGGGTAGGTGAAGTGGCCTATGAGTTATAACTACCATAGGGGAGTCAGATTCACAACGTGTTCCATGTTTCTTGCCTCAAGAAAGTAGTGGGGCAGTTCATTATCACTTTTGAGGAGCTACCACCTTTGGATGAGGAGGGATAGTTAGAGTTGGTTCCATAGGAGATATTGGAGTTTAGAGAGAGGAAATTGAGGAGTTGGGTCATCATAGATCGTTTGCTCAGATGGAGGGGACTTCCAATAGAGGATGCTACTTGGGAGAGTGATCAGATTTTGCAGCACCCTGGATTGATGTTGCTTGAGGACAAGCAATCTCGGGAAGGGAGGACTATAATTTCCCTTTTCGAGTGGGGAATCCATAGAGGAGGGCTTGTTAGAATTTAAGTGGATGTGCTCATTTTACCATTGACAATACCCAGGTAACAACCAAAGAAGACTAAACCTAAATTGGATGAATCACAGTTTGTGAGACAAGGGGTTAAAAGAAGAAACCATCTAAGGGGAAGATGCATTTTGTTCCAGGATTTTTATTCTTCGTAGGTCATTTGTGGCATGCAGGAAGGGCTCGTGCATTATAGGGCTGACGTTGATCCCACCCAACGATGTCTACGGGGAAATATAGGGTACCGGCATGAATACTCCTAAAGCAGCACAACACCAAGAGAGAACATAGAACCCGATAAGATCATACCGTGGCTAAGAAGAGAAGGACCAAGAACCAAGACCAAGGACAATTTGTGTGTGTTAACAAGTTGGAAATAAATAAGAAGTTGTTTGAGTTAGGTTATTTACTGAATCAACAATACTACCTGGCATTATTTGTTACAAATCCACCCAGTACGTGTAAGGAACCTGCCAAGGACACGTAATCCCACCAAAAAAGGAAGGCAAGAAAGAAGCAGAAAGCAGGAAATAATAAAAAAGAAACAGTAACCCACATTCAAACATTTGATCAGTCCCGCATCCTACCATGATGTTCAATCTATATGAAACAATCTTCTTTCCCCATTCCCTTGTCACCCAACCATAGGTCGAAGCCACCCTTCGAGCACCTTAACCTTGACAGAGAATCACTCCGGAAGCAAACCCTAGGCTAGATAGCAAAACAAATGGTAGTGCACCTTTCCCCAAGGATAGCACACTAATAAGAGCTGATCAGAGAGTCCAAACCCTAGCCAAGATATAGTCCAAGCGTAATTGCTAGCTGCAGCAGCTGCAACAACATCTCTCCTCCAAACCTGCGCAGAAACTGGGCAACTGTAGTGTGCACAAGTGTTGCTCTGGAATTCTAAGACTGCCTGCCAGAATGAGAACTAGCCTCCTGTATCTATACTAATTCTGGCTAACTGCCTGGGCTGACTTCTCATTATGGGTATCTGTCTGTTCAGTATATATTATTATTTCTGGCTGACTTCTTCTCTTGGATGCTAATAACCTAATATAAATTATCTTCTTGAACCGACAAGTCTTCTAGGGTTTTTTAGCCAACTCATTAGGGTTTCTTCTTGCTTCCCGGAGTATTCTATCTTTGTCAGGTTTACACATGGAGGTAAATACCTCCTGCAACTACCATAATATGAACACTCCCTCCTAGCTAGGGAGGTATTACAGGTAATGGTCTTGAGCACAAAACATACCATTCACCCGGTAGCATCAACATAGTTATATAGACTAGATCATGACTAGATCATGAGCACCATCATCATCATCTGCATCATCTCTCGAAACCATACTCTATCTGAGTAATCAGAAATGATTCTCACTCCATAGAGCCATTATTCTAATCTAGAAGAGTAAGTGTTCTGAACAATTTTCTGTCTGGAAAATCTATGTTCATCATTCATTTGGCTGATAATTATTTACCAAACTGCTGACAGTCTTCAAGGTAATCGAAACAAAAAAAATAAAAATAGAACACAACTGTGTCTATCTGTAGTAGTACATAACTACAATCCAATGGTACACTACCACACCAAGTAGAAAACAAGTACTTGATTAATAACGTATAGTCACGAACAGTGGAACACATCCACCACAATAGTATACATCTACTGTCATACAGTCTTCATAACAATCATATGATATCAACCTGCACAGAAACAATGTTATGATATAAACTGAATCATCTGGGCCAATCTTTCACTCACATCTGTGAGATCTGAAAGAATATCTTCCCTCAAAAGGTAAACATCAATGATGAGCTATCTGGACTATTCTTCTCAAGCAAGGAAGAATAATTGTCCTGATTTCTAAGCCTGGACCATTCCCCACCCTGGGCCATTATTCCTACACTAATCAAAGTGCACCCTGGAGAGAATGTATAAACCCTAAGGAATGCTAATCCCTGATTCCTGAGCCTGGACCATTCCCCACCCTGGGCCATTCCTCTTACACTAATTAAAGTGCACCCTGGAGAGAATGTATAAACCCTAAGGAATGACTATCCAGACCATTTCCTTCGTTAACCACAAGAGGAAAAGATTGTCCTGTATCAACCTCCAAAACAAACCATTCCTCATGTTGACCAAAATGAGAAATCGTTGTCCGGTGAGGCGGGCCAGTCTTCTTGAGTAACCCTCAAGAAGAGAGACTACCCTAGACCACTCCCCATGTTAACCACAATGGGAATTCACTGTCTATGATACATCAACAATCTAGACCATTTCCCATGTTAACCACAATGGGAAATCGTTGTCCGTCAGAAATCTCAATCCACTTTTCGAACTGGAAAGGAATCTACTCATCCTGGACCATTTTTCAAACTAAAAAATGACTGCCCATAAATCAATACATATCAGTGCTTCCTCCCAACCTGGGATTCATCTCTTCCTTTTTCAATAAGGAAGTCGTCTCCACAAGCTCCATCTTGAGTACACAAACTCTTTCATTTTGGACAGAAGATTTAACAAAATGTCTGCTTATCTACTCATCTGTGGAGATATGTAATGGAGAACCTCTTTCTCCTTTCCGAACTTCATCATAGATAATGTAATGCTTGATTTCAAATGTACTTCATTCTGGAGCACTGGTTTTCTCTGAAGGCTTCATTTAGCTTTGATCAATAAAGTATATTATTGTTGGAACATAGGAACATATCCATGTGGCACTTCTTCTTTCATCATGAGATCTGATCTACTGAGTAATCATCTTGATGCAATATAGAGAATCTTCACCACACTTCTGTTGTGCATTGGAGGTTCTTCACCAAGTTATCTTCTTCTATCTGCATGCAAGGATCTCTTTCTGGTATGCCTCAAAGTCTTGAGGTTTCTCTTCATACGCTCTTTATTCAATTTCTCTAGAGAACATTCATCTGATGTATAAATCCATCTCATGGATGTTGCGGATCATATAATGACTCATGTAGAGATATGTCTAGTGTACTGGAACAAGTAATCATCATAGTCTTCTCCCTCCATCTAGGAGAACCTCTAGTTCTAGATATTGCAATGCTTTCATTCATAAGTCTTCTATATATTGTTCTTCATCACAACTTTCAGTTCTACTTGATTGATTTCATATTAGGTTGGTAGTCTTGTGATTCTCGATACAATGACTGGTTGTTCAGGATTCTCTTCTTTCTTGGAATCTTCATGTTCTTCCTCATGTTTTTCTTTAGATTTTGGGTCCATGGAGTTTCTTATAGATTCCATGCCCTAAATATTCCACTTCTTTCTTTTATCATAGGATCACGGATCTGGATGGACAAGCAGGGATACTTTAAGGCTTCTCTTCGAAGAAGTATTCTTCTGCGGTTGAACTGAACACATATTGTCTTTCATGGTTACTACCATTGATATATACTTCATCATCTTCAATGGATCATGGGATTAGCTCCCTCCTAATCCTTACTTCATGTAAGAGTGCATATAATCGGCTCCCTCCATCTAACAGAGTCCACACTTCCGTCTGCATCTTTATTGTCTTCTGCAATATATAATTGGATTTTTCTATCTAGCTGAGTCCATGCTTCCGTCTTGTTGTCTTCTACAAAACGTCATAAGTATTTCTCCAATTTCCTCTTGATTGGTGACTTCTTTCTGTCTTTGCTTCTTCTAGGTCTCTTCATGATTGATTTGGCTTATCTTGCAATAGCTTCCACATGATTTGTTTGATGTATTTCATTCTTTCATATATTATCTAATGATATCGATCCTTATCTTTTTGTTCTTCCATTGGTATAGTTCTTCTTGGAATACATTATCTTCCAGGAGATAGATATACAAGATATGTACAAAGACAATGCAAACAATATATGTACACGAACTAAGAAGAGTATTGTTACCTTAAGAAGAAGAAGTCTCTTTTGTCCTGCTTAGTCTTCTTTGTAGGTTCCTTTTCTTCGGCAACTGATGCTTTGTTTTTCTCCTTCCTTTTCTTTAGCTCAGGACAATGATTCTTGTAGTGGCCATACTTTCGATAGTTGAAGCATTGTACTTCTGAAATGTCTTTCTCTTGATTTGACTTCCTCCTTGAACCAAACTTCCTTTTGTTCCTGAAATTCTTGAATCTTGTTGTGAAGGCTTGATCATCGTACTTATTTTGGGGTTTCTCTTTTGCACTGATCCTTGATTCTTCTTGAGCACAACAAGTCCAAAGTTCTTCAAATGTCGGATACTCCTTCCTTGTTTTCATGCTTGCGGAAAATGCATCCCACGTCTTGGGAAGACCATTGAGTACTATGTTTACCAATTCCTTCTCTGAAGTGATCTCTTCAATATCTTGTAGTTGATCTCTTAACTGGGAGATCCTCACAAAGTATGATGTTATGTTGTCATCATCATTCATCTTCATGTTATGGAGCTCATTCTTCAGACTCATAACTTGTCCAATGTTTTTTTATCGAGAAGAGATTTGTTAGGGCATCGTACATATTCTTTGATGAGTCAAGATGGGAGATGTAGGGTATCAAGTGGTCTTTTATGGATTCCACTATTATACTCATGGCATTGATGTCACCGTCTTTGAACTTCTTCATAGTTGCAACATTCTGCGGTTCCTTCTCTTTCCCTTCTTCAAACTCTGGTTTCACGATATCCAGCACTTTATTCTTGGAAAGGATGAGATCAATCCTTGTCTTCCATGCTCTGAAGTTAGAAGCTCCATCTAACTTGTTCTCTGACTTCATAGAGTAAGTCATGGCTGCTTTGACTTGGTCAACCCTAGATTTGACCAAAAGCTCAAACTTCATGTCTTGGCTTTCTGAGAGTACCAGGAGATGCACTAGGCTAGGGCACACTGATCTGTCCAGATATTAGGTCAATCCCTTCACTTAAGGTGCCTCAACGAGAGGATTAGGGTTTTTGAAACTGCACCTACTAGTAACCCTAGCGACAGTGCTTCAATGAGCTTAATATCCTTCTGGTTATGTTTCCTTCCAACGATTAGACTGAATGAAGGAGGTGTGGGATCATAACCTATTATAATTTAAGTGGATGTGCTCGTTTTACCATTGACAATACCCTTTTCACCCAACCATATGCCGAAGCCACCCTCCAAGAACCTTAACCTTGACAGAGAATCACTCCGGAAGAAAACCATAGGCTAGATAGCCAAACAAAGGGTAGCACACCAATAAGAGCTGATCAGATAGTCTGCACCCTAGCCAAGATATAGTCCAAGCATAAATTCTAGCTGCAACAAAAACTCTCCTCCAAACCTACGCAGAAACTGGGCAACTGCAGTGCGCACAAGTGCTACTCTGCAATTCTGAGACTACTTGCCAGAATGAGAACTGGCCTCCTGTATTTATACTAATTCTGGCTAACTACCTGGGCCGACTTCTCATTCTGGGTATCTATCTGTTCAGTATATATTATTATTTATGGTCGACTTCTTCTCTTGGAGGCTAATAACCTAATATAAATTATCTTCTTGAGTCGACAAGTCTTCTAGGGTTTATTAGCCAACTCATTAGGGTTTCTTCTTGCTTCCTGGAGTATTCTATCTTTGTCAGGTTTACACGGGGAGGTAAATACCTCACATATATACCATAATATCAACAGGGCTCAATAGTCTAAACATCCCCTTTAGACTATAGCCATGAAGAAATAGGGGGGAATGTTCATTTGATGTCATTTCACTAGGGAAATGTTATAATTTGAAAGTGACATTAAGTGACTAAGTGGAAAAAGGTAAATAAGCACTTAAGTTAATATTAAATCAGAAAACTTAAGAAAAGTGCTTAAGTGAAAAGTAAACGAAGAATTAGGGTTTTAGTGGATATGAGGAGAGGAAAAGAGATCTAATGCGTCATTATTGATTATTTGAGAATTGAAACTAGAGCACCGAGGAGAAACCCAGATTCAGGAAAATTTGAGGATACTTCTGGATTCTAGAAGGAAGACACCGAGGGATTGGATTTGGTGTCAAGAGACATACCCTAGCCAGTCGGGGAGACCACACAAGTTTTCGATTTCTTTCATTACATATATATAGTCAGATTGAGTGTGGAGATCAGAGATCCAGCTCCAGCAGTCAGATTCAAGTGTGAGTTATAAAGGAGACATCAGAGGTATAGTGGGTCGCTCTTCTTGAGGAGGCCTAGCGAACATAAACCCTCAGAACGCATTTGATATCAGAGGAAGGTGCTTCATTTTAGCCATCCAACACATTTTTCTGAGCCTTCTAGCCATCAAGGCGTCACATTCATTCATTGGAGTTGTAGTGTGTTTGAAAGACAAAGGGGAGATCACATATTCTCATATCTACTCATCCAAAGGGATAGCAAGCCAGATTCCTTCCGACCCATTGGAGAGGAAGGCAGGGCGCTCCATTCGAGCTAGGTTCCATCATATTCTGACAATGGAATCTACTTGGGTGACTCTTTTAGTGTTAGCTAGCGTGAGGGAATTCCCAACAGTTGGACAAATTACTTCCGGTAGTGAAAGAGAGATCCAGGAGCCTAGCAGTAGTAGATCAATCTAGGGCAAGTCTTCTAGGGAAGAAGGTGACTGCATTGGGAAATATCTCATCATATTCGGAGGATTATTGCTCGTGCATGCATCATATTCATCTTCCGACAACAGATCTAGTTTTGCATGCAACAGTAAACCCACACATGTCACAGATCGGGCATGCATGCCGATGATCTAGCGATACATGTTAGTTCTAGGTATTGTTCCATGCTTTTACTAGTATTCCAGTATAGATCTAGTCATTTGAAGGTCTAATTGAAGATTGATTTGGTTATTTTTACATGCATGCAGTTTGTGTGTGAATTTTTGTACATGCATGTCATTATTGTAATTGGTTGACTATTCAATATATCTTAAACAAGTTGTTCCACCTGAAACCACATGCAAAATTACCACGCATGTTAAATTAAAGTTATCAAACGCAGTCAAAAACCTAAATAACCCATTCAACCACCCAAAGAATATCAGATATGCGACAGACAGGTTCAGTAGAGAGTTAATATCCAGATCTGCGGATTTGGGATATTACATCTAAGGATAGTTTTAGGTATACCTAGGGTCCTTCCTATATACCCAAATGTATGTGGAAGTGAGATTCCATCTACAGTTACTATCTAATGTGGTACTACTCGAATGGGTACCAACATGGGTTATAGGATTTTCCAACTAGGTGAAACAATAAGTTTCCAACCATGTGAAACCACATTTATTTCTTATGTGTATTTTTTCCCAAAACCACAATTTTACCTGCTTAATGACAGATCCAGTGTTAAAATTTAAAAATGAGCTTGCTAACAATGAAAAAAATTCTCTTAAAACCACCAAAAAATAACTTGTGAAAAAACACTAGCTTCCACAAGAAATATCTCATAAACTATTCGATTCAAAATATGAATTTTTTTCACATGTACTTCATTGTGTCAACTTAAGATTCTAAAACTTTGAGAGTTTGAAACTTCATTGAAAAAATATTACAATGAAAATGCCAATATAACTGATTTTAGGATTAGTTGCAGACCTTGTCTTCCATGGACTATATCTCCAAAAGTATAGTGAACGAGAACCCACATTTTTTACCACCTATACTATGATATTTCTCCTAAGTCTCCACAAAATTTCACTATCTAAAAATTCCCAGAAAAAAAAAAACGTTATAGCTAAAATTCCAAGATGACTTGTTTAAAATTGATTTCAAGATGAGTAAAAAACCTTATCTTCCATAGGATATATCTCCGAAAGTATAATGAACTGGAACTTGAATTTTTTACCAAACATACTTTGATATGTCATCTAAGTAACCTCCAAATTTCACTATCTAAAACAACCCAGAAATAATTTATAGCAAAAATTCCAATATGACTTGCTTGAAGCAACAAAACCCTAGGATTGATGCTCTCATACCAAATGTTATGAACCAATGACTTGAGAATGAAAAAAATTCAATGAAAATAGTTCAATTCAAGGGGGAAACCTCCTTTTACAATATATCCAATTGAGAAGACAAGATAAAATGATCCTAAGACTAGGTCTCCTTGGTATATATATAGCAGACAAACGATACAATTATAATGAGAGGGTACAATGAAAGGTTCTAGCCGACCTACTAATATAAAAAATAAACTAATAATAAACTCTTATTAGGGACTTAACATAGGGGCCCGAGGGCCTTAACAAGGTTGATTCTCAAAGGAGGGGAGAGGACTCTGATCCCCCCCTCCCCACTTATTCTAATCCTTCTAAGGTCTAGTGCAACTACTACATTTTATTTCACATATTCCAATTTATTATGAGTCTTCATCAACTAAAAGAAACCAATACTTTCAAAACTATCCACTAGAATTTGAGTTCTAAGTATGATTTGACCTTAGTAATTGGTTTGTGGAGTCATTGTAACTAAGGAGTCACCCACCACAATAACATTTCCAATCCTTGTATTCTTTAGCCAACATAATCCTTGATATAAACCCACAATCTCTACCTCATTGTTAGTTGCAACTGTTATCCCATAGGTAAAGCTTAATTCATGTTTTTTTATGGGATCTAATATGACCCCCCTGCACCCACCTTTGCTTTTTTTTATTGTAAATTTTCAAATATATATGTTTTATTTTGTTTATTCTAACTGGAAATTATATATATTACACAAATTACACCATTTTTCAAGCATTGTTGAGCATATACATGTGGATTTTGTTCATAGGGAAAATATGTGGCATTTGAGATGACCTCATCACCATAGATAGCATGGGTCAGATTGGGGCTTTCTTTGGATTCTCACTAGTGGATATGAGCACATGTGTGTGTCTCTTTAATATCTAGAACTTCTTGGGTAGAGAGGTTGTGAGTTTTTTCTTTGACATTTTGTTAAAAAATAACAATTTCCCCAAGCTTCTCATTCTAACAATTGTTTTAGTGATTTCATGTGTAGGCCACCTCTTCATAGCATTTCCAATCCTAGGTTCTGTCTACGTGGCTTCCATTGTAATAAGTTTTTCTTTAGAACCTAGTGGCCAATTATTTTTTCCATAATTTCAGTGCTCTTTGGGTTGAAACATTACTCCACCTTATATAGCTTAGTAGGTTCTACTAGCCCCCTTGGAATTTACATTTTATTTATAAGAGTTGCAAGATATCTCTATGACTTGGAGGCTAGAAAGAAATAGAACTTGGTGTTGGATTTGATTAGATCCTCCTCACCTACGTCTGCACCACACTGAAATGAACTCATGTGCATATGAGTGGGATATTTCTATGAGATGTTTATCATAGTGTCCATCATGTTTGTTGTGGGTTCCATCATTTGTGGGTGGTTTGTGATGAGAACCAAGGATTTTTACAAAAGAGATATCTATGCCAAATACCAAACCAAAGATGACCACTACAGAGATGAAGATAACAACCTACATGGAGTCTTTAAAATGTAGATAGAATTTGCATGGAGCATCCAATCATTTATTAATGTGATTCTATCTCAAGCTTCATGGTCACGATGTGTGAAAAGTTTTTCTTCCCCCACATGTACATAAATACTTTTAATATCATTGATATGAAAACAATATACAATATACATATCTCTCCTATTATTACCATGTTTTTTTAAATGCTTAAAAATGTCAATAAATTTTAGTTTAATAAAATAAAAATAAAAACATTAACATCTTTTACTCACAATAACATATGATAATAAATTTTAGTTTAATAATTAACATATTTTACTCACAATAACATATGATAATAAATTTTAGTTTAATAAAAAATAATAATAATATATTTTGGTTTATGACATTTGGCTCAAAATACATGTTGATAGATAAAAGTAGTGTAGATAAAGACATAATAGCTAGCACATAGAATTTGCATAGCATTACTTAGAAAATTAAAGAAAGTGTAAAGCTAGAACAAAGCTTTAGTGACACATATTCAAAAATTAAAGAAAGTGTAAAGCTAGAACAAAGCTTTAGTGACAGATATTCAAATGATATAGATACAAAAAACTTCTATGAAACATAATGAAATGAAGTAGAGCTGACAAATATACATTAAGAGAAATTGACATTAAGTGTGAAGTGAACCAAACAAACAAATAAAAAACCGACATTGTTATAAGCAAGAAATGCAAAAGAATAACGACACTTTGCCCATGCTCATCCATTTCCTAGTAGTCAAATTTACTACATATTACTGTTAATGTGACTCTATCTCCTTTCCTATGTTATAACTTATATATGCCCATGCACATTTGTTTCCTAGAAATCATATTTATTTCATATTATTGTTAATTTAACTCTGCTTCCTTTCATGTGTTATAACTTATATAAGCCTTAGCGGGCGAGGAAAACAATTTTTTTTATTGCAAATAAATTAAAGTGATACAAATAAAACCTAATAGCTGGATAAAGCTTTTGCCATACATAACTTTAAAAATTAAGAAAAGTGTAAAGCTAGAAAAGACTTTCAATAATATAAATTCAAATGATGCAGATACATAAATATTTTGTGATACATAATCAAATGAATAAAAACTCTCAAAACATTAATAGAAACTGACAAAACAATTAATAGAAAATGAATAATTAATAGAAACTGACAATTAATAGAAAATGAATAATTAATAGAAACTGACAAAACAAACATAGTAACTGTGAAGTCAACTCAAAAAAACAAATAAAATGTGTTAAAAAAATAAAATGAAAAGAATGAGCATTCTTATATGAGCCAGTGATTGCATGCATCATGTGTGTTAAAGTTTTAGTGTTTATATAATAGAAACTGACAAAACAAACATAGTAACTGTGAAGTCAACCCAAACAAACAAATAAAATGTGATAAAAAAATAAAATGAAAAGAATGTGCATTCTTATATGAGTCAGTGATTGTATGCATCATGTGTGTTAAAGTTTTAGTGTTTTGTGAAAATTTTGTTTCAGAATTAGCTCGGGATTTCATAAGACTCTCAGGACACTAGTATCCCTTTCATATTAATTTGATAGAATGAAGATTCACATACATGCATAGAAATACGACTATGAGTGGGAACAACAAGATGGAATGCATATAAATGCAACTGTGAGAGGGAGAAACATGATGGCAATATTTTTGTCATGAATCTTAGTGGTGAGGAGGATATGATTGAATGCGTTTCCTATTGTATATCAGGCTAAGATTGAATATTGCATCTTCCTCCATGACATGTTATGACACATTTTTATGATTTCATACTAACAAAGTCTTATGTAGACTCATGGATTTTATATATAATGGGGTTAGTAAATCCATTAGCAATAAAATGTAATTTGAGTGAACTTAGGATATTGGGAGTTTCATGGCTTCTTCATCTACATTGCTTGTATTGTTGTGTTGAATCTCTTATTTTGTAAATATTTTTTTTTTCATTATGGGGTTGAAGGAAATAGTAATTTTCACAAAGCTGGTGGTTAATAGTAGATGGTTTGTTATGGTCATTTTTTTTTTCTAATAATGATGTTCAAAGGAGGTACATATATATTTGACATTTAATCTCTTGTAATGAAAACAACTCTAAATTATGATTAGTAGATGTTGAACACGTTGGAATTCTTTAAGGATCTGGGAGCTAATGGTAGGAATTATATATGGTGCATTGTACGAAGTTTCTCCTCCATGGGTGGTGCTTGCAATGGGTGGAGTAATGAATAACACCAGATTCATGGTGGTGTGGCTCACTGTCACATGTTACTTTTCCACCCATAAAAAAATGCTTATGTTTGTGTACATAACAGTAGGATCCAATTCCTAGTCCTTCGCCAACACCACAACTATGATAACAAGCGTAAAAAACCCCCCTCACAATAGAGGGATGGTGTTGGGGCTTCTCAAGGGAGCTATAAGATTAAGCATAGTTAGTTTTACTTAGATCTACCATGCCTCTTATGGGAATGATCCCCGCTCCTTTATTTTTCTCACTGTATGGTTTCCATGTGTGATAAGCTTTGGGTCCATGTTCATGGTATGCCTGATAAAATCACATGCAAAGAAAAATGAAGAGAGCCATTTTTATACATATATTTACATAACCTTGGCCTTGGTGAGGTTTCTTTGATTGGTATCATTGTAGAAAATCATTCGAAGTTCCCTCCCATTTGGTTTAAGATCATGGATGTTATAATTGCAATTTTTCTCGTGGTGCCTCTCGGAGTGGTTACAAGGGGAGAATTTAACAAATTCCACGCAAAGAAGCAATAATTTGGGTTGGTGCAAACTAATGTATATCAGCCCAAGAATTTCAAGGAAAAAAATCCAGATGGCATTGTTTTTGTAATATAGGTATTAAAATATTGTGGATTAAGACTAAGAGTATTATATTTAAGGTGTATCAAGGAAGGATGAATTTGATTAGAGCCTCCTCTCCTACATCTATACCACACTGGATTGAACTCATGTGCATAAGAGTGAGCTATTTCTATGAGGTTTTTATCATAATGGCCATCATGTATGTTGTGGGTTCCATCATCTATGGGTGGCTTGTGATGAGAACCCATGATTTTTACAAAGGGGATATCTATCACAAATACCAAACCAAAGACCACCAATGCAGAGATGAAGAGAATGATCAACATGGAGTCTTTAAAATCTAGATAGAATTTGCATGGAGCATTTGATCATTTATTAATAAGTAATTTTACCGCATATTTCTATTAAAGCTCAAGCTTCATGGATGCAATGTATATTTTTTTTCTCTTTCTCCCACATTTACATAAATATTTTGCATATCATCAACATAAAAACAATATATGGATTAATCAGATCATGTTTTCTTTTTTAATACCAAAAAATATCAATAACTTTTATTTAATTAAAAAACAAAAAACATTAATATATTTTACTCACTGTAATTATAAATTTTAATTTAATTAAAAAATACAAAACATTAATAATTTTTTATCACAATACATGTGAAATGTAACACTCAAAATACAAGTCAAACTCAAACTACATGTCAAGAGATAAAAAGTAATATAGATAAATACAAGTCAAACTCAAACTACATGTCAAGAGATAAAAAGTAATATAGATAAATACATAATAGATAGCATAGAGAATATACATAACATCACTTAGAAATTCAAAGAAAGTGTAGATATAGAAGACAACTTCAACAATATATATTCAAAAGATATAGATACAAAGTAACTTTGTGATACATAATCAAATGAAGCAAAGCTGCTAAACATATAGATAAAACAAAAAGTGTGAAGTGAATGAAACAAACAAATAAAATATTAGAGGTAGGAAATGAAAAGGAGGAACAACACTCTTCCCTTGCACATTTGTTTCCTAGTAGTCAAATTTACTACATATTTGATCAGAATCTGGACCAGGGGTCAAATTTTAGCTCAAAATTCAACGTTCTCGGAATTGCCTCAAAACAAGCGAGAGTGTAGCCCTCATCATCATGAACCCAACACAACTCGTTTCATCTCAAACGGACGTCGGGAGCGAGAGATATCACGATCTGTTCGAATCGCCAAGCAGGTTAAAAAATGAGCACTGACTGTGCAATCCGTACAGGCTGACGTGGCAGGGCCGTACGATGACATGGAAGAGGTGATGTGGCTTGAACGTACATGCTGACATGGCATATTATTATTGACAGTTGTGGTCGAATCATTTGACAACACGTGTCAATTTCTTGGCAAATGTTATGGTGCCACGTGGCCCAGTTATGGGCTACCACGTGGCACCCCGTTATTGGCTAATGGGTTGTTTATTAAAATTTTATGTGGAGTCTGTGGTATTTGAACCCCGGACCTCCCCCAATGGTGAACACCTTTGCAAAGTCCGCCCTGCCAACGGGCTACGTGTTGTTGCTTATTTGATATATGTGTTGTATTGTTTTTAAATTTGTGTAATGTTGCATACGGCGGGGGGTCGGGCCGAGGCTTAGCCCCAACCCACGGTCGTATTATTGTATACATACAACCATACCTTTTGTAAAATGGCGCGCGCGGGGTAATTCCAAGGTGTAAGACCCGTGGTCGCATACTTTTACAACCATGTGACCATCGATTTATACACCATGGCGCGTTTTGAACAGTCAGCCCCCGGTCGCATTAATACTACCACACGACCATGCACTCTGTTGATTGCGTGCGGGGTTTTCAAATGTTAACCCGTGGTTCTATTGGTTGTACATATGACCATTACCATATGTGCGGGCGCATATGGTTTATTAAACGGAGCCCTCGGTTTTGGGCGCCAATACAAGTGACCGACTCCAATGCAAAGAGTGCGCGCGCATTTTGGGGTTTACCACACGGTTCTATATGTTACATATGACCACTATGTAAAGTGGTGTGGGAATTTGAAATGGGTTCTTGTTTTGGTTTTTAAAACGGTCATACAAACCACGCGCCTAGCCACTTGTCACATGTACGTTGAACGGTGGCAACTTAGCCCTTTTTATGCACGGGACGTGGCCACATGGCCCCCATGCGCCCAACACCTCGGAAGTTATGGGGCTTAGTTCCCTAACGGTTCGACAATTTGGCGCATTTTATGGAGATGCATGCGGGTGCTGGGTTTAGGCACGGGAAACACCCAAAAGCCAGGTTACTGACACACAGGTGCGAAATGGCGAACCAGAGACAACAAGCTTGAAGGAGAAAAATGGCAGGAGGCCTAACTTCTTCATTTCTTGGCCAAATGAGGTGCCGAAAAAGCCCAGATAGGGGTTTTTGGATGTTCTGGATCCATTGGCACTGTTTTCATAGCCATTTGAAGACTTATTTTGCAGGTTTTTCACCATTGAAGTTTGAGGAAGCTCCAGGGAGCTTGAAGCCCTCATTGTTTGAGGCCATGCTCAGATGAGCCCTAGTCTATTTTCTGTGACTGAATAGTCATTTTTGACTAATTATTATTCTCTGAACACATTGGGATAGGTTTCATATCCATTGGAAGACTTTTACAGGTGTTTTTTCCACAGAGAAGCTCAGGGAAGCTTAAGGCCACATGTAGAAGAGGTCATGCCCGGATGAGCCATGGTCCGTTTTCAGAGTTCTATTAGTCAATTTTGGGGTTTTTATGTATTCTGAACCCAATGGTACAGTCTGTAAATCCATTGGAGTTGAGCAGTATCTTTTAAAAGAACATTTGACAAACTAATCCCAGAGAGCCAAGTCCATTGAAGGAGGCTCAAGGACATGTAGCCCAGAGAGGGGTGAACTCCTTTATCATCTTGTTATTGTTGTGAGTTTGATGGGTTATTTGTTGCAAGTTATGTTGCTGTGTATTTGTTTAAAGAACATATTTAACCTTTTAAAAGAACATTTACTCACACATGAACATTGAAAAGAAGAAGCATGGACTTAACACATAAACCATTTTGCATATTTTAACACATGAAGCAAGGTCCTGTAAGGTTTATTTTATTAAGGTAGAGGGTGCTTGCATAGAATAACAAGTCAGCCTTCTATTTTCAGATTAGATGGTATCAGAGCATAGTTTGTTTTTCTCATGTATTTTCCATTGATAGCTTGAGATTTAGCTGTTGGTTTTTGTGCAAGTTTTGTGTTGAAGTTTGATATCTTGCAAGGATGGAGGAAGCTTCAAACATGGATAGTTCCCATACATATTCTTTATCCAAGTTCCTTGACAAAGATATGTTGAAGGAGTTGCTAACCATGAAAGATATGGTACAAGAGTTGTGGGAAGATAGAGAAGGGAGCATTGTCCTTCAAGAGTAGTTGATGGCCATGAAGGAGGAGAAAGACCAACTTCTTGAAAAGTTGCATGAGATGGAGACTCAACTCCATGAGGCAAAGGAAACCCTTACCACGTACATGCATGAACATGAGGTATGTAATGTTAGTTTATCTTCAAATTCCTCTCAAGAAGAATGCTTTGGTGTTTTTGAAAATCACACAAGAGGAATAGGGTCCAAGTTATTGTTAAAAATGGGCTATGAAGGTAAAGGGTTAG
>ML783105.1:1015553-1038791 GCA_009831015.1 Picea engelmannii
TTCCAAGAACAGAGAGAATAGTGGGTCAGCAGCAGCCAGAGAACAGTGGTTGAGGGACATAGTCAGTTGCAGTGCAAGGCATGTCAAAGTATCCAGGTGATTGTCGAAAAGACTTTTCAAGTAGAATCAGTTGATAGAACTTGAAAGAAGAAGAGTATTTAAGCTCAGATAGATAATCATAAGCTTTTTTGGGTCCAAAAGCCTTTTAGTGGGAAGGTGTGATCAGAATCTGGACCAGGGGTCAAATTTTAGCTCAAAAATCAACGTTCTCGGAATTGCCTCAAAACAAACGAGAGCGTATCCCTCATCATCACGAACCCAACGCAACTTGTTTCATCTCAAACGGATGTCAGGAGCGAGAGATATTGCGATCTGTTCGAATCGCCAAACAAGTAAAAAAATGAGCGCTAACTGTGCAGTCCGTACAGGCTGACGTGGCAGGGCCATACGATGACATGGAAGAGGTGACGTGGCTTGACCGTACATGATGACATGGCATATTATTATTGACAGTTGTGGTCGAATCATTTGACGACACGTGGCAATTTCTTGGCAAATGTTATGGTGCCACATGGCCCAGTCATGGGTTGCCACATGGCACCCCGTTATTGGCTAATGGGTTGTTTATTAAAATTTTATGTGGAGTCCGTGGGATTCGAACCCTGGACCTCCCCCAATGTTCAACACCTTTGCAAAGTCCTCCCTGCCAACGGGCCACGCGTTGTTGCTTATTTGATATATGTGTTGTATTGTTTTTAAATTTGTGTAATGTTGCATATGGCGGGGGGTCGGGTCGGGGCTTAGCCCCGACCCGCGGTCGTATTATTGTATACATACAACCATACCTTTTGTAAAATGGCACGTGCGGGGTAATTCCAAGGTGTAAGACCTGTGGTCCCATACTTTTACAACCATGTGACCATCGATTTATACACCATGGCGCATTTTGAACAGTCAGCCCCCAGTTGCATTAATACTACCACACGACCATGCACTCCGTTGATTGCGCGCGGGGTTTTCAAATGTTAACCCATGGTTCTATTGGTTGTACATATAACCATTACCATATGTGCGGGTGCATATGGTTTATTAAACGGAGCCCTCGGTTTTGGGCGCCAATACAAGTGACCGACTCCAATGCAAAGAGTGCGCGCGCGTTTTGGGGTTTACCACACGGTTCTATATGTTACATATGACCACTATGTAAAGTGGCGTGGGAATTTGAAATGGGTTCTTGTTTTGGTTTTTAAAACAGTCATACAAACCACGCGCCTAGCCACTTGTCACATGTACGTTGAACGGTGGCAACTTAGCCCTTTTTATGCGTGGGACGTGGCCACATGGCCCCCATGCGCCCAACACCTCCGAAGTTATGGGGCTTAGTTCCCTAACGTTTCGACAATTTGGCACATTTTGTGGAGATGCACATGGGTGTTGGGTTTAGGCACGGGAAACGCCTAGAAGCCAGGTTACTGACACACAGGTGCGAAATGGCGAACCAGAGACAACAAGCTTGAAGGAGAAAAATGGAAGGAGGCCTAACTTCTTCATTTCTTGGCCAAATGAGGTGCCAAAAAAGCCCAGATAGGGGTTTTTGGATGTTCTAAATCCATTGGCATTGTTTTCACAGCCATTTGAAGACTTCGTTTGTAGGTTTTTCACCATTGAAGTTTGAGGAAGCTCCAGGGAGCTTGAAGCCCTCATTGTTTGAGGCCATGCTCATATGAGCCCTAGTCTATTTTTTGTGACTGAATAGTCATTTTTGACTAATTATTATGATCTGAACACATTGGGATAGGTTTCATATCCATTGGAGGACTTTTACAGGTGTTTTTTCCACAGAGAAGCTCAGGGAAGCTTAAGGCCACATGTAGAAGAGGTCATGCCCGGATGAGCCATGGTCCGTTTTCAGAGTTCTATTAGTCAATTTTGGGGTTTTTATGTATTCTGAACCCAATGGTACAGTCTGTAAATCCATTGGAGTTGAGCAGCAGATTGTAAAAGAACATTTGACAAACTAATCCCAGAGAGCCAAGTCCATTGAAGGAGGCTCAAGGAGATGTAGCCCATAGAGGGGTGAACTCCTTTATCATCTTGTTATTGTTGTGAGTTTGATGGGTTATTTGCTGCAATTTATGTTGCTGTGTATTTGTTTAAAGCACATATTTAACCTTTTAAAAGAACATTTCCTCACACATGAACATTGAAAAGAAGAAGCACGAACTTAACACATAAACCGTTTTGCATATTTTAACACATGAAGCAAGGTCCTGTAAGGTTTATTTTATTGAGGTAGAGGGTGCTTGCATAGCATAACAAGTCATCCTTCTATTTTCAGATCAATATTACTCTTAATGTGACTATGTTTCCTTTCTTATTTTATAACTTATATATGCCCACTCTTAATGTGACTATGTTTCCTTTCTTATTTTATAACTTATATATGCCCATGCTCATTCATTTCCTGACAGTGTTACTATTAATTTAACTCTATTTCCTTTTTCTAACTCTATTTCCTTTATAAGTTATAAGCTTTAGCTAATATCGAGTGAGGAAAACATTAAAAAAAATGTAAGTAAGAAAATAGTTCCATGTTAAATAAATAAAAGTGATATAGGTAAGACTTAATAGATATCACAAAGCTTCTAGGAGACTGTTGGTAGCAATAATATAATTTCTATTGTTTGTAAGCTGCTTACACAAGGTCTCTAAATTTTCATTACTCGTCATGAGCATTGTCACTAAACGACACTTGTTACTTGTCGCTTTTTACATATCTTCTTTTCGATTTTTGTTTTCATGACTGTAAGCATGAAAACTCGCGGCTGGAATTGAAATTTTCGTTTTGATTTTTGATTAAAGGAAAACTGCTCATGTGGTTTATTATAGAATTGTCATATTTTTGCTATGAATATGTTGTCCTCCTTGTTTATGAACCTTCTGGTTCTAAGCATGCCTTGGTTTCATAAGTGCAAGACCTTCGTTCATTAATATTCGATTTTTAATATTGATATTGATGGATTTTTGATTCATGAAACTTTGAATTATTCAATTTTTATTCGATGCACTTACCTTTGTAATTAATCTATGAATGTGTGTACTATGGTTTTCAAAGTGCTCTGATCCTAATACGTACCCAATGCCAAGGTAGAATACGAAGTATAGCATGCCATTACTCTTCTGCATGGTCTCGGGCTTCACGAAGTTGCTCACACGCCTTGTGATTAACGCCTCTGCTCACCGTTTGTATTGTCACAACATTGTTTTGATGAGGCTCGGGGCTATGGCTCTGTGGATTTTTACCAAACCCTACATGTGAGTTCTATGTTGATTCCTTTCCATTCGGCATGGCTCCAGTGGTAAGGGTCGAGCCGAATGGCACCCAAACCCTACTATCATATGATAACACCAGGGAGGATTTAGAAAGGAGCGGTTGGCATTTATTCATCGAAAAATTTAAGGGTTTCAATCTTCGAGTCGCCCAAGAGTTTTCCTTGACTTTTGATGGTTGTAGGGCAAATATAGGTGACGTGCAATTGGAGGTAACATAAGAGTTCTTAAGCCAAGCCACAGGTTTGCCAGCAGTTGGGCAGAAATGGTTTAAGAATGAAAAAGTTGAGGAGGTCCCCTGGACTTTGATGTTCACCTCACAAAAAATAACCAGTTGCGATCGAGGTATGCCAGTTTCATCCTTAAAACCTAGGTGGCATGATCTACTGGCTATTGTGAAGCAATTCATTACGTGTGAAGGAAGATTCAGATTAGTTTTCCTTTATCATCTCCGCTTGCTTATGATTTTCATTGGTTTTTCGTTGAATATGCCCTACTTTCTGCTTAGAAGTTTGTATAAGATGGGTAAACGGTTTAGGAAACAGAGGTCAGATTCAAGTTTATTTCACCATGGGATCATTAAAATTATCCTTGTGCATCAGTTACAGTCCCAAAACGACTATTGGAATTCATTTATCATACGAAATGGTTTGGTAACCATGAGTTGGGATAGGTCGATAAGTTGGTTATCGTGGAAACCCTTGTGAACCCTATGGCCTCTTCCCCATCACTCCAGACCTGTGATTTTGCCGCTAATAACGAACCCTCAAGCTACCCAAATGTTATCCAACAGGACAATCGACCGGTCTCAGACCCAAAGAGTTGCACTAAAACTGTTATGAAACCTACAGGGAAGAAGCACAAGGGTAGCATCGATGTTAACTTCAAGAATAAAAGGGTTGGTCGTTTGATTTCACAAAGTGTTCAAAATAAAATCAAACCCTGTGTAGACACAAACAACACGATTGAAGTGAGCGAAGATTCAGACTCGGAAATAGAAAAATTCCTGGCTAAAGAGGACCCCATGTCATACGGATTTTACCCTGACAGACCCTACGACTATGTTAACAACTTGCCTGCTTGTCTAAAGGATGACCCAGAATTTCCTGACATTCAACTCTGTGATAAGCCTACCATTCGCATGGAGAATTCACTGACCCATAATGTTGTTCATGCACACTCTTTACAGTCGCAATGTGAGTTATGTCGATCTTGGATCGACAGGTACTATACCGATGTTCCATTGCTACAGTCATGACTTAAGTCTTTAAAAGACCAAGTGGATATGTTGACAAACGAGAACAACAGACTTGAATCCATAACCCAAGCAAAGGAGAAACACCTAAAAACTATAGGATGTGTCATTTTCAAAAATCTAGAAGTGACTACAGCTGTCATAAATTCCAAGGTTTCTTGACATGATTCGGTTTATGATTTGAGGTATGAATTAGTTAGCATAATCATTTGTTGTTTTTAAAGTAGGATATTTGATTTGATTAGATAAACTGTTTTATTATTAGAATTAGTTTCTTTTATTATTATATAATAAGATTGCATGTGCTATTATAACTAGCTACATAATCGTAAGATTCTGTAGCCAGTTAAGTAAATTCGAATTGTTTGATTTGATGATTGAAGACATATCTGAAATCTTCTTATTTTCATTTATTTTCAGGAAGATCAAGGAGTCCATGATTTCTAAGATGATAGGAGACGCTTCTGAAGATCTCCCAGTGATATCTCTTATCCATTTTGATAGACAAAATTAGACTCTTTATAGTTTTGATATCTAGTGAAATCAGGGAGGTTGCATCCCCCATATTTTTGAAACAGATTTGATATTATCAACAGGAAACAGTTTTGTTTCCTGGAACCTATATAAGCATGTTATTTTTTATACATTAGATCATCTCAGTCTGGGGCAAGACTATGGATGTTTCACTATAGACTTGAATGGAATATAATACATGTCACAACTTTAGCTTTTCTATATAATGTTTTTATTCAAGTCATGTTTATTTCAATTTGTTAATAGATTATGATTGCTTTCGTCACCGTGGTTTATTATCAGTTGATGTTATTAAAGATTATATACTGTCCATATTTCTATGTTCCAGATATAACACATAGTAATCATTCGTTCAATTTGAATTAAGAGATTTATCTCTAATTTCGATCAAATGTTTATATGCAAGTTCTCACAGGAAGAATTATCTTATTGTGGCTGCTTGTAAAATTATAAGATTACTGTGACTGCATCTATTATGTGTTATGCTATTATGATTCAAACTCCATCATTTCTTCTTCACATTTATTAGGAGCAATTTCAGGATCTCTCGCAGGTTTACCTCATCAGATAAGGTGATTGGATGCTACACATTGAACAGATATCGGACACAATAGCAAGTCAGCTTGTTATTTGACTTCATTAGTATAAATAATATAGAGGCTTCCTGTAGTTAAATTACTTTCTACCATCTGTTATTTCTTTTGTTTAATTAGACAGTTTGATATCCGATTTCTTAAGTATAAACATCTAAGAAAGAAAATCAAAAGATTAAGATAATAGTTTTACTGTTGTTTAAAAAATCAGTTTACATTCGATTTTCACGGATTTAGATCAAAATTCGTAGTTTGTATATATTATATATATCTTATAAATAGAATTATTGTATATATAATTTGTACATACATACATATATATATATATATATATATATATATATATATATATATATATATATATATATATATATATATATATATATATATATAGTTAATTGTACTTATAGATTTTAGTAGTTGTTATTTCTTAGGTCATTGTTTTTCCTTTGGTTATTTTTTCTTTCTTTAGGACCTAGATCGGCCAACGGAGCTGCTAAACCCATCAGAGTGAATTAATCCAAACGGATTGGGTTAATTAGACAACCCCGGACCGGATTCACTCCTCCAGTTGACGAGCGGTCAATTTCACCCGTCAACAAATGGCACAAGAAAGAGGGCCTGAAAACTATTGATGGCAGGTGGAGGTGGCAAGACTCCTCCCCCACACACCCGCTCACCTGTAGTGACAAGAAGTCATTCCGACGGCAATATTGTCTCCCAAATAGCAACAACATCCAATGATATTCCACAAACAGCTGTTGAACCAGCAACACCAAACCCCACAGGATCTGACATTCAAGAAATTGTCCGTCAATCCCTCATAAGAACACATAGTGCCTTAGCCCGTATCAGACAACCAGGTCAACCTTTGAATCAACCATTAGACTTCTCTGATATCAGAGAACAACTCGGAGGTATTGATCTCACTTTAAATCCTATGGATCCAGATCATATCCTCACTCCTACAGTAGGAGGATCTGGTATTCCACCATCACCACCACCTTCATCTCCTTCTTCTTCAGGAGGAGAATCCTCTGACGAAGGCAGTTCCTCATCCCAGCCTTCGACACCACCCACACTTATGGCCAATCCGAACAATCCCGCCAGACCCTAGCTCGACCAAGATGTAGTGGCCATACCTGGGCCTCAACATCCTTTGCCCAAACACCTAGAGAAATGGCTCCCTAAATTTGACCCAGACTCCAAACAGATCACTGAAGATCACATCAAAAAGTTTATGCTAGCCATTAGACTCTATAGTGTTGAGCACGAAGACGTAGTCTATAGATTGTTTCCCTACACCTTTGAAGGCAATGCCTCTACTTGGTACTTTTCCCAACAACCCCACACCATCGTGTCATGGGAGAAATTTGAATCATGTTTCCTTGAGAAGTTCGGAGACGACAAGTCTCCTGAATTTCTAGTCATGGAGTTTTCTAGTTTAAAAATGAACCCCAAAGAAAAGATCAAAGACTTTAATCAAAGGTTCCTGACACTAAAGAACCGAATCCCCACAGATTCGATGCCTGCCGAGAATCTTATTGTCGCTACTACACGAAAGCATTACATCAAAACATAGCCATTTGGGTAAAGAGATCCAAGAAAGCCACGTTGTTAGAAGCCTTCGAAGAAGTCAGTCAGATCGAGAAAGACATTCTCAGTTTAAAAGACACTACTAGTAACGAGTTAGAGACCAGTTCATCCTCCAAGAAGAAAATTGAAATCCTTCCTAGACCTCCCCAAAACAAAGCTCAACCTGAGAGTTCGGATTTAGAAAACTTACAAAAAGTCGTTCAGAAATTGTCCAACCAAGTTATAGATTTGAAAAGATCGACTGAAGAAGCTTCTTCAAGCAAAGGGCCTTACAGACCCCCTTTTAGGAAGCCTTTTCCCACCAACCGACCTAATTCAAATACTGAAGGCCTAAATCTAGAAAGCCTGCAATTTGCTATTCAAATGATCCTAGAAGCACACGATAACTTGATTCCTCCCAAGATTTCTGAAGAGGTAGTTGAACAAGAGACAGTAGAAGAAGATGAATCCTCTCCGAACATCTTCGTACATTTCTCGGATAACATCTTTCAAGCTAATTTCGAAACAGTGCACCATTACAATACTAGGAGCAAGACAACAAATAAGCCTTCTTCCGAAATTACGACGACTTTGCCTAAAAAACAGTCTAAATCGATTGAGACTAAACATAATTTAGTAAACCCAAGTTTGGATTATGATTTGATTGAAGATCTAAAAAATCTTAGGGCTAACATTTATATTTACAAATGATTGAAATTCCCTTTTCTTCTGCAAAAAATGTTGCAGAATATTGCGGAAAATAGCAAAAATAGCAATCTGAACAGCAACAAAGGTGTTCAAAACAACCCCAAAATTCCTCAGAAGGCCTCCACCAAAACCACATCTGAGCCTCATGATAAAAGAGACCTTACTGTAAATAATGTAACAAATGTAGATAAACCAGTCTCAGAGGCTGCGATTAAAAAACAACAAACTTCTACTGTTAATACTCGCAGAAATGTCCCTCCATTTTTGTTGACTTTTGAAATTTTCAATAGGAATGTGCATAATTGCATGGTAGATTCAGGTGCGTCATCTAACGTAATGCCTTGGTCTGTCTGTCAAAATATTAATGCCAAAGTTCAACCATCCATCTTGAAAATTATCCAGCTTGATCGAACTAGTGTTAAAGTGATAGGCGAATTAAGAAATGTGCTTATAAGATTGTCATCTAATCCTAAAGTTCATCAAGTGATTGATATTATTGTTGTAGATATCCCATAAGTTTATGGTTTGTTTTTAAGTAGAGATTGGTTAGAACAATTACATGGCTATTTTGCAATGGATTGGTCTCACTTGTGGCTGCCTGAGAATGGAAAGCCTAACAGAATCAAGGTAAATCGTGAACGTTATCTGAAGTTTACGGTGACTGATTTAAATGATCCAAATGAACCATTCACTCCTTCTGCCAATTCGCCTGAAATACAGGGGATGGATACTTTTTTCGGCAATTTCATGGCCGAATCTTCTACCATCACTGACCCGGAACAACAATCTGAAATTATGACATGCATGCAGTCAACAACCATCTCCCAGTATTCAAATGCACCCGACGAAAATCAAATATGGTCTCTTTACTTTGATGGGTCAAAATATAAAGAAGGAGCTGGTGCAGGGTGCGTGCTCATCGATCCAGCAGGTAATAAGACTCTAATTGCTTGCCGATTAGAATTCGAATGTATGAACAACATGGCTGAATATGAGGCACTCCTACAAGGTCTCATAAAAGCATTAGATCTGAACATTCAAAATTTGATTGTCTTTGGTGATTCGGAAATCGTGGTTAGACAAGTAAAAAATTCTATCCACTGTTTATCTCCGCACCTTAAAATCTATCAGACTGAGGTATGGAATTTGATGAACAAGTTTTTTGCATTTAACATAAATTCTATTCCTAGATTGAATAATTCAGAAGTTGATTTGTTAGCTAACGTCGCTTCAAAACTTTTTCCTGCAGAAGGCTTGTCTCCGAATGCATTTTCCGTCGAACTATTGTTTAGACCGTCCGTTCCAGACAACATCACAAATTGGAGAGTCTTCGATGACGATCAACAGATTATAAATTTTCTGCATATGGAAGAAACTTTCCAGGGTGTGGTAATCGATGAAGGCACCCATGACGAAAACCTTCGCGACTTTACGGTAATACCAGATCCAAGATCCCCAGAATCCGCATCGGATATGGTAAACTCTATCTCGAAATCTGTGGTTAGATTAGAAAATTTTTATGATCTTCATGACAGGTTCAGAAAATCAGTGAACTATAAAATGAATAGTTCCTCCTTGACACATGAAAAGGTAAATTTGGGAACTAAAGACAATCCACAGTGCATTAATTTAGGGTTGGGGTGTTCTGAGCAAGAAAAAGTAGCATTTATCAAGTTGTTTAAGGAATTCAAAGATGTTTTTTCTTGGACGTACGACAATCTAAAAACCTTTGATCCTAACATCATACAACATGTTATTCCCATGAAACCCCAGACCCAACCTTTTCAACAAAAGTTAAGGAAAATACACCCAAATCTCGAACCAACGATCAAGAAAGAATTAAACAAACTCCTGAACACTAAAATAATTTTCCTAGTTAGGCATACACAATGGGTTTCTAATCTTGTCCCTGCCAGAAAGAAGAGTGGTGAAATCCAACTATGTGTCGATTTCCGAAATCTTAACCGAGTGTCTGATAAAGACAACTACCCTGTCCCTCCCATGGAATAGATCCTTCAACAGGTATCTGGTTCTGAAATATTATCCTTGCTAGATGGTTTTTCAGGGTATAACCAAGTCCTTATGTCTCCTCCAGACCAACTCAAAACCACCTTCTGCACTCCATGGGGCACCTACGCTTATAGAAAGATGCCCTTTGGACTCATAAACGCTAGTGCCACTTTTCAGAGAGCGATGGACATGGATTTCCACGGCTTAATCAATCAATCTATATTTGTCTACCTGGATGACGTCACTGTCTTCTCGAAAAATAAAGAAGATCATCTAGCTCATTTAAGATCCATTCTACAGCGATGTCGTAAGTACGACATTTCTTTAAATCCTAAAAAATCTATCTTTGCAGTAGAACAAGGTAAGCTGCTCGGATTCATTGTATCGAGTGAAGGGATGATTATCGACCTTGAAAGGACTCAAGTCATTTCCAAACTGCCCCCTCCCTCATAAAAAAAGTCCATGCAATCTTTCTTAGGTCAGATAAACTTTGTTAGGATATTCGTCCCCAACTTTTCAGAAATGGTGAGACCATTACAAAACTTAATAAAAAAAGATGTATAGTACCATTGGGACCTTTAGAAAGCTAGGCTTTTGATTCAATAAAAAAGGCCATAATAGACGCTCCTTCTCTAATGAGCCCCGACTTTTCGCAAGACTTCACCCTCTACATGTTTGCCTCTGACTGATCTTACGTTGCTGTCCTAACTCAAAAGAACGCTGAAAACAATGAGGTCCCAATCGCCTTTATGAGTTCAGCCTTCAAGGGGGCGAACTTAATTACCCAGCAGTAGATCAAAAAGCCTATGCTGTTTTCAAAGAAGTAAAACACTTCCGATCTTATCTATTGAAATCTAGGACGAAAATCATTGTCCCTTACCCAGCTGTTAGAAATTTGTTAGTACAGAAAGAACTAGGTGAAAAAAGGGAAAACTGGGTCACATCCTTGCAAGAATATGACATAGAAATCTCCCCAACACAAATAGTAAGAGGCCAAGGTTTATGCAAGTTGGTCGTCGATTCAGCTGTAGAACAGTAAGAAGAAACTGATATGTTAAATCCATGACAACACTATCAAAATCAAATCTGTTGTGCACAAAACCCTGTTAGTTCCTGGTACGATGATATAAAATTTTGTCTTATACATGGATTAGCTCCCCGTCACCTTGATCCCACAAAAATGAGAGCACTAATATTAAAATCTACTTCTTTTCAGCTGATTAATGGTATTTTGTTTCATCAAAATTTTGATGGAGTACTAATGTGTTGTCTTGAGAAAGATGCAGCAGAAAAAGTCTTATTGGAATTACATGCGGGAGAAGTTGGTGGGCATTTCGGTGGAGACACCACTGCCCATAAAGTATTGAGAGCATGTTATTACTGGCCTACCCTTTTCAGAGACGCCCATACTTTGTGCCGCAAATGTGTAATCTGTCAAAAGGCATCTGGACGCATGCAAAAACCCGCCTTCCCGCTGCAACCAGTTTCGGTAGACCACCCTTTTCAGCAGTGGGGCTTGGATATTATAGGTCTGATCAACCCTGAATCCTCACAACAGCATAAGTACATCATAACAACCACAAATTATTTCACTAGATGGTCTAAGGCTGCCCCATTAAAAGATGTAAATACTAGTCAAGTAATATCCTTTTTGAATACAAATATTATTACTCGTTTTGGTATTCCTGAATGCTTGGTATTTGACAATGCCTCTTATTTTTCATCTCTTGAAATGAATGATTTTGCTTTAGGAAAGGGAATAAAATTAAAGTACTCTGCCATCTATTACCCTCAAGGCAACGGTTTGGCGGAATCAACCAATAAAAACCTAATTAAAATTATCAAGAGAACTATTTCTGAGAATCATAAAAATTGGCATAATGCGCTTTTTAATGCAATCTGGGCTGACAAGGTAACCCCTAAAGATGTTGTGGGAAATTCCCCATTTTTTCTCATTTACGCCAGGGAAGCGATTCTTCCACTGCATATCCTTCTTCCATCACTGTAGTTATCGCAGATGGTGAAAGAAGAAGACTTCCCTCCCTTGGAAAGTCGGATTAACGCCTTGTTGAAATTAGAAGAAGTAAGGGCTCAAGAAAAATGAAAATTGGATCAACATCAACTCATTGTCAAGAACTAGTTTGATTCCAATTCTGCCTCTGACAGAAATTTTGAGGTAGGCGATCTTGTCCTTAAATGGGACAAACCACATGAGGGAAAAGGAGAGCATACTAAGTTTCAGAACTTGTGGTTAGGACCATTTTTAATTGCTGAGAAATTGGGTACTGGTTCCTTTCACCTGCAGAATCTAGAGGGATAGCCAAACACCTTCCCGGTGAATGGACAAGCTCTAAAAAAATACTTTACCTAATGACTCATCCAAGCACCCCTTGTAAATATTTTCTATTTGCTTTTCTTTTTTGGGTTTCTTTTATTTTCTTTTCTGATGGCTAGTCTTTCTTTTTGAAACACACATGCTTGCATCACGGGCTAGCTCAGACGAAGAGAACATAAAAATTTCCCCTCGAGAATAACTGTTGTAAGCTGTCAGAACATCAATTATTGTATTTTTTCTGAAAATCGTCGCCTTGTTGAAGATAACTTGTTGTTTGAAAAACGTTTCTTGATTTCAATCTGCAACTGAAGGTATTCACGATCATCCATAAAAATTCTTTTTACGTTGTCCCTGTTCCTTAAGAGAACAACTCAAAGATGTCTCCCTGCTCTTGAAAGTCAGTTTTATAAACAAACTAATTCAAAATCTTGATGAAGGACAGCTAAGAAATTTCTTCAAGGTCTGTGACATACTAAGATCTGTTAAAGAACTAGAATTTTCAGTGTCACCCCACTCTATTAAATATCTGTAAAAACTAAATAAATTTTCAGAGAGCTGTGGGAAGTGCTTGTAAACCCACTGGGATACTGAACAGGCCTACTGGCAGCAGGTGAATGCATGCATGACGCCAATATAACTTTGTCGAGGTACTGAACAGGCCCACTGGCAGTGAAGCAATGTCAGGTAAAAGAAAATTCTCTGATATGGATTATGTTTTGACCTTAAATGTCCTTCGTTCTGATCTAGAATTTCTTGACAGGATGCAGATATCAGAGTGGGTTAATTGACATCTGTGTCGAAGCTATGGACGCCTGCTGGCAGCACTGGCCCTGTCAACAGTATTGAATATTTTAACTTTAAGATCGTGACTCTCTTCTGTTAAGATTATCGTCAGTTTTCGTCTCTTTAAAAATAATAGTTGTCTGAAATTGGAATGCATTATAATTATTTACGATTTTCAGACAGCTTTTCAGTTGTTTTCGATTCGAATCTTTTTCTGATTATCCTAATCTGAACACGTTCATTTGGTAGAGATAACTGCTTCTCCCAGCGTGTCGCCATTGTTGGCAGCAATAATATAATTTCTATTGTTTGTAAACTGCCTACACAGGGTCTCTAAATTTTCATTAGTCGTCATGAGCATTGTCACTAAACGACACTTGTCGCTTGTCGCTTTTTACATATCTTCTTTTCGATTTTTGTTTTCATGACTGTAAGCATGAAAACTCGCGGCTAGAATTGACATTTTCGTTTTGATTTTTGATTAAAGGAAAACTGCTCATGTGGTTTATTATAGAATTGTCATATTTTTGCTATGAACATGTTGTCCTCCTTGTTTATGACCCTTCTGGTTCTAAGCATGCCTTGGTTGCATAAGTGCAAGACCTCCGTTCATTAATATTCAATTTTTTATATTGATATTGATGGATTTTTGATTCATGAAACTTTGAATTATTCAATTTTTATTCGATGCACTTACCTTTATAATTAATCTATGAATGTGCGTACTATGGTTTTCAAAGTGCTCTGATCCTAATACGTACCCAATGCCAAGGTGGAATACGAATTACAGCATGCCATTACTCTTTTGCATGATCTCGGGCTTCACGAAGTCGCTCACACGCCTTGTGATTAACGCCTCTGCTCACCGTTTGTATTGTCACAACATTGTTTTGATGAGGCTCAGGGCTATGGCTCTGTGGCTTTTTACCAAACCCTACCTGTGAGTTCTGTGTTGATTCCCTTCCATTCGGCATGGCTCCAGTGGTAAGGGTCGAGCCGAATGGCACCCAAAACCTACTATCATATGATAACACTAGGGAGGATTTAGAAAGGAGCGGTTGGCATTTATTCATCGAAAAATTTAAGGGTTTCAATCTTCGAGTCGCCCAAGAGTTTGCCTTGAATTTTGATGGTTGTAGGGAAAAGATAGGTGACGTGCAATTGGAGGTAACAGAAGATTTCTTAAGCCAAGCCACAGGTTTTCCAGCAGTTGGACAGAAATGGTTTAAGAATGCAAAAGTTGAGGAGGTCCCCTGGACTTTGATGTTCACCTCACGAAAAATAACCAGTTGCGATCAAGGTATGCCAGTTTCATCCTTAAAACCTAGGTGGCATGATCTACTGGCTATTGTGAAGCAATTCATTACGTGTGAAGGAAGATTCAGATTAGTTTTCCTGTATCATCTCCGCTTGCTTATGATTTTCATTGGTTTTTCATTGAATATGCCCTACTTTCTGCTCAAAAGTTTGTATAAGATGGGTAAACGGTTTAGGAAACAAAGGTCAGATTCAAGTTTTTTCACCATGGGCTCATTAAAATTATCCTTGTGCACTAGTTACAGTCCCAAAACAACTGTTGGGATTCATTTATCATATGAAATGGTTTTGGTGACCATGAGTTGGGACAGGTCGATAAGTCGGTTATCGTGGAAACCCTTGTGAACCCTATGGACTCTTCCCCATCACTCCAGACCTGTGATTTTGCCCCTAATAATGAACCCTCAAGCTACCCTAATGTTATCCAACAAGAAAATTGACCGGTCTTAGACCCAAAGAGTTGCACTAAAACTATTATGAAACCTATAGGGAAGAAGCACAAGGGTAGCGTCAATGTTAACTTCAAGAATAAAAGGGTTGGTCGCTTGATTTCATGAAGTGTCCAAAATAAAATTAAACCTTGTGTAGACACAAACAACACTATTGAAGTGAGTGAAGATTTAGACTCAGAAATAGAAAAATTCCTGGCTGAAGAGGACCCCATGTCATACGGATTTTACTCTGACAGACCCTACGACTATGTTAACAACTTGCCTCCTTGTCTAAAGGATGACCCAGAATTTCCTGGCATTCAACTCTGTGATAAGCCTACCATTCGCATGGAGAATTCACCGACCCATAATGTTGTTCATGCACACTCTTTACAGTCGCAATGTGAGGTATGTCAATCTTGGATCGACAGGTACTATACTGATGTTCCATTGCTATAGTCACGACTTAAGTCTTTAAAATACCAAGTGGATATGCTGACAAACGAGAACAATAGACTCAAATCCATAACCCAAGCAAAGGAGAAACGCCTAAAAACTACAGGATGTGTCATTTTCAAAAATGTAGAAGCGGCTACAGCTGTCATAAATTCCAAGGTTTCTTGACATGATTCGGTTTGTGATTTGAGGTATGAATTAGTTAGCATAATCATTTGTTGTTTTTAAAGTAGGATATTTGATTTGATTAGATAAACTGTTTTATTATTAGAATTAGTTTCTTTTATTTTTATAGAATAAGATTGCAAGTGCAATTATAACTAGCTACAAAATTGTAAGATTCTGTAGCCAGTTAAGTAAATTCAAATTGTTTGATTTGATGATTGAAGACCTATCTGAAATCTTCATATTTTCATTTATTTTCAGGAAGATCAAGGAGTCCATGATTTCTAAGATGATAGGAGACACTTCTGAAGATCTCCCAGCCATATCTGTTATCCATTTTGATAGACAAAATTAGACTCTTGATAGTTTTGATATCTAGTGAAATCAGGGAGGTTGCATCCCCCATATTTTTGAAACAGATTTGATATTATCAACAAGAAACATATTTGATATTATCAACAGGAAATAGTTTTGTTTCCTGTAACCTATATAAGCATGTTATTTTGTATACATTAGATCATCTCAGCCTGGGGCAAGACTATAGATGTTTCACTACAAACTTGAATGGAATATAATACATGTCACAGCTTTAGCTTTTCTGTATAATGTTTTTATTCAAGTCATGTTTATTTCAATTTGTTAATAGATTATGATTGCTTTCGTCATCGTGGTTTATTATCAGTTGATGTGATTAAATATTATATACTGTCCATATTTCTATGTTCCAGATATAACACATAGTAATCATTCGTTCAATTTGAATTAAGAGATTTATCTCTAATTTCGATCAAACATTTATACGCAAGTTCTCACAGGAAGAATTATCTTATTGCGGCTGCTTGTAAAATTATAAGATTACTGTGACTGCATCTATTATGTGTTCTGTTATTATGATTCAAACTCCATCATTGCTGCTTCGCATTTATTAGGAGCAATTTCAGGATCTGTCGTAGGTTTACCTCGTCAGATAAGGTGACTGGATGCTACACATTGAACAGATATCGGACGCAATAACAAGTCAGCTTGTTATTTGATTCCATTAGTATAAATAATATAGAGGCTTCCTATAGTTAAAATACTTTCTACCATATGTTATTTCTTTTTTTTTAATTAGACAGTTTGATATCCGATTTCTTAAGTATAAACATCTAAGAAAGCAAATCAAAAGATTAAGATAATAGTTTTACTGTTGTTTAAAAAATCAATTTACATTCGATTTTCATGGATTTAGATCAAAATTCGTAGTTTGTATATATTATATATATCTTATAAATATAATTATTGTATATATAATTTGTATATATATATATATAGTTAATTGTACTTATAGATTTTAGTAGTTGTTATTTCTTAGGTTATTGTTTTTCCTTTGGTTATTTTTTCTTTCTTTAGGACCTAGATCGGCCAACAGAGCCGCTAAACCCGTCGGAGTGAATTAATTCAAACGACTTGGGTTAATTAGACAACCTCGGACCGGATTCACTCCTGCAGTTGACGAGCGGTCAATTTCGCCCGTCAACAGAGACCAACTTAAAAAATCAAGGAAAGTGTAAATCTATAAGAAAAATTTAGCAATACAAATTCATTGCTAAATTTAAATGAGGCATATACATAAATAATATTTATGTGATATATAATTAAATGAAGAAAAACTTCCAATTATACATTTAGAGAAATTGATTAAACAAACATAGTAAGTGTGAAGTTAATCCAAACAAACAAATAAAATGTGCAATCGACGTGGCTATATGATACAAAAATTAAAATGAAAATAATGACCATTTTTACTTCAGGATATTAGCTCGAATTATCCTTAAATTACCAAAGCTCTAGAAATTTGTGTTCTCATCCCAACAATATTGACATTAATGCATGCTACAACTCTTTGTTATTCCACCATGTCCCAATGACTACCAAAGAGAAAGTAAATAATTTATTACAACATCCAAGAAGAGATTTGCATAGCCAAAGGCCTTACAACAAGGTCATGGATTTTGATACATAGTTAATGAGTTTGTCTCAGAGAAAGTTCAATTTAGTTTTGAATGGCATAGTTGAATCTCATTAGGAAATGTTATATGCAAATTCTCAGGAATAAAAAATACAATCATATAGAGCACATGGAAGTGATGAATAAGAAGAATAGAACATTGTCTATAATCACATTCCATGCTCCAAACTACGGGGTGGACGTCATTATTTCACATTATCTTACAAAGATTCGGTTATGAATATGCACCTCTTGGTAGATAAATTAATGATGTATAGGTCGAGATATATACAATTCGATCTAAAGGTACTTTAGATCGAATGTATATATCCCAAACTATGCAACATTAATTGCTATGTTGTTTGTGCATATTCTTTGACCAAAGATTCATCCTTAAAATAATATTAATATTAATGGTCGATCTTTCACCAAAATGAAGTTTGCTAGTATAGTTTTGTGTTGGACAACTGAGAGGGGGGGGGTGAATCAGTTGTTACTGTGCTTAAACAATTATGCTTATTTTAAACTCTTTACAGATCACTCAATGACAATCACAATAATGCAGAGAGGTAAGCAATAGAACATTCGACATTAGTCACACATATGAAATATACAGAGATAGATATTTCCTGAGGAAACCCATAAAGGGTAAAAACCTCTTCTTCTTGGTATGATAAGTAATCTTTACATTCTGTACATTATCATACAATGAGCTCCAACTCATTGTGAGGCTACAACCTCTGTTTTGCAAGCTGCAACTTGCTGAGAGCACCAAATCTCTGTTTTCTCTAGCACCTACTAGAAGGAAGCACCAACTCCCTCATTTCTCTAGCACCCACTAGAAGGAAGCACCAACTCCCTGGTTTCTCTAGCACCCACTAGAAGGAAGCACCAACTCCCAGTCACATAGGCACCAATCTGTATAACAGAGAACAACAGTTCTCCCTTGCACCACCCTGCCACGATGGCTTTTCTGGTTGCAACCAGATGGAAGCTACAACTCCCTATGTTCAAGCACCCACTTGAACCTCTGAGGACAACATTCCTCCCTAGAACCTCCCAACCACCCCGAATATAAATATTTTCTACTGAAACTTATTACAGTGATTCAATAGTTTTCATTGGCTTACCAGGCTTATCATTGTTCTGCTATGCTACTCTGCTCTCCTATATCAGTGTCTCTCTGCCTGCATCTTCTTGCACTTTCTGATCTTCTTCTTTTCTCTACAAGTGCACCTCAGCCTTCTTTTACTATCTCAGTTATGCATCTTTTTTCTTTGCTTCTGCTGTGCTTTATGCTCTGCATCTTATTTTGATTCTATGAATTACGCCTCTTCTGTGTATTTCAGCTCCTATCCATAACATGATATTTCTTCTCTGTTCTGTGTATTTATACTATGTGTGCACCTTCTTCGTCCTCCATGCTCTTCACCATGCCACGGTTCTCCTCATCGTGTTGTTCACTGCCACTCCACTTTTTCTCTGCTTCGCTCACTCGCTCAAGCCTCAAAAAGAAAAAAAATGCATCTCGCTTTTGTCTATACCTCATCTGTTACTCATCCCTGAGTTTTATCTCACGCTGCGCATACTGTAATTTTCCCTTTCTTATAGTTTAACTCATTTTTCATTCAAAATAGACAACCACACACAGTCACTGCGTGTTTCTTTTATACACTACCACCACTTCAGTTACCCCTAAAAACCCTAGAAAAATAACACTTCAGCTTCTCTGGTGGTTAAACCCATGCGTCCATCATCATTGGGTGTTATGCCGAGATTCCTTAGCCTCTCCAGCAGTCGAGACTCTTCATCTTCTATATCACAGTCGAGCTCATTCCCTCTGTTGTAGTTCCAGGCTCCAATGGTCTTACATCTGTCAATAGCCTCTATGAACAGTCTTCATGCCACTGGAATATGCCTCGAGACTCTTCATATTCTCTGGCTATCACCCTGAAGTCTCTTCGAGTCCTCTGACAGAAACCATCAGTCATTTCTTGCAATTACATTGTGAACCTCCAAGAAAACGCATCAACAACTAAATTGCCAACTGTCCAAGAATCATGATTCAGTTCTGCTAACTGAATCATAACTAATCGATTACCTGTGAGGTGAAACAATAACCCTTCGATCAAGTTTCTAATTAACTAGCACCATTGCATTAAATCCGTAGGATTTCACATTTATCTCATATGCCCACTAGCTGTGACCAAGCGCTAAACAGAATTTGAATTTCGTGATTTCGCATCTCGGCATTCCTGTGATGAAGGGTCTTGACACTCCAAGTCACAATCACCGAGACTCCGAGATGGAGCTTAGCACCGCTAGTTTCTTCCCCTCACGTGACCACTGGTGGTGACCACAAGCTGCACCAAAAGGTGCTTTGTATTTCACAAACTTGTGAACTTCATCGAGCTTGATCAATGGTCGATATCTCCAATGATCTGACGGTCCATATCTCATCGTGATCTCGCATATCGCGATTCTTGTGATGAAGGATCTTGATACTCCAAGTCGCGATCACTGAGACTCTGAGATGGAGCTTAGCACCGCTAGATTCTTCCCCTCACATGACCACCAGCGATGACCACACGCTGCACCAAAAGGTGCTTCGTATTTCATGAACTTATGAACTTTATCGAGCCTGATCAATGGTCAAGATCTCCAATGATCTGATGGTTCAGATCTCATCGCGATCTCGCATATCGTGATTCCTGTGATGAAGGGTCTCGATACTCCAAGTCACAATCGTCGAGACTCTGAGATGGAGCTTAACACCGCTAGCTTCTTCCTCCATCTTCCACAAATGTAACCACTGGCTGTGACCATATCCTTATTCAAAAACGCATTTCACACTTTCTCGTCTCGGGTATCCTGTGATGAGTCCTCTCGACTCTCCATGTCACGAACTCCGAAATAGAGCTTGACTTCTTTAGCTCTACTCTCCAGCTCTCGACAATGTGACCACGAGATATGACCACTTGCTAATCAAACGAGCACTTCACTCCTTTGACTTTCCAGTCAGATAAATGATGATCTTTCTCCATGTGTCCCATGGAACCAATGGTCCAGATATTATCGCGATTTCACCACGTGTCCTTCTTGAATCAACGGTCCATATTTATCCTCGATTCAACGGCTCATATCATTTCGCCATTTCGCATTTCGTGAGTTGGAATGATGGAGCACCTCGTGCCTTTGAATTTCCAGTTAGTAAAACGATCTTTCGACATGTGTCCTCTGGATCCAATGATCCACGACTATCCTCGATGGACAACCAGGATTCCTTCACAGTTTTGGAGAGTTGGATGACTCTTGGTCTTATCCGCCTTGCAGCTTCACCATATCTAACGGTTGTTGGTCCTTCGTAATTACTCCAGATCTGACGGCCCAGATCTTATCACGATTTCGCATATTGTGAGTTGGAAGGTTAGAGAAATTCCTTTGGGAATTATCAATGGTATCCAATGATCACTGTCACTTCTCCTCTCGAGCTTACACATCCTCCTGACTTGGAATAATTTCTAGGTGTCAAAGGCCTTGACCTTTGATCTATCTAAGAACCTAAGTACACTATCTCTCTTGAGATTTGGAAATGAGTTTGCACACTAACCTTGTCCCTGGTGCACACCTATGCACTGCGTGCGACTCTGCGCTAATCCTCCTGAGCTTTTGTTGTTCCTATTTTTCCATCACTGCACACTCTGATCTTGCCATCAACGACAAGCATACTCTGCCTGTAAGCATGCCAACAATCTCCCCCTTTGGCATTAATAGCAACCCTGAACGACTGTGCTAATCTGTTTGGACCTCCAATTGTAGCATCCGGTTCGGACCACTCCTTTTCTCCCCCTTTGACATCGATGTCAAAGAAAACATGCTCCCCCTGAGCTGTTGCAGTATTTTTAGGAGGTATCAGATATTAAACCAACACAAACTCCCCCTGACAGGATGGACTCTCTTATTTGAGGCCTGCAGAATATTTGTATCTAAACCAGAGTCTTCTCCTTCTGATTCTTGGACCTGTGCATCTTCATCTTCAACTGTGTCCTCTGTAGCAGACTCAATATTGCTCACCTCTCTTACTGGGACTCCTTCATCAACCTTTTCTTTTCATAACTGGATGACTCCCCCTATCACTGTTCTCTCTCTGCTTCTGATAGTTCTCCTCCTATGTTTCTAAAAAGATTATCTTTCCCTGACAAGGTCTTTCCTCTTGTTATCTCTACAAAATGTCATGTATATAATTTTGTACATCAGAATGTTGTTGCTGCGAATGTCGTTGTCCTACTTGAACACTGTGCAATTGTAGCTTGTACTTTTTAAATAACCCTTGGATCTCCCCATTGATTCTCATCGATCTCTATTACTGCAATTTCATTTTTCTTCCATGATGCATACAATCCAAGGCTTTTATGACCATATTCAATCACAAGAAAAAACCGCTACAAACACTCTCATACCTGCTTTTCTTTTTCACAGACAAAGGACCTGTATCAAGTTTCTTAGGAGTACTGATTTCTTCCTTGTTGTTTCCAATACCAGATTTGTCATTTGGTGATCTCTGACTATCAAAGAGATTATCCAGGGTCATGGAGTTGTTTAAGAACTTGCTTTGGGTGTTTGACTTCTCAACCTTCAAAACTTCAGCTTCCATCTTATGACATGATTCTTCTTCTACTTCTTCCATGGGATAGATGCTAACTGAACATTATTTTATTGTATCTGTGTCTTCCTCTTTACTTGCAGGGGAGGATTCAATATCAACATCATTAGTTGTCCTTATGCCTTTATTCACCACTTGTCCTGAGTTTACATTTACCTTACACTCTTTGGACGTGAACACCTCTTCACTGCCTCTGTCACTCTTTTGACTTGTACTAAGCAAATTATGTTTCAAGCCATCCACAAGTAGAACGTACTGGGCATCTCCTTTGTCATTACTCAAACTCACCATCCCTCTATCCTTGATTTTACCTAGTTCATCATTTTCAAGGATCACATTTCTTGTTTTGATTTTTCTTATAAGCAGAAGCCTATCCTTTTCTCCAGTCATGTGATTGGAACATCTACTATCTATATTCCAAGGGTTCTTTTGTCTTTGAGATGACAAAACTAATCCACACTTATCACTTTCTTTCTTCTTCCAAACCTTGACATTTTCAGCAGAGGAATTCAAATATGATTTATAGTTCTTTAAGCGACAATCAACAGCTTTATGTCCATAGTTATGACAGATGTAGCATTCTGGTTCATTGATTAAAGAGTCAAAACGATTGTTATGCTTAACCTGTGTCCTTTTCCCAGCCATCAAGTGATTTGAAGTCTGTGGAGATTTTTTACTTGGGTGTCTCATTCATTGTTGTGGCAGATATCTATACCTTGAATGTCTTGCTTGCTCATATCTAAATTTTAAAGAACAGTTTACAACTTTGTGACCAAAGTTAGAACAGAAAAAACAATATGCATAGAAAAATCCTTGGTACCTGGAAAATGGTTGTCTTCTTTGAGTAGGTCGATTTCTTCCATGCTGTTGATTTCCTTGAGCAAGGAGTGCATTATTTCTTTGTTCTACAGATTCATTCCTAGCACCTTTTTCTTTACTCCTCCTGGGTGGCTAATTGTCTTCCTTTGTTTCTGCAGGTTTGTTGTTGTCATTGGTTGTAGATTTGACAAACTTGATGGGTTCTTTGTTTCTTGGCTGACCACTACTTGATCCCTCTTCATAACCCAAACCAGTTTTCAGCTTTGGATTCCTT
>ML783105.1:1040022-1050860 GCA_009831015.1 Picea engelmannii
AAACATCAGCACCTAAGGCCATTAGGTATGTTCTCATTCTAACCTTCCAGAAGGCAAAATTTGTTCCATCAAACAAAGGAGGCTTAGTGGCTGAAGTCCCTTCATGACTTGTCATGTTTAAGCTTACAGATCTACCTTTAGATCAAAGGAACCTGCTCTGATACCAATTGTTGGACAACTGAGATGGGGGGGGGTGAATCAGTTGTTACCGTGCTTAAACAATTATGCTTATTTTAAACTCTTTACAGAGCACTCAATGACAATCACAATAATGTAGAGAGGTAAGCAATAGAACATTTGACATCAGTCACACATATGAAATATACAGAGACGGATATTTCCTGAGGAAACCCATAAAGGGTAAAAACCTCTTCTTCTAGCACCTCCCAACTACCCTGAATATAAATATTTTCTACTGAAACTTATTACAGTGATTCAATAGTTGTCATTGGCTTACCAGGCTTATCATTGTTCTGCTATGCTGCTCTGCTCTCCTGTATCAGTGTCTCTCTGCCTGCATCTTCTTGCGCTTTCTGATCTTCTGCTTTTCTCTACAAGTGCACCTCAGCCTTCTTTTACTGTCTCAGTTATGCATCTTTGTTCTTTGCTTCTGTTGTGCTTTATGCTCCGCATCTTATTTTGATTCTATGAATTACGCCTCTTCTGTGTATTTCAACTCCTGTCCACAGCATGCTATTTCTTCTCTGTTCTACGTATTTATACTATCTGTGCACCTTCTTCGTCCTCCATGCACAGTGCCTCTGCATGCTCTTCACCGTGCCACGGTTCTGCTCATTGGGTTGTTCACTGCCACTCCATTTTTTCTCTGCTTCACTCGCTCAAGCCTCAAAAAGAAAAAAACTGCATCTCGCTTCTATCTATACCTCATCTGTTACTCATCTCTGAGTTTTATCTCACACTGTGCATACTGTAATTTTCCCTTTCTTACAGTTCAACTCATTTTTCATTCAGAACAACCAACCACGCACAGTCACTGCGTGTTTCTTTTATACACTACCACCACTTCAGTTACCCCTCAAAACCCTAGAACAACAATGCTTCAGCTTCTCTGGCGGTTAAACCCATGTGTCCATCATCACTAGGTGTTATTCCGAGATTCCTTAGCCTCTCCAACAGTCGAGAGTCTTTGTCTTCTCTGTCACAGTTGAGCTCATTCCCTCTGTTGTAGTTCCAGGATCCAATGATCTTACATCTGTCAATAGCCTCTATGAATAGTCTTCATGCCACTGGAAGATGCCTCTAGACTCTTCATCTTCTCTGGCGATCACCCTGAAGTCTCTTCGAGTCCTCTGACAGAAACCATCAGTCGTTTCTTGCAGTTACACTGTGAACCTCCAAGAAAACGCATCAACAACTGAATCGCCAACCGTCCAAGAATCATGATTCAACTCTGCTAACTGAATTGTAACTGATCGATTACCTATGACGTGAAACAATAAACCTTTGATCAATCTTCCAATTAACCAGCACCGTTGGATTAAATCGACAGGATTTTGCATTTATCTCATATGCCCACTAGCTGTGACCAAGCGCTAAATAGAATTTGAATTTTGTGATTTTGCATCTCGCAATTCCTGTGATGAAGGGTCTCGACACTCCAAGTCACGATCACCGATACTCTGAGACGGAGCTTAGCACCGCTAGCTTCTTCCCCTCACGTGACCATCGGTGGTGACCATAGGCTGTGCCAAAAGGCACTTCGTATTTCGTAAACTTGTGAACTTCATCGAGCCTGATCAACGGTCGAGATCTCCAATGATCCAACGGTCCAGATCTCATCGCTATCTCGCATATTGTGATTCTTGTGATGAAGGATCTCGATACTCCAAGTCGCGATTGCCGAGACTCTGAGATGGAGCTTAGCACCACTAGCTTCTTCCCCGCACGTGACCACCGGTGGTGACCACAAGCTGCACCAAAAGGTGTTTCGTATTTCACAAACTTATGAACTTTATCGAGCTTGATCAATGATCGAGATCTCCAATGATCCGATGGTCCAGATCTCATCGCGATCTCGCATATTGTGATTCCTGTGATGAAGGGTCTCGATACTCCAAGTCACGATCATCGAGACTCCGAGATGGAGCTTAACACCACTAGCTTATTCCTACATCTTCCGCAGATGTAACCACTGGCTGTGACCACAGCCTTATTCAAAAATGCATTTCGCACTTTCGCATCTCGAGTATTCTGTGATGAGTCCTCTCGACTCTCCATGTCACGAACTTTGAAATAGAGCTTGACTTCTCTAGCTCTGCTCTCCATCTCTCGACAATGTGACCACGAGATATGACCACTCACCAATCAAACGAGCACTTCACTCCTTTGACTTTCCAGTCAGCGAAATGATGATCTTTCGCCATGTGTCCTATGGAGCCAACGGTCCAGATATTATTGTGATTTCACCACGTGTCCTTCTTGCATCAACGGTCCAGATTTCTCCTTGATCCAATGGCTTATATCATTTCACGAGTTGGAATAATGGAGCACCTCGTGCCTTTGACTTTCCAGTTAGTAAAACGATCTTTCGACATGTGTCCTCTGGATCCAACGATCCATGACTGTCCTCGATGGACAGCCAGGATTCCTTCACAATTTTGGAGAGTTAGATGACTCTTGGTCTTATCTGCCTTGCAGCTTCACCATATCTAACGGTTGTTGGTCCTTCGTAATTACTCTAGATCCGACGGCCCAGATCTTATCGCGATTTTGCATATCACGAGTTGGAAGGTTAGAGAACTTCCTTCGGGAATTCCCAATGGGATCCAATGATCACTGTCACTTCTCCTCCCGAGCTTACACATCCTCCTGACTTGGAATAATTTCTAGGTGTCAAAGGCCTCGACCTTTGATCCGTCTAAGAACCTGAGTACACTATCTCTCTTGAGATTTGGCAATGAGTTTGCACACTAACCTCATCCCTGGTGCACACCTACGCACTGCGTGCAACTCTGCGCTAATCCTCCTAAGATTTCGTTGTTCCTGTTTTTCCATCGCTGCACACTCTGATCTTGCCATCAATGACAAGCATACTCTACCTATAAACATGGATACATTTTGTCCATATCCATGTAATTATTACAATCAGTATATTTGATAATATTATGATGTACATCCTTACTATTTTGTCAACATCAATGGTTGTGGTGGTCACATTTTGGGTTCTATGCATCTAAGTGAGTGAGTCTCCTATCTATATGTAAAACCCCCCTAGTTAGGGACCATAGAAAAATTTATTTCTTTGTCTCCAACTTGAATTTAAAACACTACTTAATATGAAAAACCAAGTTTGTTAGTTGAACTTAGGCCTTCACAAGTTGTTTAGGTGACCATCAAGAGTTGGTTTTGTACACATCCACATGTATCCATCAATATGCTTATAGTTAGAGAAAGCCTTGGATTTATTTCATTTCTAATGGTGCCATTGGGTGCAAGGAGACCAAAGACCCAACTTGATGGAGAATTCATTAGGGATCATTGTACACACCTTGTAAAGAATAAACATTTTGAGGTTGGGTAATACAAACTTGGCTTCTAACTCTAGCCAAGAAATCTTTTCTCTGGATTGGTTGTCAAAGAGGTAATTGTGCAAGACAAGCCCTTTCTTAATGAATCAAATGGTTGAGAATGAGGGATATTTGACAAAGTTCCAACAAATTCTTTCCCGTTAGACATACCAAGCTTCCTTTTGGACCTACAATCTCATTCCTCCTTTCACCCTCATGGACCTATTTTTGACCTCTCATCCCTCCTTTTGGCTTCTCTCCCTCCCTTTTAGTATCTTCTCACCCTCATTTCATCATATTACCCTCTTCTTAGCCTCCCTTCCTCCTCTATGACCTATCATCTTCTCAACCTCTATTTTATCTTGTTATCTATATCCCTCCTTTACTTCTCCTTGTAGGTCATTTTCTGGGACACTTGCAATGTTTCCCCACATAGATAGTTATCCTCCTTATTGGTAGTCCATAGACTTGTTTTTCTATTGTTCTTTAAATTGGGTTCACACTCCACCTCTCACACAAGCCCCCTACAAACATTTTATATCTCAACCCACTCATGCACAAGACCTTTAAGAAAATTATTACACAACTTTTTCCCTTGTATAATATTTTTCCACAGACCTCCCTATGAGTTGCTTCCATGTGCCCTCTTGTAGGACCTTAAGAAATGTCTAGAATTTGGCTTGGTGTACAGTTTCTTAACAATAATTTTTTATGTCCTAATGGATGACCTTACTTGTCTTCAATATGGATTTGAGTTTAAAAAAAATACACATGTCCACATAGTTATCTCCACTTTGATTGGTGGAACATGATGAAATACAAGACTTTTGGTAACTTGTTGGATTTTGAGGTACCCTATTGGTATTCAAGTTGTTAGTGCTTGCATTGGTTCTCTAGTTGATTATCAATGAGATAATGAGATTCCTCCTCCTTTTTCCTTGCAATATATCTCATATGTCGTGTTCTCCAAGTAATAACCCTTTTACTTGATTTAGCTTGGACACACTTCATATTGAACTCAATAATATTAGCATCCAAAATACATCCCAACATTCAACATCAACAACTACATTAGATCTGCCCACAAGTATGTACAGGTATGTTGTTTTATTTCAACTTTGTCGATTATTCCATGCAACATTGTCTTCTTGTTTACTTCAGTGTTTCCTGTATGTTATTTTATTTTAGATGTATTGATTATTTCATCCAACATTATCTTCTTGTTTACATCAATATTTCCTACATATATGATTGATTAATTTATTTCCTTACATTTACTTATTGAACTCAATAATATTAGCATCCAAAAGACATCTCAACATTCAACATCAACAACTACATTAGAGCTTCCCACGAGTATGTACAGGTATGTTGTTTCATTTCAACTTTGTCGATTATTCCATTCAACGTTGTCTTCTTGTTTACTTCAATGTTTCCTGTATGTTATTTTATTTTAGATGTATCGATTATTTCATTCAACATTATCTTCTTGTTTACATCAATATTTCCTACATATATGATTGATTAATTTATTGCCTCACATTTAGTCATTTGCTTATTTTTCTTCTGGTTGATCTTTAGACTTCATATTTATTTTGAGGAGTGTCTTGATTCCTCTTTTTTTTTTCTTTCTTGATTTACTTATCTCATTTTGCATGACTATCTTATATGCATTTGAAAGGTATGCAAGCATGCCTACTTTGGTGGATTTTTGGAAGGTGATCCAACCTTGCATAGTGGTTATCCCTTCCATTTTGATCTCTTTTATCATGCTCAAATTAATTTAATTATTAGGGTTCCTCTCTGTGCAATTAGTGCTCACTAGCATTACCTTCTCAGATTAGCCTAGTATGCACTCGAGAACAAATTCACAAGATCCTACCATATAGGACCAATGAGAGGATTTCCTTTGTTACTTGGTTTAATGTTAAGACACGCCCACTTATTAAAATAAATATAGTGGAGGGTGTGTTTCCTTGCTTTATCCTTGTTCTTTGAAAACATGCCTACTTATTAATGGGTTTCATTTGTATTTTTCTTATTTGGGGATCCAACCACTATCGTTTTCCCTTTGGATTGTTGTTTATCCTTTTGGGGATTTCTTACTTTTTGTTTCCTTTGAAGTTTGAGAATCCATAGATTTTTCTATGTAATCTCACCCACATGTAAGTATCAGTTCTATTGTTCCTGGACCTCTTCTTGAATCCCCTCTTACCTTACGTTCTCCCCATTCCCATATCCTCTTAGCCTCATTTTCCTTCGCTTGGAGTTTGGAGCAACATGGAAGGACATGAATTATTCTACTCCTAAGAACCTTGAAAGGATTGACACATTTTAGTTTGGATCTTCCATACCCTTTGCATGTGGTCACATCAAGGATTCCCATTATTTTCTTAGGTTGCTCTTAGATCTAGGGTTTTATTTTACTCTTTGTGTCTACTCATAGCATAGTATTTCATTTTGTTTGCAATATTTTGTGTTTTGCAAATGCTCACCATTGTTGTACAAATCTCCAAAAAAATCTAAATGCACAGAATGTCCCTACTCCTTCATCTATTTTATTTTGAATTTGCATTTTGTTTGGATTAAGTTGGATTCTCATCTAACAATCTCTCTCTAATTCTTTTTCATAGTTATATAAGTTTTATTATGTAGGGAAATCAATGAACCTATAAGAAACAAAATAACAAATAAGCTTACCAAAGACAATGGTTAAGGAGCAAAATTTATTAATAATTTCTTTGTAATTTTATAGGTAAAATAAGAGAATCTCTTTTGCTTCCATGTTTCTTTTACTTCTATGCTATAGTATACAATTTAATAATCTAAGTTACCTAAAGTTATAGCCCAAATTACAAATAAACTAAGATTATAGCATAATATGCTAAATTAGCTTAAATATAGTAAAATAATTAAAATATAATGGTACTATTCCAAAGATAGCATGGTGTCATTATAATGGTACAAATAATTGATTTCAAATAGTCATTTCACTTAAAGTATCTAGAAATTATGTCAAAAAAGATGTACTAGAATCATGATGGGAACTTTTAGTTACATTTTTGCTTGCCTTTTTCCTTAGGCTTTATGTTTTTTTAAGTTTTTTTTTTTCTTGATCTATGCTTTATGCTTTAGTCTTTTCACTATATGTTATATGTTTTTTCTTTTTATATATGCTTTTCTTTTTATTTTATTTCACTTTATAAGTTTTAGATTTTCATTTTAATTTTTTTTTTGGTTTTATTTTCGTCAACCAAAAACAAGAAGCATCAAGTCACGGGCTGAAAGTATTTTAAAAAGATAAATACTTGAGTCATTGAGTCAACAAAGCAATAATAGAGTTTGGAGAGTTTTTATTTCCCTTTTAATTGTTGGATTATATTATGAAAATATCGATCCATTGTCTAAAATCCCTTCCAAAAATCAACTTAGCCTTTACCCATCTTTTCCTTGTTGGATTATATTATGAACATATCGATCCATTGTCTAAAATCCCTTCAAAAAACCAACTTAACCTTTACCCATAAGCTTTCTCTTTTCCCACAAGGAAAGGAGCATGTTCATGGTTGTAACATAAAGTTTAACAAAGATATTTCCAATCATAATTATCATATATTTTTTTATAATTATTTAGATTTGAAATATCATAATTTTTTCAAAATTAATTAGATTTGAAATATCTTTTAAAATTAGTTAGATTTGAAATATCTTTTGAACTATTAAAAAGAGTACTAGGATGAAGGGAAGCTAAAACATACCATATCATTCAAAGTATTGATAATGAAACTCGCTGAAAAATTTGATCCACATTCAAAGATATCATATTCTAAATATTTTCCATATAATACTTTCCAAATACTCAACTTAAAAATGACAATATTGATAATGGGACTCACTGACAAATTTGATCCACATTCAAAGATATCATATTCTAAATCTTTTCCATATAATACTTTCCAAGTACTCAACATAGAAATAGCATGCCAAATGATACTTTCCAAGTACTTTGTTTTGCTTTCTCTTGGATGTAGGTTTTTATTTTACTTTTATTTTCTGCTCATAACATGGAGTTTCATTTGTTTTCAATATTTTATATTTTATGGAGTTTCATTTGTTTTCAATATTTTATATTTTATGGAGTTTGGGGATACTCAAACTTATTTTCTAGTTTTTCTATTAAAAGAAAACATAGGTGCACATTTGGTTACTATCACTTTGTTTGTTTTATTTTCTACATGCCTATTGTTTGGATTAGTAACCACTTATTTCAAGTTTGAAACAAGTCCTCTCCCTTACTTCTCTTCATATAACTTGTAAGGTGAATGTAAATTTTACATCATTATTCAGATCTTCACTTAAAGAATGAATCCTACAAGACATAAAAATTGAAGTTTAGATCCATTTATTAAATCTTTAAATTAACATATATTAAGAACTTGTAAAGGTAAATTTAAGAGTGCAAACACTGCGTTTTATGAGTAATTTAAAAAAACAAATAAAAGTATGTTAATTCTACATAAAATTTTCAATTGGAAATACAGACAGTAGAGATAGACTCCAATCAACAATCACATAATACCCTCTATTACGAAAAATATATAGTAATTCTCAACACACATTATGTTAGAACAAGATTGGTTTATGCCTCAGCGTTGCATAAGTGGCGCTACCTAATATTTCACAGAGAACATAATCTGCATTTCATTATTCATTTTGGCAAATGAATACAATTGTTATGGGATTTTTATTTGTTTTGGGGAAGATTAAAATTATATTGAGTTATTCCCAATATCCAAGTTCAAGCATCAAAGCACCCACAGATTTATGCTACTGAATTGCATGCAAAAACACAGTCGGGCGCTACCTATAGGTGCTACATAATATTCTGGCAGAGGCTAAATTGTGCAGAGTTATTCTGCCAGTTTTGAGTCACTAATTTAAAACTTGGTTTATGAGCAGTTGAGAATGTATTTTTGAAAAACAGAGGAGTTTTTTGTTCATAACATTCCAAATAACAAAAACCTCTCTCAGTTTTTCAAAATGTGTTTTGGTTTGAGAGATATTGGATATATAAGTAGGCGCTACGTACTCTGCATAGTGGCACTGCGTACTAATTTCCTGTAGTGGTCACGATTTTGATATTCGCCTTGTTGGGAGGTTGCCACATGTCAAGGAGAGTTAAAATGACTTCTCAAGGATCATTTAGATGTCAAGGGACACCTGCACCTAAGATTTAGCTCCGACAAAGGCCTCATGCAATGAGGTGGAGACATTTCATTAATGACTTCCAACAAATTCCTGAAAATTAGCAGTTTGTTGGATTTTTGTCTCTTTGATTGTTGCCACCTATCTCCAAGGCTTAGAATCCAATGGAGGAGATGGGATTCGACCTCCTTAGTTTATTTGGATGCTATTGTCTATTTAAAGAAGGAAATATCTCTTGGGGAAGGAGGATGGATGAGCCAAGAGAGGCTAGAGAGAGTAGGAATAGGCAGTTTTCTGTGTGTGTTCATTTGTAAGCCTGTGGACATTTTAGGATTGTAAGCATTACTACTATTGGAGACTCATGAGAGTTGTGATTTCAGATTGTAATTCTTCTTTTATATTTCTTCTTATTTGAATATGTTGCAGATTTGAGGATCAAAGGTTGTCAATGATTTATGGATCCCTAAGCAGCAGAGGATCTACTGTATTTTTCCCATCAGTCATTGTTTATATTCAAGTATTTGTTGATTCATTAAATTGAGAGGATCTCTATTTACTGAACATTCTATCTTATGCTTTCCTTCTTCATTTCTTCCACATATCAACATATAATCTTGCTTGTTGTTAAGCATCGTTTGTGCCTTAGATGAGTGGGATGTTTGTGACTCCATTGCCCATTGGTGTAGCCTAATGATTTGCAGTTTGTTGCCCTCTCCCTTTCTTTCTCCATATTGTTGATCCACCTATTCAAAACCAAATTATCTTTTACATTCTGATGGGTGTTGAGCTTACACTTTAGCAGTCAAAGTGTGACATTCAGTGCTAACATTTTTGGCGTTGTTGTCGGGGACGAATTTGAGCAGATTGAAAAGATCCTTGGGAAGAATGGCACTGCACAGCTCCAACTTTAGATGGTGATTGAAGTTGGACACCTTCAAGACTGCACATTCACCATGGCAACTCCATTGTTCAAAATCTGTTGGTGACTCCACTGGGGATGAGGCAAATCAAATGGCTATGAAGGCTATCCTGGCCAGGAGGTTTGCCCCACTCAATTTCTCAGCCATAGATGGTTATCCACATCTTGTGCCTCAAATTGATGAATGGCAAGATCTGCTGCCCAGATTTTATGAAGGTGAGAATGACAACCCTGTTGAGCATGTTCATGAATTTCATGTTTTGATGCAGCAGCTTGACATTCATCATGAAGATATATTGATAAAAAATTTCATGTATTCATTGGAAGGCGATGCGAGGCAATGGTATAGAACACTCCCTGCTTCTAGTATTTCCTCTTTGAAGGACTTTCATGATGTTTTTTATTCTCATTACAAGAAAATTTATCCAGCTGAAAGACTTTTTGAGAATTGTTGTGAGGAGTATGCATCATATATTCAAGATTCAACAAGTGATTCCTCTAGCAGTGATGATGAAGGGGATGATTGTAGAGAGCAAGACTTAGATGATGAGTTTCATAATTCTTTTCCTAAATTTGAAGAACAAATGCATCATTCATGTCAAAATCTAGGTCCCCAAGAGAAAGATCAATATGGACAATCCATCATTTCCTTATCTCCTCCTTTTCTCGATTCTTTAAGTCAAGAGGTCATCTTAGATTCAGATTTATTTCATCATGAGAATAATATTGTAGCTTGTCATGACCGAATTCATAGCTTATCAGTCCCTCCTATTGTTAATGAACCAATGTGCCATGATTTGACAAGTTTTGATGACTATGAGGATGTTTTCCCTGACCAATCAGCTATCCCAGTTATTGTACTAATCCCCTCAGCCATTAATAGTCAAATGGCCATTGATTCACCTTTGTATGATGATTGTGAAGATGATTTCCATTAACAATCTGTTGAAGACCTTATATCAGAAAAGTACCCTTCCCATCAAAGCAACAATAGCTTGTTTCAACTCTCATGTCATATTTTTGTTGCTGAAAAAGAAGAAAAATATGATAATCTAATTTTAGAGGGTGAAAAACTGAGAAATTGGGACCATAAGCCAAGCTATGATGAATATCCCTCACAATCAGAAGATAAGATAGAAGAATTTAGTTTCCCAAGCACTTCTATTTGTGATGAACTACCCTATCAA
>ML783105.1:1086414-1108222 GCA_009831015.1 Picea engelmannii
ATTCAATCTACCTCAGATATGTGAGCCTATATGGAAAGAACATATGTGATAGACCAATCCATAGGATCATCTACATGTATACCCAAAAGTGTAACTATCTCCCTTAAAATGAGGAAGGTTTATTCCAATTTGATCACCTTAGGTACACTCAAGATCTAGGTTTTAAGTCTTGACATAAGCACTAGTCAACCTAGTCAACCTAGTCAACACCACATCTAGTTGGTTCAAACAATTAGTTTACTACTTAGTGGACATACTAGATGACTTTGATTGTCACCAAAATGACATCGATTGATTCTAGAAACTCAAGAGTTGGGTAGTTCCTTTTGTTTTAACAAATTCCACTTCCAATATTGTTTTTATCTTCCTTTGACCTAAAGATAAAATTTTGAGGGATATACCCTACCACATTTTTCCAATTTCTTTGCATCCATAGTTTTAAGTCCTTCTCTTTGATTTTTTATCACAAAAAATTCCATATTAGGGAATCTATGCATAAATACTCATTCTTTATGAAACACCATATGCCTCTAATTTAACTAGCATTTTTCTTTTCTCAATTTAATCACATTGGCCCTTTTCTTCATCTTGCATTTCCTTATTTTATTATTAAGAGAGGATTTATCCATTATTACTATTTTTGGGATTTAAAACACTTCATCTATATTTTGAATGGCATTGTTGTGTATGGGATTTTCTTCCTAGAAAGACCCCCTCACATTCATTGAAAATAAAAGCATCATCCAACTCTAGAACTTGATTGCATTTATGACAACTATGTGAAAAAACACTTGAATCCAAAGTAATATATAAGTTATTACATGTTTTAAGGTTGATGTTGTTTGTATTTGATGTGAAAAGTGAGATGGAATTTTCCATTACTTCCCCTATTCGTGCAACAAAATCATATCTTCCAATTCCCATCATGTAGAATATTGGGATGGTTCCATCATTCTCCGTACCTCCATCATCCATAATATTTAATTTTTTTGGGACATGATGATGTATATCATTCCAAAGGGTTTCATTAAAATCATAGGGAACCTCCTACCCTAAGATAGAGGGTTCCTTTATTGAATTCTTCATTTTAGGTTGTGGATCATTATGACCATGCCATCCACAATCACTCAAATGATGTTGAGTAATGGTGGGGACTCCATATTCTTCTTTAGTGCTTTCCATTAGCATGGCATTTACATTGAGATTTAGGGATGAAAAGAAATGTATTAATCCCAATCTTTAATCACTCCATAGGCTTGACTTGTCACTTCATTCATTAGGGCCTGAGCCAACCCCATACTCACCTTCATTACCTTACTTTGGGTTCCCTTTTGATTAATACCCAAAGTGATACTCCCATATTTAGTATTGATATTATATTCAATGATTAATTCCATATTCTTCTCATCAACACAAATTATGCATTGATATAGCACTACAGAGCCAACCCCCCTCCAAGCATCCAAAACATTTTCTTGATATCAGAATATATATCCATAAATTATTGTTTTGTTGGATCATAATTGTAATAGAGTTGATCCTCCTCATTTCCACTTCCTTCCCTCATTTCTTCGTACCTTGTATCAATTCCCTCCAAAACCCTCCATCTAGTCTGAAGGAGTAATCAAGTAATTTATTATGTTGATCCTACCATTGGCTAATGTGTGAGTGAAATTTTGTAATTCATGGATAAAAGGGGAAGGTTAACTCAATGGTCATATCATCATTCATGCAATTTTGACATAAAATTACACACACACATTCATGAAATGCATATCTAGGGGAAACCCATCGACCACTTCCCATCACTATGAGGATGGTACCTAAGGTAAAAAATATTCTGTAGGGATCAAAGTTGATACAACAATATACTCTTTAAGAGATCAACATGTCACTTGTGAGAATTAATCTTGGGTGGGGAGGATAACACTCCTCTAAACCACCTAGCTCAGACCCAGTTCACACACACACACACACATGTGTTGGATAGTTGGTTGTAATTGATGTCAAACCTAGTCAATCCTAGAAGAAGCCCTGAAGCAAGGTTGGAAGAATTTAGAAGTGATGTGTTTATTTGGATAAGTCTCCAAATTGGGGATAGTTGGTTGTCATTGATGTCAACCCTGGTCAATCCTTAGAGAAGCCTCGAAGCAAGGTTGGAAGAACTTAGAAGTGATGGGTGTATTTGGAGAAGTCTCCAAAGTGGTCCCCTTATGGCATAGCTTTAAGCATGACCCTCAAGGGAAGACACTTTGAAAAAGTATACAATAATCCTTGGAAAGATGGAAAAGTGGTTAAGTGGTTGAGAAGCCCCATAGGTGTTGTCATGAAGCCTAAAGTTTTTTGAGGAAAAATATGATGTTGGAATCTACTAATGCATTTAAATCTATCATAGATGGATATTACTCATCATTCCATTTACAATAGTAGGTGGTACTCCATGTGGTTTCTCACGATTGATGATATATTCCCTCTTGAAGATGGAAGCCCCGAAGTATGGTTAAGAATCCCTAAACAGTTGTAACAAGAAGTGACATGTCGCCCCAAATTAATTAAAAGAAGAAATGTTGTTCCAAGCAAGAAGTTACAAGTAGTCCCCATTGAAATGAATATTAAAATAAATATTAAGGATATTGTCGGTAAAGTTGACCCCAATGGAATAATCATTAAAAATTATTTTGAATTTTATTTGGGTCAAGTCGGCCCTAAAAAGAGGGTGTTAGATCTAGTATAAATAAGGCACCTATGAGTTCATTTGTTACATAAACTCAAGTTATTTTATCCAAGGTAACCTAGGAGATCTGAGGTGAATTTCAAAGGGAATATGAAGTGAAGAAGGGCGAAATTCCAAGGGAGGATGAAGTCTTGTGATGATGTGTTTTAAGGTATGTTATTTAAAGGACATCTTACCATTTTCACTATAAAAAAATTTCTAGAATTATTCAGATAACGAAACATGGAGGTTGTTGAGAAAATATATCAGGGTACCTGTGGTAGAAATTCCATTTTCTGGGCCGTTGCATTTTTGGAGATACACTCTATGGAATATAGGGTTTTTAACTAGTCCTGAAACTAGTCTCAAACAAGTGTTCTGAGGAAAATAGTCATAACTTATTCATAGAGGATCTAAATTTTGTGAGACCAATTGCATTAGAAAGAGTGAAATTCTTGGTATGTTTTGTGTGAGTTTAAAAAATAGATATCAAATATTCAGCATGTGGCATGCTCTAAAATTTTTCTCTCCAAAATAGGCCACAAGGATGATTTAGGGAGTGAAACTTGGAGAAATTTCAGAGAAGATATTGAATAATATTGGGTACAAGTTTCTTAACTTTATTCATTACGGGTACAAATTTATTCTTTTTGAAAGTTAGGGTTTGTGGCTAATCCAAAAACTAGTCCCGTGAGACTGACATAAAGTTTGATGAAGATGTTATTCTCTTGTTCTTGAAGTTGAGGAAGGTTTGCAGGTTTGTGATCACATACACCAGCTTGTTACATGAATAAATGTATTCTTTCTATGTGTTATATTTTGATGGTTATGGTATATGATTAAGACATATCTTGGATGGGTTGGCACATGCTTAAGGCATGCTTTTGACATATGGTTTGAGGAGCATCTTGGATATTGGGCACATAGTTTGAGATGTACTTTGGTATATGTTTAGATGTTTGAGACACATATTGGTACATGGTTCATGGATGTTATGGTACATATCTTAGTACATGGTTGATGGATGCTATTGTACATGCTTTAATACATGGTTGATGGATATTATGGCACATTTTTGAGGCATATCTTGGTACATGGTTTATGGATATGAAACATGCTTGTTACATGGATGATATGGCACACATTTCTTAGCATATTATTTGATGCACATCTTGGTGATGGTTTGGTGTATGATTTATGAGATTGGATCTGGTCTTATTGATGATGAGGTATCAATATCAATGATAGGGACAGTGATAGGTTGGATGATGATAGTGATAGGTTGATTATCAGTGACAATGTTGGTGACAGGTTGATTCTCAATTATATTACAGGGAAGAAGGAAGGGAAAAGGAAAGGAGTTTGTAGCCTCCTTTCGGTTGGAGCCAAAGAATATAGGGTGTTGGAGCTTCCTTCAGGTTGGAGCCTGTAAATACAGGGTTCATATCCTCCTTCTAATTGGAGCAAGAGAATACAGAGAGTTGGAGCTTCCTTCAGGTTGGAGCCTGTAAATCAAGGGGTTGGAGCCTCCTTCCAGTTGCAGTTGGAGAATTAAGGGAGTTGTATCTTCCTTTAGGTTGGAGCCTCCTTCTAGTTGGTGTTGGAGAATTTGGAAGTTGGTGCTTCCTATGAATGTAATATTTTGATATATAAGAAAGCATTCTATGGTTTTCTCCCATTTGGGTTTCCACGTAAAACTATGGTGTATTGTGTATATGTATATGATGTGATGCATTGTTTATGGTTATATGTTTATGATATATTCAATGCAATCATAAGTGATAATTGATTGATAAACTTGATGATTACATGTTTTGATTAAAAGTGGTAAAAAGTGCTCAATATTGATTCACCCCCCTCTCAGTATTGGTGAATATTCCAGCAACACATGCAAGTCAATTAGGTCTAGTTCAGGTGGTTAATAGAAAAACTTGTTATCCTCCCCACCCATATTCAAATCTTGTTAATTTCAACATGTTTTCCCCTCGTGGGCCTATTAGGATGGAAATATACTAGCAATATCACTCTTTCTTAAGGGATTGAGGGTGGATGAGTGTTCAAATATTATTGTATCCTAAGGGGTTAGCTTAATTGGTTGTCCCCAATGTTTTTGGCATTAGGGTAATTTTTGTGTTAGTGGGTGCTGATTGAACTACCATAAGCAAGGAATACTAGTCTACATTGATGGGTTTACTAGGGATGCCATCTACAAATGTGGGGAAGCATCCATTGGGTTTCCCCATAACGTTTTATTTGGAACATAGACACACACACACACACACACAAGTCCAAGTAGTTAGCACAATTTGTTGTCACCAATGTTGTTTGGAATTTGGCTAGTTCCATTCGAACGAGTGCCTGATTTGAATCCCCTTGGGTCATGCGTTCTTGTATACGTTGGTAGGTTTACTAAGGATTCCATCCAAAAATGTGGGGAAGCATCTGTTAGGTTTCCCCACGAGGTTTTCCTTGGAATGTGTGTGTGTGTGTGTAATTTTTCTAAGGAAAACCTCATGGAAAAAACCCTCAAGAAATTCCTTTCATTTTGCACATGGTACCGAGTGTAAACATGTCGACGTTGATTGTGGTTACTAAATTGGTAGGGACATGGAGTGAGGCACACAACAGAGGAAACCAACCTGGGGGATTAACCCCAAGACCTCCTGCATGAAGCTCAATGCACTCACCCACTCAAGATAACCCAATAGGTTATCTTTGGAACATACATACATACATACATATACATGTGTGTGTACGTGTATTAAAAAAGATACTTTTTTTAAGACCATTTATATGCAACAGTTTTCATTTTCCCATCTAAGAAATCAAGAAAAGAAAAATACCCTTTCAAAGAGGAAAGGTTAAGGTAATGCACCATAACTATTCCTAATTTGTTTTGTTTGTAATTTTTTAAAATAGAAACAATTAAAATTTGTATTAAAATTAGTTATGGACAAACCTGATAGTAAGTGAATACAATAGGGTTTAAATAAGTCTTTCATCAGAGCTTCAAAATGCCCCATAAATTAAAAATTGTTGTCTAGCAGTTGTTATAACCTTGATGTCCTAGAATCATATCTATGGAATCGGTTGGTATACCACTTAAAGACTAAGATAATAATAAAACTACTTTGAAAAACATTTATAAAAACAATCTTTACATGAAATCATGCCCACTGAGGGCTTCTTGTTTGACATCAACTTGGATGTTGGAATTTTTATCAGCTAGCTCAATCTCCTTAATGTTGATTAACCTTTGTCCTTGTTACAACATTTCTTCCTCTTTTTTGTTGGAGATAATGGATTGAAAGGAGACAATGGATTAATTTGGAGGAGGGGCCATGGATTGGAGGGTCCCCCCAGGCAGGCGAAACCCACTAGATATTCTTGACATAATGTCCATCAAAGAATTATATTTTTATTCTAAAACGACATGCATTCTACTAGGGTTTACCATGAACTGTATAAATTCCTTTTCCTTGTGTTTGTTTTCATTCCACTAAGTGGATACATTGAGTGTGTTCTAGAGCTAAAATTGTTTTTCAATTTCCACTTTGACTTACCCTTCCATCTTTCCCTTTTTTTGTCAAAGATAACAAATTGTACACTTTATTTATGTGATTCTCACAATACCTCACACCCCTTTTCAACTCTGTTATTTCACACAACACACACCTATCCTTGTGACAAAGGGAGTGAGCCATGAATCTACTATGTTCAAACCAACGCTTGGCTAGAAATTCCCCATGACCACTATCCTTCTAAACTTAATTTGAGATGCCCTATCCTCCTAATCTCAACTCCACTAATTTCCATGGATTCATAGGAGAAGGTTGGTTTGAAGAAAATACCTCAATGAAAAGGAAACCTACTGAGACATCTACCCCTCGACCCATGAATACCTTGCAAGTTGTGTGTAGGAGTGTAATGTTCTTGACTTGGCTAGTCTAGGAAACGCTGCTAATATGTGTGTAGGATTAATCGTTTACAACATATAAATGATCATACAAATAACAAATGTGACAAAGGACTACAAAGTTTATATTATGATATCTCTGTGGATTACAAAATGGACGAATACATCTGAATAAAGTGAAAATACTCGACTAGATCAACAGACAAAGGATCTTAGCCAGAATGCAAATAAGCAACTAAAAGATAATACCCAGAATATGGGAGCACTACGGAATCAATGGATGCGTTGGGACTATGGCATCTCTGACGGTAATTGTTAGAAGTCTAGAAAGTTTGCCCTGGGAGATGTACTTCTCAGAATGGACTGGAAACTATCCCAAATGATGCGCCCTGCTCTAGGCCTCAGTACTGGTAACTATCGGACCCTTCTACTAGTGATTTTGGACCCCGGATGGATCCCCTTAGGGGAATGTGCCCCTCTTTCTCTGGAAAAATGAGTCTAAGTGATTCCAATGTCAAAATTGGACAAGATGTGTCTCAAAAATACCACCTTGGTCTACTGGGAAATGGGTCGGAAGGATTTCCCTGAATATGGCCTCATGCTCGCTCTGGAACCCCAAATGTATCCGCCAAAAGTGTCACACATCCAAGTCTAGAAAATGCGCCCCAGTTGATTCCTCTATCGGAATCTGATGAGGAACTAGGAAAAATATGTGCCTTGCCTTCCTCTCAAATGGGTCGGAGGGAAATCTTGTAATTCTCCCTGGATGGGATAAGTCGACTAAAAACCCTCTCAGAAGCTGCGCCCTCACTCTAGATGAATGCGCCCTTGCTGTTGAACACTATGTAACTACTTCTCAAGAATTATGGAAGACCTAAATGATCTCCTCGATGACTAGGGTGTATCTCTCAACACCAAAATCAACCAACTGGTGTCTTCCTCCTGGAATCCACTGAACTATCTCTCTTGAGATGCGCCTCTTCTCCTCAGTGACAAGTCATAATCTGCATAATGATGAATTAGGTCGTTGAACCTTCCTTTATAGCTTTCCAAAACCCTAAATCCCTACTGAAACCCTAATTCATTGTTGACTTCCAAAACCCTAAATCACTATTGAAACCCTAATTCACTATTGACTTCTATTTTTAGCTCATAATGACTTAAAAGCACTTTTAACCCTTTTTAGCTCAATGTCACTTTCTGAATATAACACTTGTGACTAGAGTGACCTCTAGTAACCCTGTTTACCCCTTTTTTGGCCCTGGCTAGAGTCTAACGGGGCGGTTTAGACCATTAAGCCTCCTCTTTGGAGGTCCTATTTGGAAAGGGGCATTACAATCCTCCCTTCCCGAAAGTGCTTGTCCTTAAGCAATACCAGTCCAAGGTGTTACAACACCTACTCTCTCTCCCAAGTAACGTCCTCTACTGGAAGTCCTCTCCATCTGATTAAACACTCTCTGATGACCCCACTCCTCAGTTTCTGATCTCAGAACTCCAACACCTCCTCCGGAACCAACTCCAACTGTCCCTCCTCATCTAATGGGGGAAGCTCCTCTGATGTGTTAATGAATTGTCCCACTTCCTTTTTGAGGCAAGATACATGGAACACGTTATGAATATTTCTCCCCTCTGGAAGCTCTAACTCATAAGCAACCTCGCCTACTCGGCGCATGATCCTGTAAGGACCATAAAATATGGGCTTGATATTATCATCCCCACTCTTCTTCAGAGATGATTTTTTGTAAGGTTGGAGTCTCAAGAAAACCAAATCCCCAACCTCAAAGATACACTCTATCTTGTGCCTGTCCGCACTCATCTTCTATCGGTTATGTGTCATTTGCAAGTTCTCTTTCAACAACTTGAGAATCTCCTAACTCTCTATGATCCAATCCTTGGCCTTGGGAGCTCTGCTCTCCCCGAAAACCAAGTCTACCAAAGTGGGAGCATCATATCCATATAATGCTCGAAAGGGTGTCATACCAATGGACATGTGGAAAGTGGTGTTGTAGCAATGCTCTCCTAGATGTAGCCACTTAATCCATGTTCTCTGTTGTCCACCTACATAGTTCCTCAAATATCCTTCAACCCACTTGTTGACAATCTCGGTTTTCCCATATGTCTGAGGGTGATAGTTGGTGTTGGGTGCCAACTCTGTCCCCACCAACCGAAATAACTCTCTCCAAAATGTCCCCATGAATTGACTGTCCCTGTCACTGACGATGTTCCTCGGCAACCCATGAAGTCTGAAGACCTCCCTGAAGAATAGCTCAGCTACCTTAACTGCATTGTACTCTATCGGTATGGCATGGAAGTGAGAAAACTTGGTCAATCTTTCGACCACTACATAGATAGAGTCCTTACCCCAGACCTTGGGTAGGCCTGTGATGAAGTCCATCGATATACTCCTCCATTTTTGCTCTGGAATGGGGAGTGGATGAAGTAGCCCTGCTAGAAGAGCATGCTCTGACTTGTCCTACCAGCAAGTCACACACTCATTGACGTGTCTCATAACATCCTGTTTGAGGCCCTTCCATGAGAACCTCTCCCTGATCTGTCTGAAGGTTTTGAAGAACCCTTGATGGCCTGTTAGTGGTGAATCATGAACTGTTGTGAGGATCTTCTTCTTGAGCCCTGAATATGGCACCAAGTAGACTATATCTTTGTAGAATATGACATTGTCAATGACCCTATACCTGTCATCCTGTATCTGTCCATCCATCACCTCACAAGCAAACTTGTTCTTGGAATATTCCACTAACAAGTGGGATTTCCAATCTGCTGAAATCTCCATCAAAGAATAGGCCGCAGGTATCCTCGATAGTGCATCAACCACAATGTTCTTCTTCCCCTTGACATAATCTATGTCGAAGTCGAATGCCTATACCTTTGTCACCAATTTCTGTTGGCGCTCACTGAGGTCCTTCTGTTCAAGGAAATACTTCAAGCTGTTGTGATCTGTCTTGACCACGAATTTGTTGCCCACCAAATATTGTCTGAATTTGGTCAAGGCATCCATGATTGCCAACATCTCCTTGTCATAAATGGAGTACAACCTCTCGGGATGACTGAGCTCCCTGCTCTCAAATATAATGGGGTGTCCTCCCTGCATCGAAACTACCCCGATACCCTCACCAGATGCGTCACACTCTAGTACAATTGGCAAGATGAAGTCTGGTAATGCCAATATTGGACAAGTGCTCATGAATTCCTTCATGTGATCAAAGGATTTCCATGATTCCTCGGTCCAGATGAAAGTCCCATGCTTGGTAAGAACCGTCAGCGGTGCTCCAAGCTGAGAAAACCCCCGGAAGAACCATCTGTAATAGCTGCACAGACCGAAGAAACTCCTCAAATCTGTTACGTTCCTGGGCGTTGGCCAGTCCAGAATGTCCCTAATCGTTTCCTGGTGCACCTGTACCCCCTGTGCACTGATGATATGGCCTAATTAAAGAAGCTCTATCATATCGAACTCACACTTGGACTCTTTGTCATATAATGACTGTGCCTTCATGATGATCAATACCTCATCCAAGTGCCTCATATGCTCCTTCCATGTCTTTCTGTAGACCAATATGTCGTTGAAGAAAACTGAGACTGATTTCATCAACTGATCCCTGAATATGTGGTTCATGCAAGACTGGAACGTGGTGGGTGCATTGGTTAGCCCAAATGGCATAACCAGGAACTCAAAATGTCCAAAGTGACATTGAAATGTTGTCTTCTCTATGTCCTGCTCTTAGATACTGATCTGGTGATACCTAGAGCGTAGATCAATCTTTGAGAAGAAAACTGCCCCATGCAGTTCATCCAACAACTCGTCAATGCGTGGGATAGGATACTGGTTCTTGATGGTTTTCTTGTTCAAGGATCGGTAATCAATGCACATCCTCACGGTGCCATCCTTCTTTATAACTAGGACAACTGAAGAAGCGAATGGGCTGCTACTTGGTCTGATGTGTCCCATCGTTAGCAATTCCTTGATTGCCTTCTCTATCTCATCCTTGAACCTCCTAGGATGACAATAGGGGGTGATCATCGGTTTGGCCCCCTCTTCCAACTCAATGGTGTGCTCAAACCCCCTATCAGGTGGTCTCCCTGGTGGAATCGACTCAAAAACTTGTTGATGTCATCCAAACAAATTCTTGATCTTTGTATGATACTGTTGTCGACCCTCTGAATCCTTCCCCGTAGTGATCAAACACTCGATGGCATATGATACTTCCCCATGTCTGAATATCCTCTCCATCCTCTTGGCTGAAACTATCCTGGGTGCTCCTATCGACATACCTCTTAGAACAACCTTCTTCTCGTCATGGTCTCTGAATCCCATCTCCAAGGTTTGGTAATTGGTGGTGATTTTTCCCAAGGTAATCATCCACTGGACTCCCAACACCACATCTGTGTCAGATGGGTCAACCACATAAAATGTGTCTCTCACTGTATAGTTTCCTAACTTTACCTCAAAGTCTGGAACTCTGTCTAGACACTCCACTGTGTGGCCATCTGCTACTGCAACGTCAAACCCCTCAAAATCCTTTATCTAAAGTTCCTGTCTCAATACTAGTGAAGCATCGATGAAGTTGTGGGTGGCCCCACCATCTATCAGGGTGATTGCCCGTTTCCCCTGAATAGTCCCTCTGATCCGGAGGGTATCCCTAGGAACACCAGAAAGGGTCACTATGACTCCTCCCTTTGCTGATTTCCTCCTGTTAGCCTGCCCAAGCGGTTGTGGGACTACTAGAGGATGGGCTCCTGCCAGTGTTAGTGGTCTACGAGGAGGCTTCTCCTCTGCCTTTATTGACTCCTCCTCTGAGTTAGTGGATCCACTGTCCTACTCCTCCTCCTCACTGTCCACACTATTTTTTTCCACCTCAATATAATGAATCTCTCCCTTTCCCATGCACTGGTGGCCTGGGACCCAAGGGTCTCTGCAGTTGAAGAAAAGCTTCTTCCTCATAAGCTCTCGCCTAGTCTCATCATCCAACTTCTCATTTCCCTTCCATTCTCTCTAGAATGGATTCCGGTGTCGATCCTTCTAGGGTACGAAGGGTTTGGAAAAGGTTTTAGTTTTTGGCACTAAGTCTGCCAAATCTTGAATGCGAAGGATGGCATCCTGCAAGATGGGAGGCCTATATGCCTTCACCCATCCTTTCAAAGGCTCAGTGAGTCCCTCTGTGAATAACATGATCAACCTGGGCTCTGATATATCTTTCACGGCCACGGCTACCCATTGAAACTTTGTGATGAATGCCTCTGCTGTGCCAATTTGTCTTAATTGGGCTAGATCCCTGAAGTGGATCTCGGGATCCCTCCTGTCAAACCTGTCCATGAGCCTCTCTGTGAACTCCCTATAGGAAGTGATGTGACTGTGACCCAATGTCACCAATCCATGATACCACCACTTGTGTGCCTCACCCTCCAAGTGTAAGGTCATGAAACTGATGGCCTCTGTCTCGGTCATCTGGTTGAGCTTGTAGTATGTGTCGAGCTTCTGTACCCAAGCTCTGGCAGTGCATTTGGACGATCCGTTGAAAGAAGGTATGGTGAGTTTACCAACTTTTCGGATGAAATCCATGTTATTCCCTTACTTTTGTTGCGGTCCTCCTCTCTGTAGCTCTCTAGGGCGGTTCCTGAGTCTGAGTCCACAATAATCGACTAGGGTCATGTCCTAATGGAAGTCACGACCCAATGTTGCGTACTCCCTCCTATACTCTGCAATGTCCTCTGCATGAGTGGGTGGCCTCTGTGCTATCGGTGGCGGTGCTGCTACCGGGGGTGCCCTTTGGAAACTAGGAAACAAGGGTATGGGAATCCTACTCACAGAGGTATATGTGCAAGAGGGTGACTGGGGTCTACTGCCTGCTCTTGAGTTCCCCTATGCTGCATGCAGGACTTGTGTGTTTGGGGTGCCCACTCTAGCCAATGTATCAACCACCTGTGCCAAGGACTGAGACATGGTCCATTGACTAGCTAACATATCATTGATAACCTGCATGAAAGTTGTCTCTGTATCTACGGGGGCCTTGCCACTGCCCTCTGGTCGCATATATCTATCTCCTAGCATCCTCTCTGCCTCGTGCTCAGCCTCACGCTCTGCCCTTCTCTCTTCTTCTCTGTGTTCCTCTTCCTCTTCCTATGAGCTAGGAGGAAAAGGGAGAAAGTCAGGCCTATGCCTTCTTTCCTTATGCCTGTTGTAAGTGACATATTCATCACCTACGTGTTCATGACCCTCTGGGTCTTCTGCTGCACTCATTGTCTTTAGTCACAAGCTAGCAAGACTAAAGATCTGATACCACTGTAATGTTCATGACTTGGCTAGTCTACGAAACGCTGCTAATGTGTGTGTAGGATTAATCGTTTACAACATATAAATGATCATACAAATAACAAATGCGACAAAGGACTGCAAAGTTTATATTATGATATCTCTGTGGATTACAAAATGGTCGAATACAACTGAATAAAATGACAATACTCGACTAGATCAACAGACAAAGGATCTTAGCCAAAATACAAATAAGAAACTAAAAGATAATACCCGGAATATGGGAGCACTGCGGAATCAATGGATGCGCTGGGACTATGGCAACTCTAACGGTAACTGCTGGAAGTCTGGAAAGTTCATCCTGGGAGCTGTACTTCTCAGAATGGCCTGGAAACTATCCCAAATGATGCACCCTGCTCTAGTCCTCAGTACTGGTAACTGTCAGACCCTTCTTCTGGTGAGTTTGGACCTTGGATGGATCCCCCTGGGGGAATGCACCTCTTTTTCTCTGGAAAAATGCATCCTAGTGATTCCACCATTGGAATCAGATGAGATGTGTCTCAAAATGATCGCTTTGGTCTACTGGGAAATGGGTCGGAAGGGTTTCCCTGAATATGGCCTGATGCTCGCTCTGGAACCCCAAATGTATCCGCCAAAAGTGTCACACGTCCAAGTCTAGAAAATGCACCCCAATTGATTCCTCGATTGGAATCTAATGAGGAACTAGGAAAAAGATGCGCCTTGCCTTCCTCTCAAATGGGTTGGAGGGAAATCTTGAAATTCTCCCTGGATGGGATAAGTCGATTAAAAACCCTCGCAGAAGTTGCACCCTCACTCTGGATGAATGCACCCTTACTGCTGAACATTGTGTAACTGCTGCTGAAGAATGATGGAAGACCCGAATGATCTCCCCGGTGACTAGGGTGTATCTCTCAACACCTAAATCATCCAACTGGTGTCTTCCTCCTAGAATCCACTAAATTATCTCTCCTGAGATGCGCCTCTTCTCCTTAATGACAAGTCATAATCAACATAATGATGAATTAGGTCACTGACCCTTCCTTTATAGCTTTCCAAAACCCTAAATCCTTGCTGAAACCCTAATTCACTGTTGACTTCCAAAACCCTAAATCACTGTTGAAACCCTAATTCACTGTTGACTTCTATTTTTAGCTCATAATGACTTAAAAGCACTTTAACCGTTTTTAGCTCAATGTCACTTTTCAAATATAACACTTGTGACTAGAGTGACATCTAGTAACCCTGTTTACCCCTTTTCTGGCCCTGGCTATAGTCTAATGGGGCAGTTTAGACCATTAAGCCTCCTCTCTGGAGCTCCTATTTGGAAAGGGACATTACAGACAAGAAATGAGCATAATAAAATCACATTGAAGTTGTTTTCTCATATCATCCTAGGATTTACAAATCTTAACTCAGGAAAGATTAAATGTGGTTGTATGATTTCCCATAGGATCCATAAATCCCTTCACTTCTTCATCCCAATGTTGTGCCAATTGTCACTCTTATTTGAATGCATGAAAAATTTACAAAGAGATTGATACTCAAGGAAGGGGGGATGAGTCCAATTCCACCCCCAATTTATTCTAATCATTCTAGGGTCTAGTGCAACAACTACATTTGAATTTGCATAGGCCAATAGATTACGAGTCCTCAACACTTGAAAGAAACCAATACTTTCAAAATTGCCGAGTAGAGTTTGAGTTCTAAGTATGATTCAACCCCGGTAGGTAGCTTGTAGGTCATGTGATAATGCATATATATTATTATAACTAAGGAGTCACCCACCATTATAACATTTGCAAATTTCAATCCCTATATTCATTAGCAAACACAATCCTTAATATAAATCCAAAACTTCAGCCTCATTTTTAGTTGCAACTATGATCCCCCGGGCAAACCTTAGTTCTTGTTTTCCTCTTAAATCTAATACAATTCCCCCACACATGCTCTCCTTGTTTTATTTGTAATTTTTCATATATATATAGCATTTATCTAGAATTTAGATCCCAATAATTTTGGCGTGAAATATAAGGAAGTGTTAGAAATTTGGTGTGGAAAACATGGAAGTGTTACAAAACATAACTCCTATCCTATGATTTGTCGTGTATGTCTTGACTACCTATGATTATGTGCATGTGTGAGAGTCATAACATGTAGGGGAGTTGTAAACGTGTGTGTGAAAAACTTATTTGATGATTATGAGGTGTATTTATGTTCACTGACGTGTTTATAACATGGCCTCTGGAGGGAGGTTTGAGTGAGTTGCTATGTACCGAACCATAGAAAGTCCACGATGGAGGTTATTTCCAATTGTGTCCTTTTGAATATAATCATGGAGGCATGAGATTCTTCATCCTAGTGCCACACACTAAGTAGATGATTCCTCATTTCTAATGTGAATCGATTCTTGACCCAATTGTTCCCATATGCTTTGCCTCAAACTTATCTTTCCACCTTGTCCTTTTATCATTGAATAGGTCATATTTCCTCGAGTATCATCAACATCTCTTTCACACTAGTAAATCCCCTTCCATAATTCTTTGATCCCACCAAGTTCTGACATAATAATTATGGCAATGTTGGAATTGCTCCATGTTGCTTCCCACTCTAAGAAAAGTAGAGTAGTCAACACTAGTAAACTAGGGGAAATTGGAATCACTCACAATGTCCAGTTGAGAGGATTGCAAATAATGTTGCCCTAAGTCAACCCCTTATAATTTTAATCCTACTCACCTAGATTATCTTCAATGTTGGATAGAACCAACATTAAATAAAGGATGGACGGGTGCTTAATCCTCCATGTAGGAGCCATGGATGTCAAAGTACATTTATTCAAAGTGAGGTGCAATTAAACATGAACATGGAAAGGATGGTGTTGGGGGCATATAAATCCCCTCCTCCACATCACCACCATGAATTTATCGATGTAATGGGGAGAAACTCCCCAATTTAAACCTTAATGCATAATGGGAGGGTGCATGTGGTGTTCATTTATCTCTCCGTGCCTTTACCCATAACCAACCTTCATGCATTTGGGCCCTGCGATTTTCTTTGTGGTTTGCTTCCATGTTTAACATTCTCAATACTTAAAAATATGATACTTAATCAAGTTTGAGATCAATAGATTAAGCTTTTTGGCATATTTTAGTAAGCTTTAAATTAGCAATAATTTTTTTTGAAAATGAGAATTTTAATAATTACCTTGAGTTTCTAATCATTTTTATATTTCCAACACCTTTATCTATGAATATTTGAAGTTCATAAAGGATTAATAGTGGATTTGCTTCATTTTTAATGATTATTCTCAACTCCATGCAAAATCCAATACTTTATGTCCAAAAAAATCATAAAACCTTACACTTACCATACTTATTTGTGAATTAAGTTATTAAATATGAATTGAAATTAACATATTTATTACAAATAAACTTCATTCTAAATGTTGTTGGCTTTTTTTTTTTAACTTTGATTTAAAAAACATGTTATCATTATATCTTACATGTTTATCTTTAAACTAATGAATATATACATTAATGCCAGTAATATAGTATATGTCAAGAAATTGTTCCCTCTACTTTAATAGGAAGTAAGTTAATCTCTTTTATATATGTGTGTGTGATTAAAAGCATATGTTTCCTTCTAAAAAATCGCAAGTTCAAATTCAAAGGGAGTAGTGTATGTATAACTCAATAGACTTTGGTTTGATCATGACCTTACACACACCAAACCAAACTGATGTATAAAACTAGGAGGTGTACATATCCCACTCCCTCTAAAAAAGACCTTTGTATATCATTATATTTAACTTGTTTATACAAACATATTAAATATAAAAAGAAAATTAAATTTTGATGAAAAATTATTATTAATTCAATTTATTTTATTAAATTATTAATACTAAACATTAATTAAAATATTATAATAAAAAGAAATAAATATAAGTATTATTGTTTTTGGTTTATTGACTATGTAATATAGTAAAAGTTAAATTCTACTATTTTTTTCATCTGGCTTATATATTCTATTATGAAATAGGTTATCGCTATCATTTAAAAAGGTTCCAATAAGAATTATCCAAACACTAAGGAGAAAGAAATAAACTAAGTCTACTTTTTTTTCCCATGATAAATAATAACTATCCCAATACTAAGGAGTAAGAAATAAAGTAAGTCTATTTTTTTCCCATGATAAATAATAACTATCCCAATACTAAGGAGTAAGAAATAAACTAAGTCTACTTTTTTCCCATGATAATCAACCTGATAAAAATTATCAACGTGATAAAAAGAAAAGAAATATTTCTTGACTCACTGATCATTATTGGGAATTGTATGTCAATATAGAGCAGGCTAAAGCTCCCTTCTTGGCAATACTTGGGTTATTCAGGTATTGGTGGGGTTTTGGCCATCATTATTAAGGAGTAAATAGACTAGCAAGCTTGTATAATGCCAAATAATTCTAAACTTGTAAATAGACTAGAAAACCAACTTGAAATGATGCTTCTAGAGTGAGATTTTCCCCTCACAAAAAAGTAAATAAGTAAATATGAGCATTGCTTGTTTGATGGGATTGATTCAGGGCTTTCTTATGACTGCAATCTAGACTTAAAGTGTAGACATGGACCTTATTTGTTGGACCTTCTTATGATTGCAATCTAGACTTAAAGTGTAGACATGGACCTTATTTGTTGGATAGGATAGGATTGATTTAGGTCTTTCTTATGATTATTAATGAGAATCTTATTTAATTCCCCTAAAATTTAAATCTAAGAATCATGAATCTAAGAATCATGTTAGCTTTGCAAATGACCACCTACCCACTTTGATATGACTTGTATAATGCACCATACCAATCCTTTTTGAGCACAAACACTGAACCATTAGGATATGTGGACCTCTAAACAACTCCCTCTCACACAATGTCAATGCATTCATAATTGAATGCAACGTGCCTTTGTCAAAAACATGTTTTTCATTTTCAATACATTTGGGCGGTGTTGGTATCATGATATATCACTCCATGGCTACTATTGATTGGGTGGAGAATCCCACATCATCCACATGTAATTTGAATAAGCATTACCATCAATGGTTAGGCACATGGGTAGGGGTCACGAGTGATAGGGATAGGTTATGAAATAAATAATGCATTCACTTTGGAAAGTTCAAGGGCAGATATGTTTAGAATATTAGATCTTCTTTCATCAGTGTTTTTGGTGTTATATATTTGGTATGTTTTTGAATTATTTATTTATTTTATATCATTTTTTTTGTTTAAATAATATATATAACATAATTTTTGTTGAACAAAATGAACAAAATATGATTGAAAACCATTATTAAGTGGATATCGGAATACCATGTTATCTGAAATAACATCAACTTACTCTGTATTGTATTTAATTCTTTTATAATTATAATAATAATAATAACAATAATATTAACTATAATTTTTTAATGGTTGAAAATCATGTTTTATTATGTGGATATCAAGGTAAGAATCAACTACCATGTTACTTAAAATAATATCAATTGTGTTATATTAAACTAATTTTTTAATAATTATAGATTTGAATGGAGTAAGTTAACTTGGGAGCAATCTTCTCTGGTGTCTGTTTTTCAGGCAAAAAAATGGGCCTAAATCTTGCCAAATTTCCAGGGTTATGTTGAGTTTCGCATGGATCAATGTTCCATGCATTTCAGAACCTTACTCCAAAAGATACTCAGAAAATCGATCAAAATTCAGAATTAACCAAAAATTTATAAACAAACAGTCAAAAAACCTACCAGAAAAATAACTCAAGAGAAAAGATTACTCAGAGTTAATCCACTCCGATTTGAATCAATAACCCAATCAAATTAATAATCTTTAAGACGAAGACAGTGTTAAGTTGTGTTTGATCATTTGTCTACTGAAATATTAAATGAATGACTGTAGATTCCTGGAAGTTGTGGGGACTTCTTCCGGAATTTTAGCGCCATTAATTTCAAATTAAAAGTCAATCGCGCTTCATTGCAAATTACGTTTTTTTGATTCTCTGCATCCAATCAGATCCGAATCCCGACCTACTTTTTGATCCAGTAAATTAAAGTCTCCGATAATTTAGAGTACTTTGATGGTCCATTATACACTGCCTGCAATTTTTTAATTACTCAGTATACAATTTGTATACGTATTAGTATCATGCATGGCGACCTAATCCTTTGCATTCATGGCAGCAATTAAAAAAAAAAATCCACTTTGATCGGCGCTCGATCTGATCCAAAAATATTCTTAAAAAAATCCAAAAATATGAGTATCTGCAGCTGCACCATTGTTTCCTGAATAACATAACAGTCACAGAACCCCAGACTCAAGCTTAGAGATTTGAAAGTAGTCGTGAAGGATCTTCTGTTGATCCATTCAATACGTGGCAGATAGTCATCCTAAAATAAAGCCGGGCGAATGATTCAAATTCCCTGGATAAATATCAGGTTGAACGTCAGCAAATTCCATCCAAACTACTAAGGCTCTGCTGGCATCTAAAGAATTTGAATTTGAATTTGAATTTTCTTTTCTGTACCCAAGAAAATGACCTGTCAAGACTGTGGGACACAATGATAACCAATCAGACAAAGAGGTTGTGGAGGACCAGTCTCTATATTTGCAGGTCATCACATATTTCGTGTTGTTCAACCACTTTAGCAGAGAGCATCATTCGGGTCCGCCATGTTTATCGTTTGGCGTTCAGGAATTTAACTCATGTCAGACTCCACTCTGACGTATATACACAACAGCAAGTCAACGTATATACACAACAGCCAGTCCCTTGAATGACAGCAACTCAGGCCTAGAAAGATTCCCGGTTTAAATAAACAATCTGTGAAGAAGAGTAAAAGTTGAGTTATAATCTTATCTCAATCTGTGAAGAAGAGTAAAAGTTGAGTTATAATCTGATCTGCTTTCTATCATTTCGGAACATTTGGTTGTTAAACACAATTATAAGTATAACGGCCAGCAGAAACCTTGTCATATTTGTGCAGTGATTGTATGCAGCATGTGTGTCAAAGTGTCAAGGTTTAATGAAAATTTTGTTTTGGGATTAGCCAGGAATTTCAAAAGACTCTCATGGCGCTGGTACCACAGTCAGATTTATTAGATAGACTGAGGGTTCACATACATTCGTAGAAATACGACTGTGACAGGGAACAGCAGGATTCCAAGAGCGTACAGCACGATGGTGATATTTTTGTCATGAATCTCAGTGGTGAGGAGGAGATAAGGTAGATCTGGCCAAGACTGAATATTGCATCTTCCTCCATGTCATGTCATGACACGTTTTTATCATTTCCTGCTGACCATGTCTCATGGATTCTATATACAAGGGGTTCAGTAAAGCCATCAGCAACAAAATCTGATATGAGTGAAGTTAGGATATTGGGAGTTTCACAGCTTCTTCATATGCATTAGTTGGGCTGCTGTGTTGAATCCCATATTCTGTAAATATTTCTGTCATCATGGAGTTCAAGGAAACAGTAGTTTTTGCAAAGCAGGTGGCTAATAGCAGATGGTTTGTTCTGGTCGTTTGTTTTGTAATAATGTCGTTCACTGGAGGTACGTATATATTCGGCATTTATTCTCCTGCAATCAAAACGGCTTTGAATTATGATCAGCAGACGCTGGATACGTTGGGATTCTTTAAGGATCTGGGAGCCAACGTAGGAATTATATCTGGTTTGTTGTACGAAGTTGCTCCCCCATGGGTGGTGCTTGCAATGGGTGGAGTAATGAATATTACTGGATTCATGATGGTGTGGCTCACTGTCACAGGCCGCATTGCCACCCACAAAAAATGGCTTATGTTTGTGTACATAACAATAGGATCCAATTCCCAGACTTTCACCAACACTGCAGCTGTGATAACAAGTGTGAAAAATTTCCCTCATAGCAGAGGGATGGTACTGGGGCTTCTCAAGGGATTTGCAGGATTGAGCGGAGCTGTTTTTACTCAGATCTACCATGCCGCTTATGGGAACCATCCGAGCTCCTTGATTTTGCTCATTGGATGGTTGCCATGTGTGATAAGCTTCGGATCCATGCTCATGGTACGCCTGATAAAATCAGCAGCAGAGAAAAAAGAAGTGAGCCGTTTTTATACATATCTTTACATAGCCTTGGCCTTGGCCTTCTTTCTTTTGATTGTTATCATTGTACAAAATCATTCCAGGTTTCCTCGCATTGGGTATAAAATCGTGGCTGCTGTAATTGCAATTTTTCTCTTGTCTCCTGCGGGAGTGGTTGCAATGGAAGAATTTAACAAATTCCAGGCACAGAAGCGGGAGCTTGGGTTGGTGCAAACTCATGTAGATCAGCCCAAGGATGTAAAGGAAGCAAATCTGGATCAACCCAAGGATTTGAAGGAAACAAATCCAGATGGTGGTTCTATAATGAAGGTATTAAAAAAATTTGGATTAAAACTGAGAGGATTATATTCAAAGTGTATCAGGGCTCCAGAGGAATTTAAAAGGTTGGGATTAAGAGGAATATATTCAGTGTATATCAAGGCTCCCGTGAGAGGTGAAAATTACACAATTCTTCAAGCATTGTTGAGTCTAGACATGTGGATTCTTTTCCTGGGGGCAATATGTGGCATTGGGGCAGCTCTCACTGCCATAGACAACATGGGTCAGATTGGTGCTGCCCTTGGATTCTCACCCGTGGACGTAAGCACATTCGTTTCTCTTATTAGTATTTGGAATTTCTTGGGCAGAGTGGTTGCGGGTTTTTTATCCGAGTTTTTGTTAAAAAAATACAATTTTCCTAGGCCTCTAATTCTAACAACTGTTCTAGCTATTTCATGTGTAGGCCACCTCTTCATAGCATTTGCAATTCCAGGTTCTCTATATGTGGCTTC
>ML783105.1:1164310-1182521 GCA_009831015.1 Picea engelmannii
CACGTCAATAGATAAAAGTAATGTAGATAAAAACATAATAGCTAGTGCATAGAATCTAATAATGTCACTTTGAAAATGGAAGAAAGTGTAGAGATGGAAGTAAAAATTGAGTTATAATCTTATATGCATAACAAATCTTAGAGCTAGAAGTAAAATTTGAATTATAACCTTATGATTTGCATAACATCACTTACAAAAAAGGTAAAATTTGAGTTATAATCTTATCAAATTTCTAACATTTCAAAACATTTGGTTGTTAAATATTATTATAATGATCAGTAGACACCTTTCCCTACTTGTGCAGAGATTGCATGCAACATGTGTGTCAAAGTGTTAGTTTTTTTGAAAATTTTGTTTTTTTTATTAACCAGGGATTTCATAAAACTCTCACGGTCCTAGTACCTCTTTTAGATCAATTAGATAGATTGAGGATTCACATACATGCATATAAATATGAATATGAGAGGGAACACCAAGATGACATGCGTAGAAACACAATTGTGAGAGGGAAGAAGACAATGGTGATATTTTTTTCATGAATCTCAGTGGTGAGGAGGAGATGAGTGAATGTGTTTCCTTTTGTAGATGATGATAACACTGAATACACCATCTTCCTCCATTGCATGTCATGACATGTTTTTATGATTTCATACTAAAAAAGTCTTATACAGACTCATGGATTCTATATATAGTGGGGTTAGTAAATCCATTAGCAATAAAATTTCATTCGAGTGAAGTTAGGATTTTGGAAGTCTCACAACTTCTTCATCTGCATTCTTTCCTTGATACATTGAATCTGGTATTCTGTAAATATTTTTTTCATCGTGGGCTTGAAGGAAAAAATATTTTTCACAATGATGGTGACTAATAGCATGTGGTTTGTTTTGTAATAATGAAATTCACAGGGGGTACATATATATTTGACATGTATTCTCGTGTAATAAAAATTGATCTAAATTATGATCAACAAATAATATACATGTTGGGATTGTTTATGGATTTGGGATAAAATGTAGGAATGATATTTAGCATGGTGTACACATTTATTCCTCAATGGGTGGTGCTTGCAAATGGAGTAATGAATATCGTTGGATTCATGATGGTGTGGCTCACTATCACATGCTCCATTTCTACCCATAAAAATGGCTTATGTTTCTGTACATAAAAATCTTATGTTTATGTACATAATAGTAGGATCTAATTTCGATACCTTCACTAACATCATAGCTATGATAAAAAGAATGAAACAATTAGCTCACAATAGAGGGATGGTGTTGGGGCTTCTCAATGAATTTGCAAGATTAAGTGGATTTGTTTTTACTTAGATATACCATGGCTCTTATGGTAATGATCCCCGCTCCTTGATTTTCCTTATTGGGTTGTTTCCGTGTTTGATAAGTTTCAGATCCATGTTCATGGTACACCTCATAAAATCAGTGTCAGCGAAAAATAAAGAGATATATTTTTATACATATGTTTACATATCCTTGACCTTGTCTAGTTTTATTTTAATTGTTATCATTGTATAAAATGATTCAAGGTTTCATCCCATTGGATTTAAGATCATGGTTGTTGTAATTGCAAAATTTCTCTTGGAACCTCTCAGAGTGGTTGAAAAGGAAGAATTTAACAAATTCAAGGCAAATAAGTATGACCTTGAGTTGGTGCAAACTAATGTACATCATCCCAAGGATGTCAGGGAAACAAAGTCAGATGGTGGTTCTATAATATAGGTATTAATTTTTTTTTTATTAAGAATAAGAGGATTATATTCAGTGTATTAGGGCTCCTAGATCCTAATTAGTGGGGGAGGTGAAGAGGAATGCATTCAATGTATATCAAGGCTCCCGTGCGAGGTGAAAATTACACAATTCTTCAAGCATTGTTGAGTCTAGATATGTGGATTCTTTTCATGGGAGAAATATGTGGCATTGGGGAAGCTCTCACTGCCATAGGCAACATGGGTCAGATTGGGGCTTCCCTTGGATTCTCACTTGTGGATGTAAGTACATTCGTTTATTTTATTAGTATTTGGAATTTCTTTGGTAGAGTGGTTGCGGGTTTCTTATCCGAGTTTTTGTTAAAAAAATACAATTTTCCTAGGCCTCTAATTCTAACAATTGTTTTAGCTATTTCATATGTAGGCCACCTCTTCATAGTATTTGATATTCCAGGTTTTGTATATGTGGATTTCATTGTAATAGGTTTTTGCTTCGGAGCTCAATGGGTAATCATTTTTTCCATAATTTTTGAGCTCTTTGGGTTGAAACATTATTCCACTTCATATAACTTAGTAGGTTCTGCTAGCCCACTTGGGACTTACATTTTATCTGTAAGAGTTGCAGGATATCTATATGACTTTGAAGCTAAAAAGAAATAGAACTTGGCCCTATATTTGATTAGAGCATCTTCACTTGTGCCTGCACCACACCGCAATGAACTCACATGCATAGGAGTGAGTTGTTTCTATGAGACATTTATCATAATGACCATAGTGTCTATTGTGGGTTCTATCATTTGTGGGTGGCTTGTGATGAGAACCAAGGATTTTTACAAAGGATATATCTATGCAAAATACCAAACCAAAGACGACCATTGTAGAGATGAAGAGAATGACCAATGTGGAGTCTCTAAAATCTAATATCTAAATAGAATTTGAGTGGAACACTGATCATTTATTAATGAGTGATCCTACCACATATTTGTGTCTCCTTCCCCACATGTATATAAATGTTTTTAATGTTATCAAATATGAAAACAATATATATGGTTCTCTCGTATTTTTACTATATTTTTGTCTCTTTTGCAAAAATGCTAGAGGAAATATCAATAAATCTTAGTTGAATATATGTGACATTTAGAATACATTTAGCTCAAAATAAATGTTAAACTCAAAATACATGTTAATAGATGAAAGTAATGTACATAGAGACATAATTGATAGCACATAGAATATCCATAATGTCACTTACAAAATCAAAGAAAGTGTAGAGAGAAAAATTTGAGTTATAATCTTATTTACATAACATGATTTAGAAAAAAAAAAATATTTGAGTTATAATCTTATCGATTTTCTAACATTTTGGAACATTTGGTCATTGGACACCCTACCATGTTTGTGTAGTGATTGCATGTAGCATGTGTGTCAAAGTATTAGTGTTTATGAATTTTTTTTTTTGGGATTAGATAGGGATTTCATAAACCTCTGATGGCACTGGTACCACTTTTAGATTAATTTGATAGACTAAGGATTCACATACATCGTAGCTATGATAACTAATATGAAATACTTCCCTCACAAAATAGGGATGGTGTTCGGGATTCTCAGGGGATTTGTAGGATTGAGTGGACTTGTTTTTACTTAAATCTACCATGCATCTTATGGTAACAATCCTCGCTCCTTAATTTTCTCAATAGATGGTTGCCATGTCTGATAAGATTTGGATCCGTGTTCATGGTACACTTGATAAAATTAGTCACAGAGAAAAATGAAGAGAGACATTTTTATACATATCTTTACATAACCTTGGCCCCGATTGTGTTTTCTTTCACTATTATCACTGTAGAAAACCATCTGATCTTTTGCCCCCCATTAGGTTTAAGATCATGGCTGTTGTAATTGCGATCTTTCAATTGTCACTTCTTAGAGTGGTTGCAAAGGGAGAATTGAAAAAATTCCTGGCAGAGAAACGAGAGCTTGGGATGGTGCAAACTAATGTAGATCAACCCATGGATGTGAAGGAAATAAATATGGATGGTGGTTATATAATATAGGTATTAAATGTTTTTGGATTAAGACTAAGAAGATTATATTCATGGTGTATCAGGACTACCGATTCTATTTTAGAGGAATTTAAAATTTCGATTAAGAGGATTATATTCTTTTTTTTTTGTAAGTTAGAAGTATTATATATAAAAGGCCTTCCAAGACCAAAATAGAGGTACACAATATAGAGAATAGCCATACTGTAGTTACTGGACTGCCCCAACAGAGGGGAAACCATTCCAGCCAGCATAGAAGCCAAGCATAGGTAGTGTAATAGTCTAAGGAAACAGTCTCAAACTGACTGGACTACAACTAAAAAGTAGAGAAACTATTGAAACTTGAAGTGCCCCTATGGGCTTAGACATTTGGAAAATAACTTGGCCAGGTGGTGTGGATGGCTTCGGACCAAGGTTCCTCCTCGACGTATGTCACTTGATCTGCCCACTGCATTCCAGCTTCCATGCTTCTCTCGGTCCTATCAACATCTGGTGAGGTATCCTGCAGCGCGCGCTGTGCTGTGTCCACCTCCACGGCCATGTCCTCGTGCTTGGCATGCTCCATCCCATACCCTGTGGATCACTGCGTCTGGGCATTTCCTTCACTAGTTGCTACACAGGGTTCCTCTGCTGAAGACACACCTATTGGGTCCAAGGGGAAAGCCTCTTGAAGGGAGGAAAGGAGTTGAAGAAGGACCACAACCTTTCCATCTGTGGCTTGCAGACGGAATTGAAGGTCCTCCACGCCCTGATGGAGTTCAAAGACCAAACCAAAGAGAATAGCGAGGCTTTCTCTCAACTGCATGTCGAAGAAAGAGTCAGAGGATTGGTTCTCGGTGTTCCGAGGCTTGCAAGGAGGTGGCTCTCCCACAGTCTTCCTTGAGGAGTCTAGAACTAGTGCAAGGGGAGGCTCTACCATTGGGTCGATAGGAAAGTGATGTAAAGAGGAACACAATAGCCTGGGGATGATAGCTAAGTTGTCAAATTGTGAAACGGGTGGAGCGGGGGAAGTAGGAGGAATTGGCTTGGGCTGGAGGGAAGGAGAGGAGCAAGTGGAAGGCGATTCTGGGGGTGAGACAGAAGGCTGATGAGGTTTCCATGGAGAGCCTCTTCACGACTGCCTCCTTGGGCACGACATGAGGTTTGTCGCGTAACAGCTAAAGGAAACCAGGTGCAACAGGCAGAGGTAGAGTGCCTGGAGTCGAACATGGTCTACAATTGGCATGAAGTTCCGAGTTAAATCAGGCCATGGCTGCAGAGGGGGAAGCCAGTCGGAGCGCGAGCAGAGACAGGAGGCATACACAAACAACCAGGCCATGAAATGAATCATGAAAGGAGAGGGAAGATGCATAATTAGCAGCTGCGATTTCGTAATGGCGATTTAATGCAAGATCGAGGTGGTGGTCGATGGCACGAGCTCGTCACATGGCTCCATGCCTCGTTGGCCGATCCACTCCTCCTCCTCGCGCCAGGTGTTCCACACTAGCACCCCATCCGGGTATGTGTCCACTATTCCAGCTTTGTTGATACAATGCTAGAGAATAGGGTGATCAGGTTCCAGGGCCGAGTTGTAGAGGAGTTTTGGTCCACTCCAGTTGGTCCCCATATTAGCTAGTTCATCCGCAACTTGATTTGCCTTCCTCCTGATATGAGCAGGTCTGAAAACCTGATTTGGTCACACTAAGTCTGTGATAATCTGTAGCCCATGTGAGAGTCTCCAACTAGGCGACATTCTGTCCAGGTTCATTCCATTTAAAATTCTGTGGAGCAGATTGATGATGATTTAAGAGTCCCCCTAGACTATTAGCTTGGTGAAATTGTTTTCAATGGCTAATTGCAGTCCCCTGATGAGTCCCCAGAGTTCTGCTGCATTGTTCATGGAATGACCAAGGGAGCCTACGCTTATGAGAATGATGTTCCCATGATGGTTGCGAAAGACTACTCCATAGCCCGTTGCGCCTGGATTGCCTTTAGAGGCTCTGTCAAAATTGAGCTTGATGAAATCAACTGGGGGGGAGACCAAAAGGAGGGACTGTTGAGAGGGGGGGAGAGCATGATGAGAAGGAAGAGGCTTCCAATGCTAAAGGATTGGGAGTTTAGAGGGAGTGCTGAGCAAGTCTTCATCGGTCCACTGCTGAAGGCTGAGAGTTTCCATGATATTGCAGCAACATCGATTCCAACAGTGTTGCCATGGGAGGGAGACATTTCTGAAAAGCCTTCTATTCATTTCTTTCCAAGTTTTCCAAAGGATGAAGCCTGGAAGTAATTGCCAAATATGATTGAGGAGGGGAGAATGGAAATCCTGGTCCCTCCAATCTGTAATGGTGTCGATGATACTATCTCTATGGAGATCCGATGTGCACATGATAAGCACCACTTGATCCCAAATTTGAGCAGTGTAAGGGCAAGAGTTGAGGAGATGATTCATGGTTTCATCTGCCTCTCCACAATGCATGCAAATAGAGGGCCCAACAAAACCCCTTTTCGAGAGGTTATCCCAGGTTAGAATGCTTGAGTGGGAGACAAGCTAGAGAAAGAGGGTGATTTTTGGCCAGTGTTTAAGATTCCAGATTTTGTGCCAAACTTTCCTTGTAGGGAGGGGGTCTACTTGAGTTTTGATCTGATAGGATTCCTGTGTACTGTAGGTGCCCCGTGGCCAGTAACCCCAATGAAGGATATCCTCTCTTGCAATTTTTGGAATTTTCCACTTGGCCAGTTCCTCTTGCCAGGGTACTAGGTCCACATGTGCGTCCAGATTAATGCATTCCCTGTCCAGGTACCAGCATCGCCAGGTGTATTTTAGGGGATTGTCCTGCCAGTAGTCAACTACTCTTATCAGGCCCGCAAGTGTAGCTTGGGTGCAGATGTCCCTCGCCCAATCCTCATTGTCCAAAACTGGCCATTGTTGCCAGGAATCTTTCCAGAAAAGATTTGTTTCCCCATTTCTGATTTCCCAGAAGGCATGCCGAGTCTCCAGCTGTCTGTTCTGCTTAGCCACTGTCCAGATTAAGGAGCTTGGGTTGTCCCCATTCCATCAAATTAGGTTCTTTTCCACCACATTTGGTGCATATTTCTTCCTCCAAAGTCTGGCCTAGAGGTCCTTGGGGTTTTTTAGCCACCACCACCAAATTTTGGAACTTAGAACTTTTTTCATCATAAGGGGGTCTCGTAATCCCAAGTCGCCTTGCTTTTTGGGTCGGTAGAGTTTGTCCCAGCTGACCAACGCTATTTTCTTCCATGAGTTGAGGTATTTACAAATGAAGTTTCTTTGTAAGCTTTTAATGGTTGTGAGAACGAACTTTGGGGCAGCCAGCACAGAGAAGGTGTAGATAGGAAGGGCCTGAAGAACAACTCGAAGAAGAATAAGATGACTGGGAAGGTTTAAGACTCTGTAGGTCCAAGAAGAAATCCTCTTGGTAAAGGAGGATAATATATGTTCCTAAGAGGAGTTATGGAGGGAATTTTTAATCAAGGAAATGCCAAGGTATTTTGACGGAAGGGAGCTTCTATTGAAACCTAGGATATTAGAGATATGGTGCTGAATCGGAGGTGGCGTATTGAAGAAAAAGATTTGGGACTTATCCTTGTTGTAGTCCAAACCCGAGGCGTCCGAGAAGGTCTGGAGGATCGCTAGAAGAGAGTTGGCTTCACGGACAGTTGGGGTGCCCATCAGAAGCGTGTCGTCCACAAATTGACTGTGCGAGATAGGAGGGGAAATGCCATGCAAGGGGAGGCCTATCAGTAGGTTGCTTTCAACTGCTACATGGATGGAACAACTAAGACCTTTGGCCATAATGATGAAGAGGAAAGGGGAAAGAGGATCTCCTTGTCTAATTCCTCTTGAGGGGGAGAAGGGTCGAGAGGGAACACCATTGATAAGAATGGAGAAGAAATCCGAGGAGGTTAGATTCAGAATCCAAGTCACCCAATGCTGATCAAAACCAAAAGCTAGGATCATTGCCCGTATATATTCCCAGCTTATCTTTTCAAAGGCTTTAGAGAGGTCTAATTTGAGGAGTATACCTGGTATTTTGGTCTTCTGCAGAGAGTGGATCACTTCATGGGCTAGGATGACGCTGTCCAGGATTTGTCTGCCTTCAACATAGCCTGATTGCTCCGGGGATATGATTGTCGGTAAGATAGGATTGAGTCTCCTGACAATCACTTTTGTTAGGAGTTTGTAGATGACATTGCAGAGAGATATGGGTCTGAACTGCTTGGGGTGGTGTGCCTACTCCTCTTTAGGTACTAGGGTGAGGAAAGTCGCATTAAGAGCCTGGAGGACTTGCTCAGTGGCTCTAGAGTATTCAATAATTTCCCAAACCTCTACCCTGATCATTGGCCAGAAATGGTGGAAAAAATCATTGGTGAAGCCATCGAGTCCAGGAGCCTTTCATTTGGGGGTGTCCTGAAGCGCTTGATCCACTTCCTCAATTGTAATGGGCCGGAGCAGGGTTGAGTTTTTCTCCTGTGTAACAAGGGAGGGCACATGCTGCGTAACCTTAGTAATGGCCTCATATCTATCCAGGAGTGGTTCCATGAGGAGATCTTGGTAGTAGTCGATCAAGGTCATTTCCATGTCTTTGTGGGAATGAATGGTCTCCCCATCTGTAGAGATGAGATGCGTGATCTTATTAGAGTGCCTTCTGTGGATGACAGTTTTGTGAAAGAATTTGGTATTGCATTCCCCTTCCTTGAGCCATTAGATGTGCGATTTCTGTTTCCATAAAATCTCTTCTTGTCTTTTCCTGGCCTCTAGCTATTGATTTACTTTTACTTCCTGGGATTTTAGCTCATTCGTTAGCCCCTGCATCCTAATCTAGTTTTGAATCTCACCCATTTGTTCTGACAGCTACTTTTGGGAATCAAATATATTGCCAAAGGTTTGCTTATTCCAGAGTTTGAGAAGTTGTTTGAGGTTCTTTAACTTTTTCTGAAATCTATACATTTTGGAGCCGTGAGAGACCTCTGCCTCCCTCCACCAGTCCTGGATTTTTGCTTGGAAATCAGGATGGTTGAGCCAGAACTGTTCAAACCTGAAGGGTTTCTTTCTAGGTGTGGTTGGCACATCCAACCATAGCTGTATAGGCTAGTGATTCGAGCCAGATAAATTCAAGATGGTAGCTTCCAGAGCCATTCCTTCCATCATAAGGGAGTCAAAGATGAGGAATCGATCTAGTTTGCAAGCGATTTGGTGTATTCCAATTCTTCTATTTTTCCAAGTGTGAATGCCATTGATGGTTTGTAGGTCGATAAGGTGAAGGTTATCTATGAGGCTGTTGAAGTCACTGGAGTCCCGATCCAGTCATCTTGGTCCTCCTTTTTTTTCCTCCAGGCTGCGAATGATATTGAAATCTCCACCAACAATCCATCTGTTATGCTGTGTTAGACTGGATAAGTAATCCAGGTTCCTGAGGAAGGCCTGCTTCTCCCTTGGGCTGGCCGGGCCGTAGACATTGGTCAAGTGTCCCGGCTATTTGAGCCAATAAGCCTATAATCTGCCGTAATGGACCATCTGGTAGCGAGAAAGTTTTCCAGCAGCACTGAGTTGGTGTTCCAGAGGATAGCCAATCCTCCAGCTGTACCTATGGCTGCAGTTGAAACTTCTTCCCCTTGCTTCCAACAATAGGGAAGTAGCCTGTCGACGTCTTTTGAGGTGCATTTTGTTTCCTGCAAAAGTACTATGTCAGGTTTTTCTACAAAGATTAGATCTCGTAGCAATTTTTGCTTGCTACGTCCATTGAGGCCTCTGATATTCCATAAGATGATATTCATGATGACGAGGGGGTAGGGAGAGGGGGGAAGATGTCCGAGATCAGGTGGATTTTCCCTGAGTTTACCATAAAGTGGCCTATTTCTTGTATAAGCTTATTGGTGGATTTCCTCCCTCTTTTCTTTTCGTCTTTCTGAGATTTACTTGGGTTTTTTGACTGACTGCCTTGTATTCCTAGACCTTTGCTAGCTCGAGCTGAGGACCCAGTTGAGGAGTTGAGAAATACCTTGTACACCTTTCGTAATTGATCCCTAGGTATGGTGTAAAGTTTTTGATGCCTGTAGGCGTGCTCGAGTGCTCCAGATCCACCCCGGCTAGTTCTTGCTTCTCCAGCTCCATTTATGCATCCCCGTCCTCTGTCTCCAGAAAGTCTTACAGGTCCTGAGCCACGTCTAGGGGGGTGAGATCTGACTCCTTACCCTGTGGGGACCGTTCATCCCCTTGTCTGGGAGATTGGGGTCCATTATCCAGAAGTGGTTCATTGGGGTGTATAAGGGTTGTGGGGTTCTCTGGTTGATCTTGTAGAATTGCAAATTTATTACTAGTTGAGGGATCTTTACTTACTTAGGCTGGTTGATTTCTTCCTCCTTGTCTTATTTTCCCTACTGGTTGAGTAAAGCTGTCCTTGTCTTTGCTGCTTTCTGGGTTCCCTTCTTTGTGAGCCATATTGAGAGGGCACTCTCTGAAAGGATGACCGTGTTCGTGGCATTTCCAGCATCGGAACAGAATGTGTTTGTAGTCGATGGTTTGGGTCCAGTCCTCATCATGATATTCCAGTATGATGGATCTTGGGAGTGGCTTGGATATGTTCAGGTACACACAGTTTACGCATAAGAGGTGTAGCGCCTCTTCTTGGTGGCTTCATAAGACTTAACATAGATGCCGATGGTGTTGCCTATGCTGACCAGGACCTCCTCCAGCCAGAACTCATGGGGGAGAGAGTAAAATATGATCCATACAAGTGCATGGGAAAATTCCTCCTTTTCAGGGCTGAACTTCTCTGTCCAGAATCTTAAGAAGAGTCTCGCCGAGTTGTAGAAGTATGGCCCCCCATCAAAGATGCGGTTGCGATCCTCAAGGTTGTGGAGGATGATTTTGAAGAACCCCTTGGAGCCCAGTTGTATCTCATAATGACCTTTTGGCTTCCACCAATATTGTATCCATTTGGCTAGATTGCGCTCAGAAGGCCAGAGCCCCAGGAATTTTCCCACTAGGGCATAGTCTCTCATATATTGTTTTTGCTCTTCTATGCGTGGTGAGCTGATAACATATTTTGGGGCCTGTGGCACTTGTGGGATACATTTACCCGACATCCATGGAGTTGAAGCAGTAGATGGGGTAGTCTCTTTCTCTGGATCGATGTCCATCTCCCGAGCCTTGAAGGTTCCTTCCGCCAAAAGTTTCGAGCACAAATCTTGTGGCGGGTCAAAGGTCATCCGTTTCGTACCTTCTGCAATGTTTCCATTCGCTATGGCTTGGCTGTAGGAGGCACCATTTGCCCCCCCATCCCTGCGAGACATGAGACTCAATAGGGTAGTCGTTGTGACAACGTGGCTCAGAGCGGCTGAAGAACCCTAAAACCTCGGCTCAGAGCGATTCCCATGTGTGATTAAGAGGAATATATTCAAAGTATATTAGGGATACACAATTCTTGAAGCATTGTTGAGATTAGACATGTGGATTATATGCATGGTGGTAATTTGTGGCATTGGGGAAACTCTCAGGGTGATAGACAACATGGGTGAGATTGGGAATGACCTTGGATTCTCGTTAGTGGATGTGAACACATTTGCATCTCTCATAAGTATATGGAACTTCTTGGCTAGAGTGGTTGTTGGATTCTTATCCAAGTTTTTATTAAAATATTACAATTTCCCCAAACCTCTCATTCTAACAACTATTTTAGTGATTTCATGTGTAGGCCACCTCTTCATAGCATTTCCAATTCCAAGTTCCTTCTATGTGGCATCCATTGTAATAGGTTTATGCTTTGAAGCCCAAATGCCAATGTTTTTTTCCATAATCTTCGAGCTATTTGGGTTGAAACATTACTCCACATTATATAACTTAGTAGGTTCTGCTAAACCCCTTGGAACATACATTTTCACTTGAAGATTTGTAGGATATATTTATGACTTGGAAGATACAAAACAATAGAACCTAGCGTTGGATTGGATTAGAGCCTCCTCGCCTACATCTGCACCACACGAGAATGAACTCATGTGCATAGGAGTGAGTTGTTTTCATGAGATGTTTATCATAATTACCATCATGTATATTGTGTGCTCCATCATCTATGGGTGGATTATGATGAGAACCAAGGATTTTTACAAAGGTATGCCAAATACCAAACAAAAAACGACCACTGTAGAGATGAAGAGAATAACCATGAGTCTCTAAAATCTAAAATATAGATAGAATTTGAGTGGAACATTCAATTATTTATTAACGAGTGATCTTGTAGACATATTTTTGCGTCCTTTCCCTACATGTATATAAATTTATTTAATGCTATCAATATGAAAACAACATATGGATCTCTCCTAATGTTACCATGTTTTTATCTCTTTTATCAAACTGTTATAGGAAATATCAATAAATCTTAAATTAATTAAAATTTTATAAAAGTTAATACATTTTGCTTACAATACATGTGATATGTCATAATAAATTTTATTTGAATAAAAAAAACCGTTAATATATTCTTCTCACAATGCATGGGACATGTGACATTGAAAATAGATTTGGCTCAAGATACATGTTCGACTCAAAATACACGTCAATAGATAAAAGTAATGTAGATAAAAACATAATATCTAGTGCATAGAATCTAATAATGTCACTTTGAAAATGGAAGAAAGTTTAGAGATGGAAGTAAAAATTGAGTTATAATCTTATATGCATAAGAAATCTTAGAGCTAGAAGTAAAATTTGAATTATAACCTTATGATTTGCATAACGTCACTTACAAAAAAGGTAAAATTTGAGTTATAATCTTATCAACTTTCTAACATTTGAAAACATTTGGTTGTTAAATACTATTATAATGATCAGTGGACACCTTGCTCTACTTGTGCAGTGATTTCAAGCAACATGTGTGTCAAAGTGTTAGTTTTTTTCTAAAATTTTGTTTTTTTTTATTAGCTAGGGATTTCATAAAACTCTCACGATGCTAGTACCTCTTTTAGATTAATTCGATAGATCGAGGATTCACATACATGCATATAAATATGACTATGAGAGGGAACACCAAGATGACATGCGTAGAAACTCAATTGTGAGAGGGAAGAACACAATGGTGATATGTTTTTCATGAATCTCAGTGGTGAGGAGGAGATGAGTGAATGTGTTTCTTTTTGTAGATAATGATAACACTGAATACACCATCTTCCTCCATTGCATGTCATGACATGTTTTTATGATTTTGTACTAAAATATTCTTATACAGACTSATGGATTCTATATATAGTGGGGTTAGTAAATCCATTAGCAATAAAATTTGATTCGAGTGAAGTTAGGATTTTGGGAGTCTCAYAGCTTCTTCATCTGCATTCTTTCCTTGATATATTGAATCTGGTATTCTGTAAATATTTTTGTCATCGTGGGCTTGAAGGAAACAATATTTTTCACAATGATGGTGACTAATAGCATGTGGTTTGTTTTGTAATAATGACATTCACAGGGGGTACATATATATTTGACATGTATTCTCTTGTAGTAAAAATAGATATACATTATGATCAACAAATAATATACACGTTGGGATTGTTTAAGGATCTAGGATCCAATGTAGGAATGCTATCTAGCATGGTGTACACATTTATTCCTCAATGGGTGGTGCTTTCAATGGGTGGAGTAATGAATATCATTGGATTCATGATGGTGTGGTTCACTATCACATGCTCCATTTCTACCCATAAAAATGGCTTATGTTTCTGTACATAAAAATCTTATGTTTATGTACATAATAGTAGGATCTAATTTCAAGACCTTCACCAACATCATAGCTATGATAAAAATCATGAACAAATTACCTCACAATAGAGGGATGGTGTTGGGGCTTCTCAATGAATTTGCAGGATTGAGTGGATTTGTTTTTACTTAGATGTACCATGGCTCTTATGGTAATGATCCCCGCTCCTTGATTTTCCTTATTGGACTGTTTCTGTGTTTGATAAGTTTCAGATCCATCTTCATGGTACACCTGATAAAATCAGTGTCAGGGAAAAATAAAGAGATATGTTTTTATACATATGTTTACATATCCTTGACCTTGTCTAGTTTTATTTTAATTGTTATCATTGTATAAAATGATTCAATGTTTCATCCCATTGGATTTAAAATCATGGCTGTTGTAATTACAAATTTTCTCTTGGCACCTCTCAGAGTGGTTGCAAAGGAAGAATTTAACAAATTCCAGGAAAATAAGTAGGACCTTGAGTTGGCGCAAGCTAATGTACATCATCCCAAGGATGTCAGGGAAACAAAGTCGGATGGCGGTTCTATAATAGAGGTATTAAAAAAATTGTATTAAGAATAAGAGGATTATATTCAGTGTATTAGGGGTCCCAGATCTAGATTAGTGGGGGAGGTGAAGAGGAATATATTCAATGTATATCAAGGCTCCCGTGTGAGGTGAAAATTACACAATTCTTCAAGCATTGTTGAGTCTAGATATGTGGATTCTTTTCATGGGGGAAATATGTGGCATTGGGGCAACTCTCACTGCCATAAACAACATGGGTCATATTGGGGCTGCCCTTGGATTCTCACTAGTGGACGTAAGCACATTCATTTCTCTTATTAGTATTTGGAATTTCTTGGGTAGAGTGGTTGCGGGTTTCTTATCCAAGTTTTTGTTAAAAAAATACAATTTTCCTAGGCCTCTAATTCTAACAACTGTTTTAGCTATTTCATGTGTAGGCCACCTCTTCATAGCATTTGCAATTCCAGGTTCTCTATATGTGGCTTCCATTATAATGGGTTTTTGCTTCGGAGCTCAATGGCCAGTCATTTTTGCCATAATTTCTGAGCTCTTTGGGTTGAAACATTATTCCACTTTATATAACTTAGTAGGTTTTGCTAGCCCACTTGGGACTTACATTTTATCAATAAGAGTTTCAGGATATCTATATGACTTTGAAGCTAAAAAGAAACAGAACTTGGCCCTAGATTTGATTAGAGCATCTTCACCTGTGCCTGCACCACACCGGAATGAGCTCACGTGCATAGGAGTGAGTTGTTTCCATGAGACGTTTATCATAATGACCATAGTGTCTATTGTGGGTTCTATCATTTTTGGGTGGCTTGTGATGAGAACCAAGGATTTTTACAAAGGAGATATCTATGCAAAATACCAAACCAAAGATGACCATTGTAGAGATGAAGAGAATGACCAATGTGGAGTCTCTAAAATCTAATATCTAAATAGAATTTGAGTTGAACACCGATCATTTACTAATGAGTGATCCTACCACATATTTGTGTCTCCTTCCCCACATGTATATAAATCTTTTTAATGTTATCAAATATGAAAACAATATATATGGTTCTCTCGTATTTTTACTATGTTTTTGTCTCTTTTGCAAAAATGCTACAAGAAATATCAATAAATCTTAGTTTAATATATGTGACATTCATAATACATTTAGCTCAAAATAAATGTTAAACTCAAAATACATGTTAATAGATAAAAGTAATGTACATAGAGACATAATTGATAACACATAGAATCTCCATAATGTCACTTACAAAATCAAAGAAAGTGTAGAGCTAGAAGAAAAATTTGAGTTATAATCTTATTTACATAACATCATTTAGAAAAAAAATAATATTTGAGTTATAATCTTATCTATTTTCTAACATTTTGGAACATTTGGTCATTGGACACCCTACCATGTTTGGGTAGTGAAAGCATGTAGCATGTGTGTCAAAGTATCAGTGTTTATGAAAAAAATGTTTTGGGATTAGATAGGGATTTCATAAAACTCTCACGGCAGTGGTACCACTTTTAGATTAATTCGATAGACTAAGGATTCACATACATCGTAGATATGATAACTACTATGAAAGACTTCCCTCACAAAATAGGGATGGTGTTTGGGATTCTCAGGGGATTTGTAGGTTTGAGTGGACTTGTTTTTACTTAGATCTACCATGCATTTTATGGTAACAATCCTCGCTCCTTAATTTTCTCATTAGATGGTTTCCATGTCTGATAAGCTTCTGATCTGTGTTCATGGCACACTTGATAAAATTAGTCACAGAGAAAAATGAAGAGAGACATTTTTATACATATCTTTAGATAGCCTTGGCCCCGATTGTGTTTTATTTCACTATTATCACTGTATAAAACCATCCGATCTTTTCCCTTCCATTAAGTTTAAGATCATGGCTGTTGTAATTGTGATCTTTCTCTTGTCACCTCTTAGAGTGGTTACAAAGGGAGAATTGAAAAAATTCCTGGCAGAGGAATGAGAGCTTGGGATGGTGCAAACTAATGTAGATCAACCCATGGATGTGAAGGAAATAAATATGGATGGTGGTTCTATAATATAGGTATTAAATTTTTTTGAATTAAGACTAAGAGTATTATATTCAAGCTGTATTAGGACTACCGGTTCTATTTTAGAGGAATTTAAAATTTTGGATTAAGAGGAATATATTCAAAGTATATTAGGGATACACAATTCTTGAAGCATTGTTGAGCTTAGACATGTGGATTATATGCATGGGGGTAATTTGTGGAATTGGGGAAACTCTTAGGGTGATAGACAACATGGGTGAGATTGGGGATGCCCTTGGATTCCTGCTAGTTGATGTGAACACATTTGCATCTCTCATAAGTATCTGGAACTTCTTGGCTAGAGTGGTTGTTGGATTCTTATCCAAGTTTTTGGTTAAAATATTACAATTTCCCCAAACCTCTCATTCTAACAACTATTATAGTGATTTCATGTGTAAGACACCTCTTCATAGCATTTCCAATTCCAAGTTCTCTCTACGTGGCATCCATTGTAATAGGTTTATGCTTTGAAGCCCAAATGCCAATGATTTTTTCCATAATCTTCGAGCTATTTGGGTTGAAACATTACTCCACATTATATAACTTAGTAGGTTCTGCTAAACCCCTTGGAACATACATTTTCACTTGAAACACAATTGACATGCATAGAAACACAATTGTGAGAGGGAATAACACAATGGTGATATTTGTTTCACGAATCTCAGTGGTGAGGAGGAGATGACTGAATGTGTTTCTTTTTGTAGATAATGATAACACTGAATACACCATCTTCCTCCATTGCATGTCATGACATGTTTTTATGATTTCATACTAAAAAAGTCTTATACAGACTCATGGATTCTATATATAGTGGGGTTAGTGAATCCATTAGAAATAAAATTTGATTCGAGTGAAGTTAGGATTTTGTGAGTCTCACATTTTCTTCATCTGCATTCTTTCCTTGATATATTGAATCTGCTATTCTGTAAATATTTTTTTCCTCGTGGGCTTGAAGGAAACAATATTTTTCACAATGATGGTGACTAATAGCATGTGGTTTGTTTTGTAATAATGACATTCATAGGGGGTGCTTATATATTTTACATGTATTCTCTTGTAATAAAAATAGATCTAAATTATGATCAAGAAATAATATACACGTTGGGATTGTTTCAGGATCTAGGATCCAATGTAGGAATGATATCTAGCATGGTGTACACATTTATTCCTCAATGGGTGGTGCTGGAAATGGGTGGAGTAATGAATATCGTTGGATTCATGATGGTGTGGCTCACTATCACATGCTCCATTTCTACCCATAAAAATGGCTTATGTTTCAGTACATAAAAATCTTATGTTTATGTACATAATAGTAGGATCTAATTTCGAGACCTTCACCAACATCATAGCTATGATAAAAAGAATGAAAAAATTACCTTACAATAGAGGGATGGTGTTGGGGCTTCTCAATGAATTTGCAGGATTGAGTGGATTTGTTTTTACTTATATGTACCATGGCTCTTATGGTAATGATCCCCACTCCTTGATTTTCCTTATTGGATTGTTTCCGTGTTTGATAAGTTTCAGATCCATGTTCATGGTACACCTGATAAAATCAGTGTCGGGGAAACATAAAGAGATATATTTTTATACATATGTTTACATTTCCTTGACCTTGTCTAGTTTTATTTTAATTGTTATCATTGTATAAAATTATTCAAGGTTTCATCCCATTGGATTTAAGATCATGGTCGTTGTAATTGCAAATTTTCTCTTGGAACCTCTCAGAGTGGTTGCAAAGGAAGAATTTAACAAATTCCAGGCAAGTAAGTAGGACCTTGAGTTGGTGCAAACTAATGTACATCATCGCAAGGATGTCAAGGAAACAATGTCGGATGGTGTTTCTATAATAGAGGTATTAAAAAAATTTGTATTAAGAATAAGAGGATTATATTTAGTGTATTAGGGCTCCCAGATCTAAATTAGTGGGGGAGGTGAAGATGAATATATTCAATGTATATCAAGGCTCCCGTGTGAGGTGAAAATTACACAATTCTTCATGCATTGTTCAGTCTAGAGCAAGTACCCCATACCTTCAAAATCACTTCCCTTGGTTGCTTAGAGATATGAAAGTGTTGTCTTTTATGGATTTTCATTGAAAAGGGTTGATT